>JAHREE010000161.1:6089857-6260288 GCA_033628505.1 Tringa tobata | reverse complement strand
TTAAATATTTTGTGTCAGTTCTTCAAACAGTTGATAGTCACGAAGTCTCAAAGCAATCTGTGTAATTTTGACTGGAATATGAACAGGTGTAATGCGGTAACGGGGATCTGACTTCCCTTTATGTTTTTTTTAAAGGTATAGGAAAGTCTTTGTCCTGTTCTCGGCTTCTCCGAAATGCCTTTTTATTTGAGAAGTGACTAAGCCCTGCTGGGAAGGGGCAGAGCTGCCAGAAAGGCAGGAAGAGTCAGCAGCGGGTCCCCGGGGATGCTGGAGGAGCTGAGGTGAGACCATGGGAAGGCATCAGGAGTCGGGGAGTCTACAGGAAAGATGGGGGCACGACTCTATCAGGGAGTGTAGAGATAGGATGAGGGGTAACAGTTTTAAACTGAAAGAGGGTATATTTAGATTAGATATAGGGAAGAAGTTACTTATTTAGGGTGGTGAGACACTGGAACAGGTTGCCCAGAGAAGTTGTGGATGCCCCATCCCTGGAGGTGTTCAAGGCCAGGCTGGATGGGGCTTTGAGCAACCTGGTCTGGTGGGAGGTGCCCCTGCCCATGGCAGCGAGCTTGGAACTCCATGGTCTTTAAGGTCCCTTCCAGCTCTAACCATTCTATGACCCTGATCCAGATCAGTGCAGAGGTGAGAGGTAAGAACAAGGTTAGACAGGAAGTTGTGTGGTTTTTTTTTTTTTTTTTAATGCTAAGTTCATGCAAGAAGCAACTGGGGATGCTGGTGTCTGGAACAGAACTCCTGTAGAATAGTGTGGAACACGCTACTGCATAGGGACTGGTGAGGCCGCATCTGGAGTACTGTGTCCAGTTCTAGACCTCCCGGTTCAAGAAGGACAGGGAACTACTGGAGAGTGTCCAGTGGAGGGCTACAAAGATGATCAAGGGACTGGAGCACCTCTCTTATGACAAAAGGCTGAGAGACCTGGGTCTCTTTAGCCTGGAGAAGACTGAGAGGGGTTCTTATCAATATTTATAAATATTTAAAGAGTGTGTGTCAGGAGGATGGTGCCAGACTCTTACGAGTGGTGCCTGGTGACAAGGGGCAACCAGCTCAAGCTAGAACACAGGAAATTCCATCTTAACATGAGGAAAAACTTCTTTACTTTGAGGGTGACAGAGCATCAGAACAGGCTGCCCAGAGTGGTTGTGGAGTCTCCTTCTCTGGAGATAATCAAAACCCACCTGGATTCATTCTTGTCTGATCAGGTGGACCTGCTTTGGCGGGGGGTGTTTGTCTAGGTGATCTCTGAAGGTCCCTTCCAACCCCTACAATTTTGTAATTCTGTGACTTGATATAGTAACATCATACAGTGACTCAGGTGAGTTGGTCACAAGTGTGACTTGAGTCAACTCAAGTGGACAAGTCAAATTGAAAGGATTTAAGGGACAGTATGAAATAGGGTCTGGAAGTGAGTATAGTCAGTATCAGAATATGCTGAGGCCACTGCTTTTCTTTTTAACACATCTTTTTAAGATGGTGTGTCAAATAATCCTCAGAGTTTACTCTTTCAATCAATTTGTAAGGCCCCTGCTAGCAGACCAAGTTTAATGGGTAGTGAGCTGGAAGAGTATCAATACACAAAGTTGCTTGGTGCAACATACTTAAGCAAAGTCCTCTAGGTGTAATTTTTAGCTAGATATCACAGCCTTTTTGTAAAATCTCCTGGACGGCTTGCTCATGTCCTTTTCCTTGCTTTCACCACTGTGACATCTCTCCCGAATGATATTTTAGGAAATAAAAATTATACTTCACTTCCCCCCCGCTCTCCACTAGACATAAGATGTCATGGCATTAACAGCCATACAAAAATATATATAGCATCTGTTCTGAGGGAAGAGGAATTTTAGGAATAGCTAAATCCAATCCACTGTCTTGTGATTTATACAATTCTCAACACTATGTTTGAGAAAGGTGCATGTATCTTGCCAAGATTTTGAAGGATAGGTTTACATATAAAGGACTAAATTTCAGATTTTGTTGAACTTCTTCAGAGATAGAGCTTCAGAAAATAAACTGTTGCAGTAAATGTTACAGATTAACAGCTATGCTGTGCATATTTTGGACATAGAATTTTTCCAAGTCAAGGTATAGGGAGTCATTCCAGAGAGCAAATGGCGAATATTGTTATATTTGGTTATTGTATATAACACATGACAGACTGTTCCCATTTGCAGATACAAACTATTCCATGACATGACACAAGATGCGTCATTTTGCTCTTACAAATTGGTGATTGCCTTGTGAACTGTTCCTGTTCAAGAACTGCTCTGGTATTTGTTCACCTCTTGTTCTGTCTGGCTCGGTAGCCTCAGAGTACAAGCGTCCTTAATCCTTATCCTCTTGAAATCTTACAGAATGCAAAATGACACTGTTTTCTTCATGGTCAAAGCCAGTACAGATCTTTGCCAGAATGCCCAGCAGCTTGAATAGCGTATTACCTGTGTGAGAACCCTCACACTATGTGGCAGGAAACAGCTGTATTAATGGGCTTTAGAAATAACTGTTGTGCAATAGTGCATTTTTTCTAACATTCTTTGAGACAGCGTGTACCTCTTGATTTGTTTTATTGTATTTTAAGGCAATGAGAGCTTCATCTTTCATGTCAGTGCATAAAAGCTTCTTAGACTCCTAAGTTTTGTTGACTTTATAAGAGGTACAGATGGGTAGCATCATCTGTCTGTCTCCATCTCTCTAAAGTATTACCATGAAGTGTCCAGACAACAGTGGATTATTTTGCCCGTATGGGATGCAGGTTTGAATACTGCTGGAGCTCAGTTCTGAATTCAATTTTGAAATAGAAAGTTGAAGGCAATTTCAATTCTCACCTCTGTGGGAGGGCAAAGCTCCGTTTTCTGTCTACTTGGGAAGTCTCTTATTTCCAGAATCTAAACTACATGAAATCATTCAGGAAATGGAACCCTGCCCCTATCTTGTTGGAATTATGCTGTTGCAAGTCAAGATTTATTGGGCTAGAGAGCGGAAAGGTGACTTTTTTATCTTGCTACTTTATATACTGGTCTTTGCACATGTTTTTTTGATAATCTCTCTGTATGAAATCATTGAACAAAATATGAGCAAGTAGAAGACAGATATGCAATCCTAAATATTTCCTCTTCCAGGCAAGTGTCCTAATTATAAATTCCCTTTATTCATGATGTTCTCCAAGCAGATTTTGTTGCCGTTTCCATGTGCTGGCAGCTGTTAGATACAGAGGGTGGAGAACTACTTCTACCATTACTGCCTTTTCCCTTCATCACTCTGAAACTCACTGTGAAGTACCGACCTTCTCATTTCTGAGGAAAAGGTATCTGTGCCCACCTCAGGGTTAGGTATTCTCTTTTATATGCCTCGGCCCTGTTCTGTACATACATACCTACATTGTGCTTAAACCCAAAAGATTCACAGCATAAATATTTATTTTCTGTGGACTTAAGTCTGACAGGTGCTCCCTGCCTTGGTTGAGAATTACTTATGTCTATTTCCAAAGTGTTTTTCACAGCCACTGTATGCCAGGAACCTCTAAATACTGTGGAGCAAGATTTTAGGAATCAAAATAAAAAGTATTAGATTTCTGAAATCTCCTGCAAATCGTGAAAATAGAAAATATATCTCCTGTCAGAGATACTAACTTGTAAAAAACCTAAGTATTGCAAGACTTAAAAGGTAAGATGACCTTGTGGCTTAATGGTAGACCAGAACTGAGGAGAGTCTAATCATCCTTGTTCTTTTATAGACTTCCTGAGTGACCTTGCACAAAATTGCTCAGTGCCTCAGTTTTCTATCAATCAGGAATGTTTCCTTTTCCCATGATCTCTAGTGTGATTTCCTGACTCCTAAATTGTATCATAAAATCATAGAATGGTTGGTGGATTAATGCTGGTACAGGGGCAACAAAAGACTCCAACAAGTTGAAAGTGTTTTCTATGGGAAGATTTTTGAAGCACTGCAGTTGCTGATGCCTCACCCTACAACTGCAGGTTTGGGTGTTTTAATTTAGGTTACCTTATATGAGGATGATGCATTACAAGTTTTTTTTTCTCCCTTGTATCCATCTCCAGCTGAAATGACTAGAAATGTTGCCTGGTATGTCAGTAGAGATACTGAAAAATTCCTCTTTTAACTGGTGTTATCATGTCCATGAAGTGAGCACATCTAAAAGAAGAATTTATTTTCCTGAATCTCTGCTCATAATCTTTTCAACCTTGTGTTTGTTGTCACTATTTTATTTGGGTTGGGTGGTTGTTGTTTTTTTTTTTAACAATTGTATTAAAAAAAAAAGTCTGAGCAATTTTATGTGTTGGTGCTGTTTAACTGGTTTTGTAACTATATAATGCAAGGTAAATCAGATAGGTGTTTTACCAATTTAAAACACTGTGATTCTTGTTAAAAGCTTAAAATACTCATGCTGCCTACAATTTCTGGCTGGACAGTAAGGATATTATCCTAACACTTACCTGCAGATTTATTTTTCATTAGATGTGGGTTTTTTTTGCAGGGGTCAGTCCATCGTCTTACTTTATCACAGTTCAGCTAGAAGGCCTTGCAAATAAACAAAACCCCCAAATGAACTGTCTAGTGGGAAAAGTCGTGTATAATAATACAATACATGACCTTTAAAGGTGTACTTCAGAAGTGGAGCAGAGAAATAATCACTAAGAAAAAAAAAATATTTTCACACCATAAACTGAAGCAGTCTCGATGTTACTGACTACTGAGTCATTTCAAATGATACGAATCTAAGTTTAATGTGTGGTATATAATTCTTCCTCTCCACTTTTACTTCAGTTCAGTTTGTATAAATGACATTGTCTTGCAAGGACTCAGATTTGCAAAAGTACATTTTTAATGACATTACAAAAAGATTAGTACTGACAGTTTTTTATATATATTTCCTATGTGGGGCCAACTCTTCCAGCCCATTTCCTTCAGTGATATCTGGAGAGGATCTGATAAGCTTTATACTGCTTTTCACAGGTCAAAGGGCATTGTCTTCCCCTTCACTCCAGCTGCCAACAACAAAGTCAGACATATGTTATCACCATCACACAGGAAGCTGTGAGCCTGCTTGTGTTCAACAAAGTACAAATACAGGAAGAGCGTCAGGTTAGTTAAAAGCTGATGAAGC
This sequence comes from Tringa tobata, assembly GCA_033628505.1. Lineage (NCBI taxonomy): Eukaryota > Metazoa > Chordata > Aves > Charadriiformes > Scolopacidae > Tringa > Tringa tobata. The sequence goes on along the minus strand of JAHREE010000161.1, from coordinate 6,255,148 downwards.
TCTGCTAAGGTAGTATATGCCTAATAATACTATAACCCAATAATATTATTCTTTATGCTCTGTGTGTAAGTTTCAGTGTCAGGGAAGGGTTGACTGGTTTAATAGTACTATAGACTAAGTACAGGTATCCTTTTACAGGTGGTATCATCTCCTGAGGTGGGGCTGCATAATGTTAAAAGAATAATTACTTATTCAGTAAAAAGTAAAACTACAGTAGGATTAAGTGATAATAAATTGAAGTTCATCTGAACAGATACAATTTCACACTACCATTTAACAAAGGGGATGTGAATTGCCTTATTTTTTTTCTAGATTCCCTCATTTTAACATACAGTACGTTGTATATCAAGATTAAAATGATGTACAGTATATTAGCAAGCTCATATAATGAAATGCTGTTGGTCATGATATCTTAGTGTTGGTAAAAGTGGGTTTTCCACTTCTCTGTGATTTTGGAATGTGAAATCAGCTTAACAGGACCTTTATGTTTTCAGCACTGACAGCCAGTACTTTGGAACCATGTTCATTAGTGCTAAATTTGGATCTATTTGCAGCTTGTCTTTTGCTTCCGGTACATTGTTTACTGCTTCAGGAAAGTCTTCCCAATACATTATACTAGTTCCTATCCTCTGGCTTTTGCTCAGCACAGAACAAGTCAGGTCAGGCACACTGAGTTCCAACTCCTGTCTCTAAGGGCCAGTTGAAGCCCTACTATGATGTACTGCTACTACCTGGAAGTTCTAGGCCACACCATAAATAACACATACAGATACTGTGGGAATAGAGGACTACAGCAGTAGCATTAAGCCCACTACTTGCCCCTGCCTTCAGGGAAGTGAGGAATGGGGTCTTTGTTCTGCTGACAGTGACAGTGAATGCAGCACTGCATCAGTGAACTGTCTTACTGCAATTTGTCCCGTCTCTCTACCTGTTGTATCTTTGTTTTCACACCTTCAGTGGCTTTAACTGGTGAAGAATAAGGGTAGCAATAATACTTACTTGAGCTTCCAGTCATAACCTATGAGAGATAGTCCAGTCTAGTGGCTAAGTATATTCTGGAGCGCTGTGTGGATGGAAACAGTAAGCAGATATGAAAGTCTTGTGAACAGGTGTGATAGATGAGTAAACAGGACTGTGGCACGACTTAGACCTAAACTTCTGAGTTCCTAGTCTGCCTGTATATCTAGCAAGGGACACCAACAGCAAGAAATAGCGCATTCACAGCAACTGAAGCTTGGAGATCATGGTGAAGCTTTTCATTTAATCCAAGGGATGGCACCAGTTGGGGTAAGAGGTTGTTCCTAAAGACTACTGGCATTAAGCACTGCTTTAGGTCACTGTCCTGAGGTGGAGAATAAGGGTAGCAATAATACTTACTTGAGCTTTCGATCGTGACCCATGAGAAATAGTTCATCATGGCAAGAAACTGTTGCTGTTCCACCGTTGGCCTTTACTCACCATCCTGCTGTGATCCTGTCAGTCTGTTCTGTTTTACGAGTGGAAGTTGAACAATTCCACATGATTTTATACAATGGTCTGTATCATTACTGCAGACTCCATTTGCGCATGTGTAAATGTCTGTTTTTACAATACCTCAGAAAATTTTGCCAGGATTTTTCTGAGGGGATAGAAGAAGGAGAGGAAGACTTAACAGTAAAAGACTATCTAATAGCTGGAAAAGAGATGTGTGACCACGTGACATGACAGAGCTCATGCGTGTGTAGCCAGAATGAGTGGATATGTACCTGTAGTAGTGACATGGCTAAAGGTAGGAACAAGGACAGGCAACAGAATGAAAGACAGGATATTGAATGAGAAATGAAATGAGAGTTGTGGTTTTAGTCAAGAGTATGGCTATATAGTTATAGATCTGCTTTAAGCTTGGCTAAAGGCAACGTACCTTTCCATGATTTCAGACTGAGATATTGATCACTATAGCAATCCATAAGTCATATTTAGGATCGCTTCTTGTTAGCTAAAATCCAAGTGCTAAAAACCCTATGCTTACTGATAGATTAAAAGATAAAAGATGTCAGTGAGGAAATGCCCAGAGCTAGACATATGGTGAAACTAGAGAAAGAAGTGATGAAGCTGAGGGGGATCTTTTATTCAGTTGGCATTTAAACTTCTCATTCAGAGCAGATTGCCCACTCAAAGAAGAGACACTTGGAGGAGTATTCTTATGGTTCTACAGGAAATATGGCTGGTATTATTTTTCTTCTACAGTCTTTGAACTTTTTGAGTGCTCGGTCTTTTGAGCAAAGATAGACAATGGACTAATTTGGGCTGAACTGCTGAGATCCGGTAATCTGGTTTAGATAAGGTCTGAGTAGGTGGGCTGTTTGAATGTACGATAGATCATCTTAATTATTCTAAACCTTTTGATCTTTGTCTATCTACAGTTCATAGAAATGGCATTAAATACTTCTAGATCTGATAGTCTAGAAGACTGGTTCTTAGCAGTACTATTCAAAGCTTTGTATTGCTTAATACAGATGTCTGTAACCCCCAGTGAAACACTGAACTGTGTATACACGCTAATTGGAGATACTGGAGATGCTCTGAAGAAAGAAAGGTTTTAAAACACAACTGGTGACGCTGTATGTTCCTAACTATTCATTTTGTGAAACAAATAAGAGAGCTCTTCTATCTTCATCAGCTTATCTTTATGAAGGTTTGTATAGATAACTGGAATATCATCACTGTGTGAAGGAATAGTTCAGAGCATTTGTAGCTTGACAATTTTCAGAAAGCGCTTTGCACAGACACTTTAAATCTTGCTCTGCGTGTTGGAAGCAATAGGCTCTCTCCCAGTTACACTCAGTAGAAGGCTTGTTAGATTAGACCAGTACGGCTGTACAGAGTTGTGAGCCCATCAGAGCTCTGAACTCTGATCGTGTTCTGGACCTCAAATGCTTGTTCAGTCTGCATAGCAGAAACAAACCATTTTCAGGATTTATTCTAAAATCATGACACTTGCTGAGACAATGGTGAGTCTGTTGCTAGGATTACCATCTGAAGAAGGGAGATTATACCAAGAGATGAAGTCAGACTGCTAAGGAGCTGGGAAGAGATGCTGCCAGGCAGCAGTGTCCCTCAACTGAGAGCTAAATGTCAAGGGACGAGAAATAGACTGTGTGAGTAATTTGGGCTGGCAATTGTGTCCTACTGTGCTGGTTTTCAAAACAAAGCAACAAGAGGGAAGGAATGAACAGTAAGATGGGTGAATTTACATTGTATAGGGATTGCACACTCAAAACTTCTATGATGTATTTTATCTACCTGTGGGTCAAATCTTGAATTAGAAATTACATAGGAAGGAGGAGTCAATCTATTCTTTTTTAACCATGATAATTTACCCTTTGCTTGGGGTCCTGCCTTAGTTCTGAAAGTCATTAGCTTTCTCATACCTTAAATAGGTCTCAAAAATTTTTGTTGACAGCAGTGAACATTGGTGCTGGTGGGTTCCCAGTACACCAGTATTACATAGACACTGAATTTATCCATTTGTAGAGTCGGTAAGTCAGTATGGGATAAGCTGGTATTCTCTTCGCTGTTGAAATGTGATTTCTGAGATGCAAAGTCTGTGAGTAATTTCATATATGTATCTAGACAGATGCAGGTACAGAGATATGTCAGGGCAGGTCAAATTTTAATGACATTTTGCGCATATGTTCCTCCATTTTAGTCCCTTGCCCTTCTGCAAATCTTATTTGTGAAGAATTTATGCTAAAAGTTCTCTGATAAAAGAGAAGTCGCTAATATTATAGTGGTCCCGAAAGCATGTTTGTTATGCACTACTGGAAAAAGAAATTACACCAAATTTGCTTTTTATGTCCGTGAGTTGTTTAGATTATACCTGAGGATTTCCATGGCAGGGAAACATTCCTAGATGGTGTAAAGTCAGTGGACCTTTTTTTTGTTTTTTGTATCCTCTGCTTGAGGTATAGTAGGCGTATAGACAATACTGCAGTGACAGAGGTGGAAGGAATTCATACTGACTGGTAAACACTTCTTATTCTTGTACAATTTCATCTGATGAATGCCTTTCTATTGAAGTTAAGACAGAGAGAATTGGGACTAAAGGAAGCCAAATAACTGTTACCCAGAGAACAAGCAGGAACAGAATACTGTCACTGAACTATGATGCTTTGCTTCACGTGACATCAATTTCTGTGTTGAGAAAAAAGTCAACAAAAAGTAATTCAAGCTATGGTATTTCATTCAGGTCTCATGATCTTTCTAAAAGAATTTTATTTGGATGGAAACTGCTTCAAACTGCACAGTATTACACTGTGAAACTGTGCTTGTTTTCTGATCGTTTGTCACAAGAGGGAGTTGGAGTTCTTTGCAATTTAGAAAAGCTGATGTTCCTCTGCAACTAGGAGAGGGTGGTTTAGTTGGGGGCTTTTGGGGTTTTTTTTGGAGTATAAAAGAAGTCCTTCTTATTAAGGGCTTGTTGTTGGATTGTACTGTTTTTAAATAATGGAATATAAAATTTTTGAAAAGCTTAGGTCAAAACAATGAGTTAGAAGAAGACGATTGTTCTGTACTGATTTTTATTTTGTGCTTTAATGACATCTATATAATTGTAAAAATTATGATGTGAAAAGTGTTCTTGGGCATGGTCATACAGTCAAGTAGTGAAATTCATAAAATAGGAATTGGGAGGAAATCTCAGGGAGAAACTTCTTTTCTTCAGGGAACCATCACAAGGTCAATCAAAGTCATCAGCTTACCAGGCTAAAGTAAATGAAATAATAATGCTTTATCCTCTTCAGACACTATTCTGTATACTCTGGTATTTGTAGGATGCCAGCATCCTGTATAAAAGCTCTCTTCTTGTTTTGTGGTAAAGTGACAAATATCATTGCCCTGTTTCAGAATCCTCACAGTGTAAGGAGAGTGTGTGTGAGGAAAGCAAACTCTCCTCTTAACTTGTGGAAAGTAAGGTCAATCTTTTGAAGACTGCACAAACTTTATTCCCATTTAAGACCAGAGAACTACCACAAAGGGTATTCCCTATCTTCTAGAGCAACCACAGCTTCAGTTGACTCCACTTGTAAAGACCTCTGAAAAGTCACATGAACAGTCTCGCTCTTTTACTTAAAAATACTTGCCACTCCACAAGTAAAACATTGGCAAAGATTTCTTGTCTTTTCTACAAATACATATTTTTTGTTTATGCAGAAATTCTGTTTCTGCCTGTGGGAAAATCTAAACCTCCTTGTTCTTTCTAATTCTGGGAAGAATTTAGTCATTTCTCTTTGAAGTATTTGTTTATATTCCCTTAATTCTTGGAAAAACTTTTTCACTCATATCTACATTAACCACATTCTGTGTTTCTATTCTGTTGTATAGTCTATATTAACTGCCCGTAAGCATTGTGAGGGTTGAACCTTTTTCTAGAGAAGTTCACCATGCAGCAATAAACTGATTTCATATCTTGCACGTCTGGCAACAATCCAAGATTTTTAAAATATCAGCAATGCTCCTGGAGGATCTCTGTACACAGCTGAGTGGCTTTGCAGGGCTGTGGCAGTGGCTTTTTCATTTTTTGCCTTTACATTTCCAGTCTGCAATAATATTACATGAGTTTCTTAGAATTAAAGTATAGAATACAAAAAAATGCAGTATCATAGAATCATAGAATCATCTAGGTTGGAAGGGACCTTCAAGATCATCTAGTCCAACCACCAACCTAACTCAAAAAAATATAAGTCACTAAACCATGTCCCCTAGCACCATGTCAACCTGTCTTTTGAACACCTCCGGGGATGGTGCCTCAACCACTTCCTTGGGCAGCTCATTCCAAGGCTTGATAACCCTTTCAGTGTAAAAATTTTTCCTAATGTCCAATCTGAACCTCCCCTGGCACAACTTGAGGCTGTTTTCTCTAGTCCTGTCAGTATTTTTAGGAAAGAAATGGTTTTCAAGGTAACAGCACATATACTTTGAGAAATACTGCTTTAATGAATGCAAAGTCAGGAAGAATAATTTTTAAACATTTTTAACAAACATAAAAGCATATAGTCAGAACAGGAAGAGCATTATGCAGGCCCATTTTTATTCCTGAAAGAGGACGCTGCTTTCCGGTTCAGCTTTGTTTAGTTTGCTTCAATATTCTGTTGAAAATCCAAGACATAATCACTTGGGCATTGCACTGGTGAAAAAAATAGCTTACACTTAAGTGGGTTTTGTCTTAGAATTACTGAAGAATTAAAGAAGGGTTATATCCTCACTCTTTTCTACTGTTGTTTTTGAGTACAGCCAAGTTCACAAATCAAATGTAGGGCATCACAAAAACTTGCCACAATGTGAGCTACAATTTGCTTTCTATCTACTCTTGGGAACTTTGAACAAAGGTCAGCACCAGTTTCATTACCCTTCCCATTTGCATTTTCCCACACTTTTCTTTTTCCCACACTTGAATTAATCTATATAGTCCTTGCTTGTGATCATCACAGTGATTTATTTTTAAAATGTGACACATATTTCTGAACTCAAATACAATGCAGATTCATGACTGGAGTATTTATGAGATATTGTCATTAATTCTGTCCTGTTTCTGTCAGTAACGTAGGGCTTTTTCTTCTCTTTCCTTCTCTTTCTTTTTGAAGTCAGAAGTACTTTTCCTTAGATTTGCAATAGATTCTCCACTTAGGAATTTTTCAAATTTTTTTCTTTTTTTTTTTCCGAACAGTGGATTTTCTTTAGAATGCAGCTTGAACATGCATATTTTCTTCAGCACTACTTTTTTGTGACCAAGAATTCAAAATGCAAGGGTAGACACTGCCTGTCCACACTGAATTGTAAACTGCATCCTATTTAGCTCCTCTTAGCTTGTCATTTATTCTGACCTTGGTCATGTGATGATGACTAACAAAACCTTCTTAATTTGGCAGGGATTACTATCTCTAGGAACAAGGCACATAGACACAAAAGTAAAAAAAAGATTTTTTTTTTTTTTTAAATTTCTGTTTGAAACATCAGATAGAGACTTTGTATCTTTACTGAATAAGAAATTCCTAGTTCTTTGTTATATGTGGTAGTGTTTCAGATTTTATACAGGTTTTAAAACCAGCTGGTAATAGAGAAGGTTGTTGTAGGTCACAGTCTTCCCATCGTAAACTCTTTGTGCTGTTCTTCAGCTGTTCAAATAAACATACCTCTGCTTCTTGCCTTCCTGCTGAGAAATTAGTACATAAGCCTAAAGAAACAGGTGTCACACACTACCAAGCAGAAGAGCATTTTGTTTGGAAGAGTTTTCTACTGACACTGTTAGTTTTACTTATTGCCTTTAATATTGAAATTATCAAGTTTTAAACAACTTACAAGAGTGAAAGTTAACAGGGAAATTTACTATATTTGTACATCTTTTAACACAATTATGTTGGTCAAATATACAATTATTTCTCTGTTGATCCTGCTATAAGCAGGAGGTTGACCTACACAAGAACTGTGAGTTCTTTCCAGCCCGAATGCCTTTATTATTCATGCTGGCGACAGTTACTCTATGATATGCATGATCCATTTATCCCAGACAGGTAAGCCTGATAGAAGACCAGAGGGGCGCATCAGATGTTGCTCCTATTATGCAGTTATTGTTTTCCTGTTGCCTTTTGGTGGTCTGCATACAGGCAGAGCTCCTCTTGCATTGTGGAATCCTGTTAATCTTGAGTGAAATTTGCCTGAACCAACCTGAACCATGAACCAAATAGAGTGATAGTGGCACAATGACATGTTCAACTCTGGAATACCAAAATCCAATGAATTTGTATGGACACCAAAGCAATGTTATCCTGTGGTAAGAACAATCAAAACTGTTTTGGAATATAATACGAATAGCACAAACTATACTGTGAATTTGAGAAAGCCCATTTAAAGACTGCACAGAGAAAAGTTTTCTCAGAAGCACAGAGCTAGCAACTGACTCATCGCTGTTGACCCATTGTCAATAATGGGTATTTTCTCATACACAAGACATCAGGCAAAACAAAGCAAGTTTTATTGTATTCTATTCTGTTAAATAAACTTCTTTCCTCATTTTCAGCACAGCTAAGATGCTATTATAATGGCTATAATACTTTTCTGAAGTAAAAATACATTCAGGAGGAAAAGTGAAAATGATCTCTGCAATACATTTGAGTTCTAAAATTAATAAAGAAAAATCAGCAAGCAAAGTTCACTATTGTTAGTGTAAAACTTTTTATATTACTATTCTTCTGACCTAAAAAAATAGTGAAAAATGGTAAATTTTCTCTGAGAAAAATGTCATAGAAATCGGACACTTCAGGAAATTTTTTTGGGGAAAAGAAATCAATCAAGCTTTCTGTGCCAATACTTTGTATTACTGGTAATAAAAAATAATATTTTCTGAGGAAGAGCACTTGATAAAAATTTTCTGGCCGTCTTTAGTTCCAGTTATTTTATTTGCTAATACCTGTGTTACTGCAAAGTGATTCTCTAGTTGAAGGACATTCAAGAACAGTTTGTCTGCTGGCCTTTATTAGCTGTGGGAAAGTAAACTTTTCACAATTACATTTTGCAAATGGCATAAATGTTGTAAGAACTATGGTTTCTATAATTGAGTGTACCTTCACTGGCTTTTTTTTCAATTAGTTATATTTTTCTATTATAAGGGTGTTTTTTCCAGTATTCTGTTCCTGTGGGAAGTTTTATTTACTGGCCTTATCAGATGCCTTGTTATGAAAATGTATACCCAACTCTTTGCTAAAATAGCTGCTTATTTAGTATCAAATATCACCATCTGTTCTTATTATCTGACAAAAATACAGATGATCAGGCTAGAGGTGCCTTAACGTAGGTGTGAGTTTAAAGTTCAGATGTTAGATACACTGGCATAAGCCATATCTTCCTTCCTACCATAGAATTTGAGTGAGAAAAGGATTAGAGGTGCTGCTGCTTTAGTTTGTTCCTGTTTCATTGCGAAGGCACACCCTCAGAATGTGGGAAATGAACGTCTTTCTCCTGAATGCAGACTTGAGTGCTGTGATTATCTTTATTTGATCTATAGACCAGTTTGCTTTCTGCAAACATTTGCTCTAGGGACACTGTGGGGCATAGTGAGAAAGGAGTTAAAATCTGGGAGAGGAGCCTTTGGTGCTGCTGAGATTTACTTTTATTTAGCAGCTGAGCTTTGTATGGTGCCATAAATCAGGTAGCCATAAAAAGAAAAATTGTTACACAATTCAGAAGGAAGTGGAATATGATAAACTCCTGTTTACAGCCTGAGTGACTTCCTTTCAAGCCCTCCTCCTTCTTTAGGAAACAGAAAAATCACCCTAAGCTACTCGATAAATTAATGTCTATTCAATATATATTGATTCCTATTGTGATGGAACATAGACACTTTAATTGGGGACTCTGGGGTTCATTGTGCTGGGCGCTGTCCAAATGCATGTTGAAAATGCTGGGCTGGTTCTAAAGGTTTTACATTTGAATTACCAGACAGAGAAAGGAAAAGGCTTTCTCCTTCCTGCCTACTCCTCCAACTGTAGGATATTTGATGCTAGTCTATAATTGTGGCTAAGGAAGCTTCTGCAAGGTGTTTTTCTTGATGGGGAACCACACAATTACAATATGGCCACTCGGTCTGTAAATGGATTTTCAGTAAGATCGAAGCTGCTAAAACTTGTATATAGTTGCTCTGCTTTATTAAAATGCTGGGACCCAACACCGCTTTTAAATCAAGGTCTAAAGCACTACAGTGAAGGTGGGCTGTAATCTTTAGTTTGACTGTGTATTGTCATTCATTATAGGCTAAATTGATATAGGGTGTTCATCAATGACATACAGCTTAACTGATGTCTGTGAATGGTGTTTCATGTTATTATTGTAGTGTTTAGGAACTTGCTTCTTGGGCCCCACACCCATTGGGACACACAAGGGAACACACAATACAAGTGATTGTCCTTGCTTTAGAAAGTTTGTAATCTACGTGTAGGAGAAGAAAAACAGACAGATGAGGAATTAATTAACTGGTCAAGATGACAGATGAAAAAATCCTGTAAAAGTACATACAAAGAAACTCTTGAATGCTAGAGTGTTTTTTATCCCATTTTCCCAGGAACAGAAAACAGAAAACTGTTACGCTTAAGCATTTCGGTGAAACAAATAACTTATTTTAAAATCCAGTCACTTAAACAGTTTCTCATGGCCAGCTATCAATAAGCTAGATGACTTCATGTGATTTCTTACCAGTTTAGTGTTCTCTGTTAAACTACAGCTTGAGTGAAAATGAAGGAATGAGCGGAGTTAATTATTGACTTTGCCGCTTAGTCTTCAAATCGTGAAGTCAGACCTCTGCCTAATGCTATGAAAGGATGTGAGAAGTGTTCAGTGTTTTAATCTATGTACTCTCTACAGAGAATACAGTTTTTCAGTCCACCCAAACTGCTATGCCTGCCTCTGTAACTTAATGGGATTCTGACTAATACAAGCACATCAAATTTTCCTTTATTAATAGTGCCCAGTTTTAGATGTGATCATAAAATACACATCTTCATTTGTAGCTTGGATTTTAGAAATCCCCATAGACCAATTGAGGAAGTGTAAAGAGACCAACCCGAAATGTCCTGGGAGAATTTCCAAAAAAAGCAAAGCAGCAAGAAATAGAAATCAAAATAACATCTTTAATTTTCTCTGCCCTAAATTCTTAGAACACAACTACTGTTTCAACTTCCTTGCAAAATCACACTATTATCATTTTGATATTTTGAAGCTACTGTAGACTGAGAAATGTTTCAGGCTGTAGCTAGGGTTTCTCTGTTCCTGCCTCTTCAGCCCCAGTCCCCCAACTCTTCTAATACTGAGCGCCTATTCAAGCTTACCTAGAGAACGGGCCTCACAACTGAGAAAGGAAATACATGCAGCCAGCCAGAGTCTCCACTTCCCTTCTTTCCTTCCTTCCCTTCCTTCCCAGTTCTTAAGAGGACTGTGACCTATGCAGAATGGATTGGATAGGGCTTGGTAGTTCTCTCTCTGTTGCTACCATAACATGGCCTACTTTACCTTCAAACAGCATTCATGGGGCTGGCCTGTTAAGTCTTGTTTCTTAGAACAAGGCAGTATTCATAAAATTAAGTTGCAAGACATAATCTAAGATGAAAAGTATTCACAAGGGATTGGGCAGAATGCTTGCTTATAAATTTTGGGAATGGGTTTGTTAATTCTTATCATGGTATTTTGAATAAATCTTCTACAGCTATGAGACTTCTGAGACATCAAAGTATGCCGTCACAGATCATGGTAGCACAAGGTATCCAGAATAATAGAATTAATAGGTCCTATAGCTGCCTTCTCTGTTGGGTAGAGATAATCCGTTTTTACTGATGGAAAGGTGGGTCCCTGATAGAATTTTGCTATGTCACTGCTACGATTCTGGTCCTAGTGAATTTTTTTTCTGATTCATCAAAACATTAAAAAGTTAGAATTTAAGATCTGGCATCAAAATGTCCCGTCATAAGCAAAACTTCCTAATTCCGCGCCTGTTAAAATAAGTCACTCTGTTGCGTTTTGTGGGACTAGTCACGTTATTTACAGCTTGATGTGCACTTCAGTGATTTACTGAAGACTAGGCAATGTATTCTGTAATCTTACCTAATGCATCTTTATGATAATGCTGTTGCAGGTGAATATATGTGGGTAGAGAATAGGGAATTACAGACTCCTATAATGAGTATTTAGAAGACTAACCTTACTAAAATAATTCATCAACAACACACTTCTTGATAATGATTAATTCTTATTCTTTATTAATCGTACAAAATTGTTGGTTTATAACACTTATATTAGTACCGAGCATGTAATACTACAGAGGTGATGCCATTTCGTTAGGACTGATGATGAAATCCTTGGTGGTATCTCTGAGATCTCTGGTGGATCTCTGAGATCAAGGTGATCAATTCTTCTCTTATTTTCCCTTGACTGTGTGTGATGTTCTTATGCTGCTGCCCGCTCCCTCCCAAAAAGGGTGTCTCTGTGCTGCTTGTCTTGGTTTTGGATTTGCTGATCAACCTTCTTGCTTATCTTGTCTGACAACTTTGGTTACTTGAGTGCCTGCTACATGTACTCGCTCACCTGTCTTTGCCTGTTTGGTGGTCACACTGATCACATATTTGTATAAAATGTATATATATTATGTCCAGTCATGCCATCACAGTATTAGGAAAAATGTAGATAGTGTGGTTAGTTACACTATTTTAGAATACTGATCTTTCGGTCCAAGGCAAGCAAATATTAATTATATCTTGATTAGTAAAGTTACAATTTGTGGGTGTTAAAAGGCCTCTCTATCTTGCCTACAATGCAAAGATAGCATTGATCAATAAGCAAAGATCAGTAACAGTTTCTCTTAAGACAGAAAACTTGCTGTAAATTTTCAATAAAATTGTATAACAGATGAGGGCAATATGAAAAAATTATTAACAGATTTAGTTTAATCTCTCTCCTAGAAACATGGAATAAAAAGTATTACAGAATATTTTTTTTAGGTTTCTCCCCTCACTGTATTGCTCACTTTTCTATAAATAGGCTGTGATGCCTGGCACAATGCATGATGCAAAACTGAAATCTGGGGTACGGTCATGAGAGACCTTTAGAAGTTCTTTTCAGGCTTAACGTTCATATGACCAAGCCCTGCAATCATTTAGATGAAAGTACTTGAATCTCACACAGTGAAAGGCAAATCTAGATGTTGCTCCCATCTCCCCAGGGCACTTTTTCCTTCCTTCCTTCCACATATTTTCCTGAAGCAGGACTTGACATCACACTCTCACACCAGCACCTGCTTCTTTCAGCAACTGTCTTCTCCCCCCAGCAAATACAGCTGGCAGCAACTGTTTGTGTTAGGCTACAGCAGACACAAGAGGAGGCTTTTGATTGTTGGAAGAACTTTCATTGCTTAAGCAGCTGTTCCTGATGTTCCCTGGGGAAAGGTCAGAAATCTGGATGGAAGCCATTTGGACCACATGAATTGGGGTGTATTTCACATAAAGTTATTGTAATATACTTTCTAAGAGATTCAAGCAACTTCTAAAGCTCATTTAAGGATAGGCTATTGATCGTCAATGTAGGGACATAAAGTAATTTCTGAACTGCCATTTTTTTCATCAGTTCTATATGTGCATCTTTTTTTTTTAATTAATTTTTAGATACAACTGCAAAACATTCAGTTCTAAACAGATTTTTTACATTAAGTCTTTTCTTTGTAATACCACATATAATACTAGATATAGAAACCTGTAATATGCTGATTGCTACCAGCTCTTTGTTCTAATGTTTTTTCACTGCCAGAAGGAGCAGTCCACAAAGGGAATGCAAGTGTCAAAAGAATACACCAATATCCTTTAATAAGAAAAAAAAAAAAGAAAAAGTGAACATCCACTCACTATTCTTGTGCACGAGCTACTACAGCAGCTTAAAAGCTGCCTTACAATTAGCCAGACAATGGTTCACCTGGTTGGTTTGTGATGTGTATGATGGAATTCTTTTCCATTGGTTTGTATAAATTTTCCTCAAAGCTAGCTAATTCTACAAGGCAGACAAATGATTCCAGATTTTTTTTAATGGGGTAAATAATATACTTCCGTATCTTAGGACTGTTGTATATAATAGTTATTAAATTTTACACAAAATTAGATTTTGTTGCTAGCGTGTTATCTCCAGTAGATATAAGCAAATGTAGTATCCCTGTTTCTGGAAAGCTACTTGTTGCTGTCAGCACATATGTCCAGGCAGAACAGAGATGTTGATACCATACTTGCCTACTCTTGGGTTCTCCCTAGACTAGCACCTTTTTCTCTATTGGCCCTCAGCATATAGAATCAGAAATGTTGAAGAGGCCAGATAGGTCATACAAGGTTTTTCAGTACACATCCTGCATAGTCTCAAACATTTTCTGTCTGAAAATAATTGACTTATCTTGGTGGGTGATTCGAAGTGATTGAAAAACAAACTACCCACCACCTAACTTATTAAAGTGTGCTTTTGCGTGAAAAGAGCATGTAAGGCAGAGGAAAGAGCAGCATCAGTAGACTGACTTGTGTCAAGTTGCATTATGAATTTTGGGATAAAAGGTGCTTATTATACCTGGGCAGTGACCTGTACACACTTCAAGTTGACTCTCTGTCCCCTTCCCCCCCAAAACTTGTTTGCTTCAGCTGGCTTAGTACTGTACTTAGGGTTTACCTTGAAGGCTGTCCAGAGTCTTTAGTAGGTTGTTCATGCCCTGTGTGGGACTCTGGGAGGCCCTTGGAGCATAAATGCTCTGGGGGACTCACTGTTCACTTTTAACTGCAGTTGATGTCCCAGGAGGCAGAAATGGTCTGAGAAAGTGCTGGGTTCTGAAAATAATTATTTTGCTTTGAAAAAGTGCAAAAAGTGTCTATCCTGTGTTTCAAGTGTTGCATTTATCATCACTAATGGAGACCTTTTGCCCATGAATCAAACACAATGCAATATGGCTTTGGTGAATGTAACTGAAGGTGAACTCTATTCATAAGACATTGCTTCTGGTGGATTATTTTCCTTCTTGACAATATATCTGCTAACATTTCCAGTTCTTTGATTAATGAACCATGCCTATAAATAATTATATCGGCTATGTGTAATAGTTATATAATCCTATTGGCTAATTTATTTCAATTTTTCTCTACCAATGTAACGTTCACATGTTAATATCACTAAGTGCCCCAAAGTGCCTCTTTAATTCCCTAGTGAGCCCTATAAAAATGCATCTCTGTAATACCTTAAAGGAGAGTATATCTGTAACAGTTCATTAACTTAATATTGTATCTGTTTTCTCTTCAGCCTCCTTAGTACCTTGTCTTAAACTAAAGAGAAAATATAAACTTTGATATATTTGCAGGAAGCTAATAACAATTTATATTACAATAATGCTTATCATGTAAAGTTTACAGTAAGTAACAACTATAGTTTCTCTAAACCAACACATAAGGAATAATTTATTCCTCTGTTCTAATTTATGAGTTTGATGAACTTTATGAATGAAATAAAAATGTTGTTCTCATTAGCTGTTGGTTGTTTTTAACAGTATCCACTAAAGCCTCTGGCATATTTTTCAAAGGCTTTTGAAAATATACCCCCATGAGATTCAAGCTTGGTTAATTACATTTTGAAATAATCCAGACACATGTACTGTTTTCTTAATGTTCATTTTTATTGTGATATTCCAGGATGAAAAAAAAGGGCATAGATTTGTTTGCCCCTCTTTTCTGCCCTGCAGACATATGCACATCTGGAGTGTTTAAAAAAATCCGTTACAACTTGAAGTTAAGAGATTGTGTCTAATGTTAATACTGGAAATCTTTGTAGTGGTTTCTTTCCTGCAGTTTATTAAGCAACCTTATGATATTTGTACCAGATACACAATAATATGTAGCAAAATCTTTGTTATGGATCATCATGCTCACTTTTGGATTCTGTTTCCTGGAGATTTTTTTTTTTTCTAAATTTGAGATTAAAAATGCCGCCATTGATCCTCCATGGTTTGGAACCATTGTTGGGTAAATGCAATTTGCAAAGTAATTTAGAACCACAATAAAGGGATTTTCTGGGTCCATTTTTTCAGAGAATTCTGAAAGGAGTAGTGCATTTGGAGAGCGGTTCTGCAAGCTGTGAATGTCACTCTTTAAAGTGTTTGACTCTTCAAAATCCCTTGGTAGCCTCTGGGCACATACTGTGTTTTATAGTTCCAAGAATTTAGTCCTCCATGGCTGACTGTTTCGGAAAGGGGGTCATCACCAGTCTCTTTTCCTTACACCCCTCTTTGGCCATGTATCCAGAACACTAGTTTCTAAGAAACACTATGGGTATGTTCTTATTGTGTATGGCTGCCATTTTGCTTTCATTTTCAGCGAGGCTTTAATAAGCCCTGACAGCAAATATATGATTTATTATTGTGACTAAGACAAGAATATAGACCTTTTCTCCGCACTCTCCTGGGAGAAAGAAAAATAATCTGAGCACTTCTGAAATGACTGAGAAGCAGAGACAGGAGTACGCTGAGAACTGACTCTCAGCTGATCCAAAGAAAATACCTGCAGCTGTATGTGAAATAATTGCAGATAGAAAAGGTTACTTCTGTCTACTTGGTCTGTGGCCGAAATTATTTCAGTGTATTTGAGTTGGTCATTGAAATGATTTGTTCTAGTAGCATTCATGCTAGATAGTTTCCCCACATCCTTCCCCCCCCCCCCCCCAATTTTTTGAGGCACAGTTATATTTTAAAATCAAAGCTAGACATGCAAAGCCATCGCCAAGGATACCAGGATTATATATTTAACTCACAACAGCTGATTTTAAATGTCAATCATACAGAACTGTGTAGTATTATTTGACTATATAGGTTTATACTGCTTGTGAAAGCCAATCAATGAAGAATTATCTTTGACCTAAATGACAGCCATCTGCATTTTGCTTTTTTGCCAGTCAGTTCTTCACTGGCTTTTCTCTTTTAATGCATTGAAGATTATGCTCAGCAGTTAATGGAATCAGAGTATATTTAACTTTTTTTGCTCATTTTGTCTTGAAATATCTATAATTTATATAATAGCATCCTGCTTTTTGAATCTGTCAGTGTATTTCACTGTGTCAAACATTAGATGTCATTATTTTAAATGTTAAAACCTGTGCAGATTCCTTACATGGCAGATAAGCATTTTCAGTAAAGGACAAGAATATATTTCTTTTTCAAGACAGTTTTTGTCACGAGGACACATATTATACAGCTAGCATACCCTATTAAAGGCACAAAATCATGTTGTTCAGCAAAACTTCAGCAATTTCAAGCCACTTTTATGATAAAGCATAGCAGAACATAAATGAATCCATACTTTAAACAAAATGGGCTATACTATTTATTGTACAACTAGATATTAAGCTACACCATCTCAGTCTGATAAAATTTCCTAATTAAATAATGCAGCTTTGCAAAGTAGTTGCAACCACAACCCAAGTTGGCTGACTTTTGCTTTGGTTTGTGGTTTTTTTCATACAGGCACAAAATTCAAAAGTACATTTCTTGGAATGTGAGAAGTCTTTTGAGTAATCCATGAGTAATTCATGTTTGTACATCAAACTCTAGCAAAAAGGAACTTAAATGCAGGAGCATATTGGTATTATGAATTTGACCAACTATTCAAAGAAGCTCCAGTAAAGTAATCAAAAAAATCAGTCTTTTGCAGTAGTTCTGTTTGACCTGTTTCTGCAGCTGAGACAGATATATATTTTTCTTTAAACCAGTCACTTAAATTTAGAAAAAAGTAAACCAGTGAATGAATAGAATCAACCTTCCATTTAATGTTAAATAATTTAAAAGGAAATCCATTTGTCTTTTAAAGGAAAAAAGCATAGTAATGAAATTTTGGAACACAGGTTTAGGCAGAAATATTAAAGGCAAAGATTCAGCAAATACTTTAAAAAAGACATTTCTATTACCTGTAGAGTTTTTATTAGATTTATATTTCTGTTTCTTATGTTTATTTAAATCCAGATCTTTAAGTGTGAGCCATCGGTTCCTCCTGTCAAAGTATATGACTTACAGTAAACATTTGTATGAATATCAGCAAAATAAAACTTGCATAAGTCAGTAGTTTTAATAATCACGTCTACAAAAGCTGCAGTAGCTTGAAATACATTCCTTTTACATGCCCTAGTGCTGTTCTGAAGGGGAAATGCTTCTTTAAAATCAACCATATCTGATCAAACCCCACCCAGTCTAGCCCTTATGAAGATGCTGTGGAGCTATCTCTGAAAAGGATATATTTAATTAAAAGATGCCCTGCTAGGCAAAATGATCTCCTAACCCCGCAGGATTGGAACAATGAGTGACAGGAAAGAAACAACTCTATTTTGATGTGAGGGACTCCTACGCAGAGGAAGGAAAGATCTCATCAGGAGACCTTCCATCTGCTTCAGGATGTACTGAAACTGAAAGGATTACATCTTCCAAGGGCACAATTAACTGGGGTCTGTGAAGTGATTTCTTTTCTCCATGTTACTAGGTTGACAATAGATTTCTATAAATTGGTTAATCTAAGAGATTACAAGAAATTCCAGTTGCAATCACTGTCTGATTGGACATAGTTATGATGCAGCAGCGGTTCAAAATTTATTAATGATCTAAGGTAGATTGACAGGTTGAATTTTAGCAGCACTTAATCATTAACTGGTTTAGGGGCTTACAAAGTCAATGAACAAAATAACTGAACGGCAACTTAGTTACAGGTTCGAAGAGGGTAAGATTCACACTGACTTACTTATTTGTAAAGGTACAAATCACAGACTAACACATATAAATATATCTCTCTCTCTAAGGAAAGCATGTAAGTGTGTGCGTGCACACACACACACACGTATCTCATTACTTAGGATCGGGAATTTCTTAATAGCAGGCTACCCTAGTGAGCCGAAAGGTACCGCTTTTAGCTCCTACACATTAACAGATGGACAGAAAAGCATCCACATCCATAAAACTAAGTTTTTCAATATACAGTGAATAGATTTATTGATGTAATATTCTTTGTGGTTTGCCTGCAAAATTGAGAGCTAAAATCCACGTAGAGCAATTTACCAGTAGAACCAGAGCAACTATAAATGAAGACAGGGAGAATATTATTTTTTGTAAATAAGAACTATTTGTTTAATCTACTCAGCATAAGCATTCTCTATTTTCAAAGTTGATTTCCTTTTCTATTGCACACTTTTGGCTGGGAATACTGTAACAACCTTGTAATTAAAAACAACCTGAATTCCCATGGAGACCAAAAAAGTAGAATTGCTTTCCATAGACCGAGTAAGGAACAAACCAGACTGGGAATGTCAAGGTACCATTTTTGGCCATTTTATGGATATAAACATTCTTATATGTAATTTTAAGTGTCAGAGTAATATTATTGTAAAGTAACCTGGAAAAGAATGCTTAGAAGATGTGTGGTTGGCTTTTGTTTATCTGTAAGATGATTTACAATTTGACAAATGTTTTCCTTCCTATTATTTTAGGCAGAATGCAGAAATTAGACTTAGGATTGTTAGATCTGAAGGTTGTGTTACTGTGCTGGGGGAACACCTTGAATGAAGACCTGCCTGTTATCCTAGATCAGAACATCTGTCTGGGAATCCTTCCTGCTCCAACCCTCTAGGCTGCTGTCATCCAGATAGTCTGGGCCCAGAGGAAAAGTTCGGTGGTGGAACGAGCATTGCCTATGTCCTGTTCCATGATCTTGTGCCGCGTCTTCCCATTAAGTCTCTGGAGTACACATCCACACATCTGTGTCCTAGTAGGGCAGTGGTAGGGGAGAAACAAGGAAACAAATAAGAATGGATTGGAAGGGCAGTAAATAATACAAATTTGAGGAAAAGGATAATAACATATATTGTTTTCCTTTCTTGAAAGGGAGCAAATATTCTATTTGAACTGAATTCCTTGCCAACAGATCTGGCTAGGTCTCGTCTTCCCATCTGGTCTAGTTAATTTGCATTCAAATCAGGATCAGTGCCTTACGAAAAATGAGAAAAAAATTATTGGTTTGTAAAGTATTGTTTGTTAACTGGGGTGAGATTCTTAATTCAGAGCTGGTTTAATTGAAAAAGGCATAATTTGCAAAAGGTTTAATATGAATCCTCATTAAAAAGGAATTTAATTTCACAAGTATCCTGAATGCCTATTAGTCATCCTGACTACATTTCTTGTGTGGTAAGACAGATCCATGTAAAGAAAGTAGAAGCAGCTTTGCTTCAGAAAACCAAGGATTTCATTATATGACTGTCTTGCTTAAAACCTATCTTAGGGTCATGTTGTTACTGACAACAATCTCACATTTCTGGTATCTCCCCACAGATGGCCTGTCATCAGTTCAAGTAATTAGTTCCTTATCTCCTTTCTAGTCCTCTCTTCCCCATTTCAGTTCTGTATGTTTTCCTCTATATGTCTTATCTGTGCAACTTTTGGCCTTAGAACTTTGTCTTTTTTTTTTTTCTCACTACTATTATGAAATGCTTGAGGGATCATTGTTTATATGACCCTCTGTAATAATTTCTGAATCTACTGTTAGTTTGTGTGATCTGTAACAAACTAGTTCTTTGTCTCATTTTTCATAATTCTGCCCTTTGAGAGCAGGCCTTACTTATAATTAATCTTGATTTTTGTAACAGTAAAGCTATTCTCAATCAGTTGACTTCTGCGGAGAAATTATGAATTCATTTATTTATGATAATTGCATTAAAAATAAAAAATTAACTTGAAATCTGAAGATTTAGACATAAAAAATGGACAGATTCTCATTCGAGTAGCAATAGAGAGAAGCAAGCTGGCTGCCCCCTGGAAGGAAAAAAGAATTTTAATGCTTATTGACATAAGCCTTCCTACACCTAGCAGCTTGTACACATTTGTAAAATCTTTCAAAACAACAATTGCCACAGAAGGAAAATAGCCAGTTTGCAGACAATACATTCTGTGACCTCAATGTCCAAATCCTAGTCCAGAAAATAAATGTTTCTTTACTACTCGGATGTTCTCAGCAGAGTCATAGTAATTTACTAAGAACTTATGCTGAGGGCTAATGTCCTTAGGGGAAGAAATCTTGTATTTCAGAAATCTGAGACATGTTCTGCAGACAAAATTAATGATGTTTTGAAACATTACTATAATTACTCATGCAGAACTTGATTGATGCAGTATGTTCTGAAAGTTCCCATCATATTATTCATAATTATCTTCTTTCTAAAAGCAATGAGATGTTCTGACTATACAGTTTCCCTTCTGGGAAGAAGTATTTTGTGTCTTGCAACAGTTTTAGAAAAAGATTCTTTATGCATTTAACGATAACACAAAAGGATAATTGTGGTTTAGAATTGCTGAAGTATGTCAATCGGGGTGGGCTGATTTACTTACTAGAGCTGTCTACGCTATGGAGCTATGCATATTGAAGTGCAAGGAGCAGTGCAAGCAGGAGTTCTGATATATTTCAGTGTATTTACACAGTGTAATTGATCCCAGCAGAGCTGCATCGATCCGTTCACAACCCTACTGTTTTAATATTGCATTATCAAGTCTTGGAAAACAGAGATGGATGTTACATTTTATCCTACGGGCATATGGATTAGTATGAAGTCCTATCCCTGTCTTTCATTAGCATTTTCTCATTTGCTCTTAAATTTTTTCTTTACATTCACGTGGCTTTGGCAATGATTAGAGGGAGCCTAGTTTGATCAAAATGTTGCATTTTCTAGATTTGCTCAACTTTAGAGACTTTTCTGCATTCTGTTTTTGCCTAGAAGTAAAACATACCACTGCTTCTTGTTGCAGAATCTGAGGCAGAAGGTAGACTAAACACAGCTTTACCTATGAACATTCTGTACAGTAAACTAAAAGAGTGCACTGGCTAACTAAAGGCCAGTCTCCGGTGTGATTATTTGTCTTCTGTTGATGAAGGCATTCTTAATACTTTTGTAGAGAACCCCTATCTTTCATATCTAGTACTATGGAGTGCCTGCAGTTACTGGGGTCTAGTTTTGTTTTGTTGTGTAGAAACAGAATGGCTACCTTTATCTCATTCAAAATAACAGTGTATTTTTTTAATGACTCTATACCAGTTGTCTCATTCTAGGGTATCTCTCTTCGTTCCCAATAATTTAGTACTTGAGTGCTGCAATATTTTTAGTGAGCAGTAATTGCAGTTGTATTTTTGTGAAGTAGAGAGCACTAGTCCAATGTTTGATGGAGAACTAAACTATAAAGGACCTCTTTACATTACACAGTGCAGAACAATCCTGAGATCCCCAGATAGCTCTGCTAAATTGTCTTGTGGAAATATGCAGCATAAAGCCACTAGAAATACTAGCTGGTGTCCTGGAAATACAGTTGTGTTGTTATAGCACCACAACAGGACTAATTAGCACTGTTTCTCAAATTAAGATATCTGATATTTCTCCAGGTTTGGATTTTGAATGCTTCTGGACAGTGGTGTCCTGAAAGTATGAGCAGTGATACTGCTGGTGGCTGTGGTTCCATGAAATAATCAAAGCATAGAGGGTGTGGATTTGGGACACGGAGGAGGAAAGCGTATTGACTAAGAGCACGGAAGCACTCCAAAATAATAAAATTAGCATTTTAAACCTAACTTGAGTGATTTGATAAAGTTACCCCAGGAATTCATGGAGTTCAGTTCCCTGTCCTCTCTCTGTGCCTGAAGACGTACATACTAGAATATCGCTTTTACTATGTTGTTTTCTTTACTCATCATGCAGTGTGCAAAGTATACTACTAATCATATTGCTGTGTGGTTCTTTGGGCTTTTGTGGTTTCTTAGTATTAACAGGACTGTATGAAAAAGGAAATAATGCCAGGATTTTCAAGAATTCCAGCTTGGACACAGGGGAGTTGTATGGAACATTTCCTCTGTTGTATGTCATGGAGTTTAATGGTCAGCTTTGATGCTCTGGCATTCAGGCTCCACTTTTGCCATACAGAGTAGTGAAGCAATACTCTGGTTCAGATTCCAACTACAGCATGAAAATTTTAGCATGCTTCCAAAATTATAGGAGTGTAGAAAAATACGGTTGGAAGGGACCTTAAGAAATTATTTAGGTGATCCCCCCCCTGAGAAAATCTGTTTGTTCTATAACCTTTCTGACAGTGGTAGAAATTATTAGGTAATAGCCTGAAACAAACTGAGTCATAGAAAAAATCGGATATACATTCTGGGTGAAATTTGTCCTTATGCAAAAGGCAGCAAAAAATATCCCATTTTCTCTCTTAAACTTGCATTAAATTTGTGCTGACGATCCTTTATGATCTTTGTGGGTGGACAGCCGGTGGCCAGAAAGGTTCAATCCACAGAGGGATGAAAATCTAGTGGGAAAGAACCTTTTATTTTTTAGCCCAGAGTGTGGTGTGCTTTACTTAGTATTTTTCTTCTAATGGATTAAACTTTCTTTACCTCATAAATCATGTATTTCCACATTGCTGTTGGTATAGCAAGTCAAACTGATGTTAATGTATAAATGATTAGCCCATAGCTGGCCATAGTATGGAGAACTGTGATTCACAGCTGCTCAGACTCTTGGATTTTAAAGTAAATATACCAATACTTTCAAGTTTCCTAGTTCCTTTTAACAAAAATACTCTAGAAGAGCTAAGAACAGATAATTCCATAATGTATATGCTGCAAATGAACTCAAACTGTATTCAGACAGATTAAGCACTGTTTATTTTTATGCCTGTTTGGCTCTGTGCTTTATTTTAGGGTCTATATCTGGGGGTTCCAGGTATAATATATTCTTTAATAATAATGAAAATACTTCCTTGAACATACTTCAACTTTATAGAGCAATCATAATTTAATAATCCTAAAGCTACTGATAAGGATCCTAGAAGGACAGGAATAAAGGCTGACATGAATGATTATAGTATCATTCACTCCTTTACATTTGACAATTTATACCAGCTGATGATCTACATATTTCCCTTTCTCTGAAGAGCATGAAGATAAACTGGCAGCAATTTTGCAGCTGCATATCTAGTAGCTTTCACATACCAAGAATGTGCATAGATAGCAGTCGTTCTCCTTCATCACTAACATGCATTTACATTTATATCAAAGATAAGGTATAATTTTGGGGGATAAAGTACAGTAACTATGCTGGCAAATAAAGAAACAAGATTTTTCTTTTTTTTTGAAGCGTACACAAACACCTTTCAGTGCTTATGATTTTCAGCACTGAAGTTTTCCTTTAAAGTTTGGGCTAAAACCTGAAATTAATAGATTTAAAGTCATACCAGGATTGGAGTATACAACATACCAAATTTTATAGATAAGATTTTTAATAATTCCATTATACTCTTCAGAGGCAGAAAAACCCTTCTCCCTGAAGATCTGGAAATCTGAGAAAGACTGTAATTTTTATTTTTTTTTAATAACCCGTTACAGAGCTCTGTAAACTGGAATTTTAAAATAGTACTCTTTCTTTATGTAGTGCTCACAAATAATGAAATGCAACTGCCACAATGGAGTGTTCAAAAGTTACATGAAAACCTGATTTTTATGTCTTGAATAATCACAGTATGCTGTTTTATAGAACAGCCAACATTCAACACCTCAGAGCTAAGTTCTGTAGGCATTGTAACATAAAAAATATTATCACATACAGGTTGTTATAAGGTATACAATTCTTTATTAACTTTGTGAACATAAACCAACATTAAGTACTTTTTTTCCTAAATTGACATGCAGGTAGAATCAGTAGAAGCCAATGCATTGCCCTTGTATCAGAGTGTGTAAGACATTGCATTTGCTGTCAGAACTGAAGCTGGCTGCTTCATGAAATAAATTCTGGCATAATTTGTAGCAGAGACTTGTGGACTCCAGTGAGTTCACACATCAATATAACGATCTGCTTTCCTCAAATATTTATGAACTTCATTTTGTTCTTTTGGCAGTTGTCTAGATGGAAATCAGTGTAAAGTCCAAGTATTTCAATGTGTTGCTGAGTGTAATCACCTGTACACTGTTTCTGTTCTGGTTGTTTGAAAGTAACAAAAGCATGAGCAAGGGTCAACATGATTAGTCATTTCAATAATTGTTTTTTTCACATTTCTAAGGTCTGTAAGGTCACGTATCTGTTATTACGGGGCATCTGGTTGCCTGGACTTGTTCTTCAAGGCTATCTATGTAACGAATAATGTAAAATGCAATATCCTGTGTTAGCCATGTCAACCACCTGCTAGTCCTAGGAACAGTTTTGTTGTAACTTCTCCAAATCTATTTGTTGTGTTAATGCGATAGATATGGTGAGTGGGGGTTTCCCTAAAGGGAGATCACAGGGGTAGTTATGGTTTCATATAAAGTAGATGGAAAGCAGCTGTGATAAACGGAATTAAATGAGTGTTATTATTTCTAATGAACATGTACAAAGTAAAACCTCCTTTAATACGCTTGGAAAAACGCAGGCAAGAGCTTCTAAATTTTATTGTGGCACATGGTTACCTCCATAGGAAAGGAACAAGTGCAGTTACTGTAACACCTGTTGCGTTTTAAAAGCTCAGTTAAGGGCTGGAAAGAAAACCCGGCTCGGGTTTCAAGCAGTCATTTTGGCATAGATTTCTATGAAGAATTACATATAAAATATGATTATGCCTGGAAGCCTACAAGAAAAAAAGAGTCACCAATGTGAAATCATTAGCTCTTAGCTGTATAATTCTTCTAAAACAAACTAAAAGGTTTCCCACAGTTGATGCTTTGCCTTTTTAAGGATTATGTTTCATTATTTGTTGAAGCTACTGCATTATAACAAAGTGACTATTAAGTTACCTGACACTGTGATCTCTGCTCTCCAGAGTGTAAGACCCTGCATACTTTTCCTGTGATACAAAGAGTTGGAGCTATAAATACTTGAAAGTTAACTTTATGGTGAGGGCTTGTAAGATACTGCTATTATGTATATTTAGGCTGTTATAAAACTGGTTTGAGAAAACCAGTTTGGTGGGGTTTTTTTTTTGGAAAGCAATAGGGTCAGTGAAAAGCTGACCTTTATTCCTTCTCCTTGCTCACTTCACTGAATTGCAAGATTAGACTTGTACCCCCAAATTATTCATCTCTGGAACATCAAAGTCACACTCAAAATTGCTGCTTAGGTTATTATGTAATTCCATTTCTGGATTTGTCCAATCAACAATCTCCAGAAGTAGAACCTACTTCTGGGATCCTTGGGGGGGGTCGACAAAATAAGAATTTTTTTTTTTTTTTTTTTTTTAAATACATAAAAGGTTGTATTATCTGTCCTGTAAGAGAGGACACTGGAATAGGCTGCCCAGGGAGGTGGTTGAGTCTCCATCCTTGGATGAGTTTAAGAGCCGTTTAAATGTCGTGTTGGGGGATATGGTGTAGGAAAGAACTGTGTAGAGTAGGGTATGATGATCCCAAGGGTCTTTTCCAACCTAGATGATTCTATGATTCTATAAGAGGCTGTTGCTGAAATGGTTAAGTCTGTTGGGGCAATGTGTGATAAGGTGCCCTTAGGCACTTAAAATGCTGGGAAATGATTGGCAGCAGCTTTCCTGTAATGAAAAGAGCACACATACAAGGATTCATTTGCAGATTAATTTGACAAATCTCTGCTGACTAAATATTTTCTCAGTAAACCTCACAGAAACCCATCTGTTTCTCTGGAAGTTCTTAAATATTACCAGTTTACTTTAAAATAGCCAGTAAGCTTGTTTATCATCTATATGCTAGTTTCTAGAAGGAAGAGATTTTACTGGTAGTTTAGAAGTGCTAAATCCAATCTATTTCTCCAAGTTTTCTTAGCTTGCATAGTTCAAAACCAGAGAAAGCAGAGAATATTTTATGTTTAAATTGATAGTGCAAAGAAGTACAGAAGACAATCAAAGTAGTTAGAAATGAATTAGTAAATAAAAATTCTGATTACACTTTTCATAAGGAAGAAAAAAGTACTTATGACACTTTGACATAGACTGAGACTTAAAATACAATGGAATTCTTTCCGTTCCTTTTACAGAACCTTGGCAGTAATGCAGGTTTCTTAGATTCATATTTAGCTTCAGAGAATGAAGATATAACTTCTCAAGGTGAAATAAATTCAGTGAGTGAGCTGGACAGAGGGGTGTCCTGCTTTCCCCAATCTCCCCTCCTTTGACAGAGAGAAGGTATAGTTCTTTGATAAGAGGCTGAAGAAGGAAGAAGCTAACTGGCAACAAGGTGAGAGAGCATCATGGTACACTAAGCCCTCACATAAGAATTTTGCAGTTTTCCCAAGGTACAGCAGAGCTCTTGGGACATTTCCATTTGAACCCTGACCAGGTGGGGTGAGACCAGAATCTTTTTTTCTGTCAGCCCCAGCCCCTCACACTCAGGTGTTTTCCATCTCACTGAAAATTACTACTCCCAGCAAATTACCTACTGAAAAGAGCACTAATCATTGTTGGAGGAGAAGCTGGGGAATGGCTGAGCTAGGCAGAGAAAGAAGAAAAGTATCTGCGCGCTGATGTCACTGGTAAGGAGATAAGAAAATTGAGCTAAATGGTTGGGATGGGGTGCTAAAGGTTTTGTTCAAGTGTTCTGTAACAACAAAGCAAGATTTTTCCACATGTCAGTGCTGTATGTGTGTGCACTGGTATAAATATTCTAGAATAACATTATTTGACAAGCTGATATGATTGTTTTACATATTTTTCAAAATAGAGATTGGGGTGTTTCAGTGTTCATACGTTATCAAAACCTGATAAATTATTTCCCCTTCCCCTTCAAGTTTTGCAGAAGTAGAAATCAGTAAAAAGAAGCCTTGAAAAAAAACTTAGATGTGTAATTTTGCCTACATTGCATTAGAAATGTCTTGCTTTTTAAGAAGGAAACGTAAAGTATCTCCAAGTAAATTCCTACTTAAAGCTTAGCCCAAAACTTTTCAGATAAAGGTGCAGCCATTTTTGCTTTTCTGTCTAGATGACTGTATATTTCCATAAATGGCAAGAGTAGTGCTATTATCATTAGTATTTCTCATAAAATTCTTGAGAATTCTTGAGATGCAACAGTGAGGAGTGTAGTCACATAGCAGTGAAAAGGTGAGGAAGAGCTCAGAAATAGTAAATTAATCTTGCTTTTTAGGGAGATGAACCTTTGAGTATTGAACTTACACATTCCAGTAGTAGTGTTTGTGTGAAGACATACTAACTTTAAGAGATGTGATTAAAACCCTATCATTCCTCAGCCTTTTTTTGTTTGGAGAAAAACAATATGCAAACCTCTCTTGTGTAATTTGCCACAATGGTTTTCATGTCTAGCCCAATTAAAATTGGGCTAAGCTTTGAAGTTTTCTTATTACCTCTATTTCTTCATGTTTTGTTTGCTTGCATGCATGGGAATGTGTGCAGTATGTTTTTGGTATGCTTTTTGTGGAACACCAATTACCTGCATAGACTAAAAAGTAGTAAAGACTAAAAAGGTCGTAACAGCACAGTGCTGCAGCACCTCTCTAGCTCTACTGCTCTCTTCCTTTATGGTTTCCCAGCATTTTTAATAGCGGGGTCCTAAGACAGGGGTATAATTCTAAGAACCTGTGCAGAAGAGCATTGCAGATGAGCTTCTTTTCTACTCCCTGACTCCAACAATAGTGGCTGTTTTTTGGAAGGTTTGTGTCAGGCCAAGTACTAGTTTGTTTTATTCTTTGCTTTTTGTCTGTTTTTAAGATAACCCTTAATTAAGAGGTTAACTCTAGCACAAGTTACTTGTATTGATGGAAAAGAGAATATTGCAGTTCTGGAGAACTGTGTGAAATGAGCTGTGTCCCTGATGACAAGGAACTTTTAAGAAATGTAGTATGTTAAAAATAACTTTCTGGCAGATCAGAGATTCTGTAGAATATAGTCCTGTGGGAGCTCTTGGTTTTTCATTTCTAACTGTTGGAACCGCATCTGTCAGTGTAGTATAAGTGGTCCTATTCTAAAGGCTTTAAACAAGAAAATTGAAACAGTGAGTTGGAGGCCTCTCACTTGACAGAATGTCTTGAATAAAAGCTGTATGACTCGAATAGGTTTGAACAATTTATGAGTAGAACTGCCAAAGCAACAATATATCTCCCTGAAGGCTGTCGAGAGTAGCTTAATACTCATCCCAGAGTTATAAACCTTCACAATTATCAAGTTATTTTGATGTTTATAGCTGTTGGAATGAATCTACTCCTTTTAAGCTTTGTCATTTTTGTTTATATCATCTTATTAATCACAGTTGAGTCAAAAGTTTATCTGTATATATGCATTGCCAGCCAGTTATATCACTTTCTAGACACAGCTGAAGTTTTCCTGTTATGTTAGCAGCCATGTCAATGATGACAGATGTCATCTTTTCCATATTCATTTTGAGATCATATGACCACAGAGTCTAATTTTCATAAGGAATATTTGACTGCAACAAATGTCAGGTTGACCTAAATAGTGTTTTATTCTTTTCTTCCTCTCGGCTTTATTTTCTCAAACTAGCTGGGTAAGAGTTATTTCAGTTGTAATTAGACCATTATAAATCACGTCCTATCATTTACATTACCTCGTGAACGCTTGAGAGAAAACATAAGGTTAGACAGTCATGGAGCAGCGAGGGCTGGCTGCTCCTCAGGAGAAGGTGAGCTGGGAGCCGAGCATGGTAACACAGACAGCAGTGCCCAAATGAGGTAAGCAAGGCAGCTCCAGTGAGGGCAACCAGGCTCAGACACAGGCTGGGCTGCATCACAGCAGGAGGTGTAGCTCAGGTGAAGGGCAAATGCTTAAAAGGCAGCTCCCAGGGGAAGGGGGTTTGACCCTGGGCTGTAGTGCTGCCTGGGAGCCTCTCCACGTGGGCAGTGAAGGAAGGGGGACAGCTTGCAGCTGCGCTCTCTGGCTGGCCTCGAGCCCAGGCAGAGTAGCCTCCAGGATGGGGGGGGGATGTGCTCTTAGGGCCCTTGCATATACTTTGCAGTCTTTAAACTTTTAAGAATTGTTGAACACTTGTATATTTACTTTTTCCATTCTCTAGTAAGATTTCTAAATCCATATTTACAATCTTGATTTTTTCAGACTACTGGAGGCTGAAGGTTGTTGACAAAATCCCATGGGTGTTATGAATGTTTCTGGGAGCTAAAGACTTATTTTCATTTCTGTTTTACCTCTTCCAAGTTTATTGTTATTATTTTGCTGTTGCACTGATACTTGAAGCATTGTCATCTGGGGGGTATGACCCATGCCAAATGACATATGTGAATTATCTTTTGTTTACTCTGTGTCGTTACATTTTATTGATAATTAAGTAGGGGCACCTGTGGGCAATGTCACCAGCTGTGCAGGGTAACGAAGTCATGATGCAGGACTTGTTTTCTCTCATATGTTCTGTTTGGTTCCATGAGAGGCCTTTCTTGTAGCAAGGCTGTTTTGTGATCACAGTTCCCCTTGCTTCTGCTCTGCCAGAGCAATTGTTTATGTAGAACTTTGCAAACTGAATGTCTGAATTAATTCAGGTGAAAGCACACATAAGAAAGAGGGCTTTATTTTTTTAACCCTTTCTCACTTTAGACTTTTAATTGTACTGGTTGTTCTGGCATAAATGTGAGGGGGAAAGAAAATGGGGTGAATGTAGGAATGCTATGAGCATCAGGGAAGGCTCCTGAAGTTAGCATTTCTGCTATCTACCTGCGGGGTGCATGAGTCTTTAATTTTAGAGCATTTTGTGCTAGTACTAGTTTAGGGTATTCTCTTCATCTCCCAACTCTGTCCTTGCTGCTTCCCCATTACATGATGTGCCAGTGCTTCCATTGAAGTGAACTGGCTTCAAGGGAGATGGAGTGTGTGGAGAGCAGGAATACCTTGTGATGATTTTCCCACTATTTCCTCTTGTGAAACCATGTATCTGGAATGCACCAAATTAACCATGGAAGCATTTATTGTATGCTGCATATGGGAATACCGTGTTAGATGCCAGTTATAGTTCCTTACTAATATTTCTGATGTGAGAGAAACGTCTGCTTAGAAGAAATACGAAGAACCAATCAAAGCTTTAGGGGTTTGCTTTCGTAGATCTTCTTTGATAATCAATTTAAAATGTAGCTGATCGTTTAGTAGAGAGAAAGATGAAATAAATATTCAGTGGGAATTTCAAGCTTTTTCCGGAAACAATAATGGTCAGTTTGGAAGAAAATTTCAAAATATGTATCAGAGTTGTAGAATTGTAGATGGATGTGATCATATTAATGCATGTGATTCAGCTTATGCCATGGTATCCTGACAGGAAGGCAAGTAGTAAAATGTGACTAATACTTGAATACCTAAACTTTTGAAATACCTTTCATGTAGACATTTAAAGGAGAAAAATGGAATCTTTTGCATTCTGATAATTTTAGGAAATTTGGTGTCACCACTTGAAGGATATTAGTCCTCTCCAAAAATCTAATTCAAGTCAGCAAGGTTACAGTATAGGGAGCAGCTGTCAAAGCATATGAAACAGAAAGGCTTTGAACTTAGCTTTTTAAACCTTTTTGCTTTTACGTAGTCTGATAATGTTAAACGTGACTGGTCCCACACTGCTTACAGAAGTAAGCAGTGTAATAGTTAAAAACTCACATTTCTCTTCCCTGCTTGTTTAAGCCTTTCCCACAATGATTGGTATTTGCTTTAACTATAGAACTGAAGTGTTAAAACAGTTTTAAATCTCCCACCTGTCATTCTTATTTTATTCTTCAACATTGCATACATAATTTCTTTTTTTCTTGATACAAACACTGTAAGCCTTCTGGATTATATTTCTCCTTGTGTAAAATAAGGCTGGTAACTCTATGAGATTGTATTTCTTGTTCAAAATAAGACAGAAGCATACCCTACCACAGAATGACAACAAATGCACCGTATTTTAATAGTGGCATAAATTTCCATGCTGTATGTTAAGAAACTGATTTATCAACCCTTTAAGATTCTTTAAAAAAAGCCTGTTTGGACGCTTTTAGTAATTCAGTGCATGGCACTTGAAACAATTCTGTCAGTCCTTTTATCTGCATAAACAGTTTTATGACCATAAGGGTGAGATGAATGGGGATTTAGTCCTGCAGTTCGAAGTTCCTTTGCTATTGTTGGCTCCCAGCCAGAGCAGCACGGAGTAAACATGAAGGATATATCTCCTTATCCCTAGCATTTGATCGTAGGGGTCCCAAACTGATTTCTGCAGCTAGCGAGCAATTTGATGACCCACTGGAATTCTTAAACTTGTATGCAGTGACCTATGCCATTCTGAATGGAGCAGCAGTAAGGATTTACTTCAACTTACTGTGTTGGAGAGGGTGATTACTGCCTGTTAATTTTACTTTGACCTTATCTAAAAATTTTAAAAGGTCAAAATACAACAATGTCTATTACAGTAAAGCAAATCTATTTCACGTTGCTACCTCATGCATAAACCTTTGTGTTAATGTGTCACAAAAATTATTTGTCTTACCAAAAAGATTAGCTAGCTTTATGTTTTTCAGCTTTTGTGTGGTATTTTTAGAGGCTAAGCATTACATAAAAGCATAAGAGAAAATGAATCTAAGAATGAGCTGTGCAACTCTGTCATGAATCAATGCCAGTAAAGTTTTTAAGATATTTGCTTAACAGTTCAGTTTTAATCCCACGGATGTAATCTTCAAAAGGTTCTGTTGAAGTTTCCTTGCCTAGTTGGTGCCCTAACTATAGATTTGAAAGTGATGAATTGCTTTTCTGTCTACATGGATGGAACTTAGAGTATCCAAAGTATGTGAACATCATAGAAAGCACCCTAAAATATCATTGATGATCTATTAGATTTATTTTATCCTAGAGTTTTGAGAATGTATGATATTCAAAGATGATTTTAATGAAGATTTTCCATATAGAATGTTTATGCTCCTCTTTTTGAGCCATTGGTTATTGGAATTAGGGAAAATTAATATATGTATATCAAACTGTGCAGCCCGTTAGAATGACTGCTGTTAGAAAAAAATTTTCTAAAGTAATTTCCTTCTTGCCCTTCCCTTAAGTTAAGTACCATTTGCTACTGGCAAAATTGCTAGTAGCAAAACTAGCTACTAGCGTTTGCTGCTGTCAGTTCTTCTAAGTTTCATCTTGGGGCTAAAATGACAAGGAAAAAGGTAAAAACACATCCAAAAATGAATTCTTGACAAAGTCACTAATTACAGGATGGTGGAAAAGCTTTTGTCACCCGAAATTATATTCGATCCCTTTTTTCCCATCACTGATAGGCTTAAACAAATCAATCTAATTTTTATCTTCAGTCACGTGAAAACTTTTTTGCATGTATGTAGTTCAGTTCTTGAATTGTCATTACATGAACTTGGGCCATGTTTTCCCCCCGTGTGTTCTTGATATCTAGGCAAGTCCAGCTGTGAAGTAGACAGAATCTATCATGGTTCTGTGTTAATTGTCCGATCTGTTGTAATTTATTTTTTTTCATTTTTGACAATGTGTTTCTCAAGTGTAAACATACAGGTTTTCAAAGAGTCATGCTTTGAAAAAGTCAGAGAACTTAGCGAAATACAGTGCAAGAATCTATTATATATATTAATCTGCTCAACAAATAAAATATTGTATTTTTCATATCTTGTAAGTTGAGATCATTTCCTGAGTTGGTATTGACTCATTCAGTGAACCTTGGGTAACCTTCTCTCTTAATTAACTTTTAGAAAGCATGTAAGTGTAAGCCTACAGATTAATTTTTATTTCTGTGTGTACTTTACTGTCTGCCAGAAGAAACATTTAATTTCCTGGTGACGGGAAGTCCTCTTTGAGGAAAGAATCCCATTCTTTCTGCTCTTATTATGAGTTCCAATACTTAATTGCTTTCTCGATGTACAAACAAGAGATCTCTGTGAATTTGAATGAAATAAACATATACAGGAAATATTGTTGATCACCAGCTTGTATTCTTAACACAAATGTAGTAACCTAGACTGAAATGCGAATAGCTTTGCTAGAATTTTTAAAATGCTGTTTTGAAGAGCTATAAATGCCTGTGTTACTTACAAAATAGATAAACCATCTCAAACGCGTGTGCAAGTTTAAATGTCTCATGGCTTCCAAAGAGCAAATTGCTGTTTGTCAGTAGGTGTCGAATGTCTCTTGACTTCTGGCAAACAGTGTACTATTAGGGGCTGGCTCTGTGTCAACTTCTGCTGATGGAAGCTGCAATAGCTTCCTATAGATAGTAGTCAGTAAAACCTCTGTAATATAAGCCGTTGCCTAATAAAAAGTAAAATCTATTCTTGCCAGTGCTAACTATGACAATTTAGTGAACTGAGCCAGCTCTAAGCTTTTCCTTTTGCTTCTAAGAACGACTGATGTATCATCCTGCTTAGCTTCATTTGTTTGGGGCTCCCAGATTTTGTCTCACTGTTTGGGCTGTGCTTGTCTGCTTTGTCACTTGGATGACACCTGCAGAATAGTTTAGGCCAATACCTTGTACACAGTCACAACATTTTCAATAAGTTTTAGTAGAACGTTATTTTACTTTCAGTATGAGGTTGCACCTTATGTATTGATGTCTTTCTTCTAGAGACAAATCCTATTTCTACCAAAGGCAGTGGGAAAACTCCCATCACTCTCAGAGAAAAATCTTTTTTTTTTTGTTATGCTTTTGTTTTTGTTTTATACGGCTACGTCTGCCTTTAAAAAAAACTCATAATGCCTTTAGAGTTTCTGGTCCATCACCCTCCTTATCCCCTATGCAAGGAGTTCTAGATAAAAAGTGGCAAAAAGGTCACATCTGGGCATGTTATTAGTGTAGGCAGAAATCATATTAACTAGAAATGATTAATTCCAAGAAAACATGAAACTAGCTGTATCATACTTTTATTAGAATAACTGTGGTCCTCCTTGGAGGCAAACACTAACTGAATGAGTATTACATCTTAATTCTCAGCTCTTTTACATCGATGTAGTTTAATCCATTAGCCCACTTCTATGCAGTTCACATGTTAAAAGTAATCTGTGCTGCCACCAATAAGGATTAAACGTCTTCAAAGAGCTGTCATAGTCGACCCCATTTCCCTTTCAGATGCAGATGGGCAGCCCTTCTGAAGAGCTATAACTGATAGTATACAACCATCTCGCTTACCATAATGTATAATGGTATATAATTAATATACTTTATATATTAATAGACATTCTGAAGGGATTGTCTAAGCCATTTCTGGACCTGCCCATAACAAGATACCAAATATATAGCACAACTCAAAAGTCCCTATATAGCCAAACACCCAAGCAAACCAGGTACTGGTTTGATTCTTTCTGAATTTTTTAGAATCTTAGGACCTGAGAAAAAGGTTTTCATTAGTATTTCCTGCTTTTAGAATTACTGGAAGTTTTGGGCCTTTTCTATAGTACATCATAGTTTGGACTCAAAAAAGGAACGATGAGAGGGTACAGAAAAGCAGAAGTAATATTTAGAAGGGCTTTTTTAAGTCTTTGCTTAATAAAGGCATAGATGACTAGAGCAAAGCAATATCTGTTGTAACTGCATAAAATAACAAACTATAAAAGATGGGAAGAATGATCTAGCATAGTGACAGATCTCTGGCATATGTACCAAAATAAGCACATGGCCAGCAATATGTGAACAGGGCCCAAATATGTAAGGAACAGAGTTGAAGAGAGCAGCAGGTGGAAAATAGCACAAAAAAGATTTGCCCTGAGTAGTCTAGCAGCACAATGGCAGAGCAGTTTGGCAATCTTACGCTCAATTCTAGGCCTCCCTGTAATGCAGTTTACTCAGGATGTCAGTTTTCCACTTGAAAAATACGGATTGGGATGTTGGTGGGGATAAAGTTTAATGAATTTCAGAACACCACTTGGATGCTACTGTGTTGGCTGAACCTCTTGTTAGATATAAAGAGTAGCGCTATTCTAGACTAACAGTTGAAAAATCACAGACAGTGTGATTTACGTAGTCAGCTTTCACAGGAAAAGGATGGAAATTTAATTTTGTTTGTTGAATGCAATTAGCTAAAACAATACAAAAGCAAATAAAAAATAACTGACAAAACTCCCCAATGTTTACTCTTTGTGTAATAAAATGGAAAAATATTTTGTAAAATTTGGCAACATCTAAGATTTGAATGAGAATGAATGTAGGGTGAAAAACTGAGGGAAGTTAGAGACTTATTTTTTCCAAGCCAGTTTGCCTGACCCTAATTACATTCACAAAATTAACCTTCTGTTGAACTTGGATGTATTCTAGACTAACATTTGTTGAATTTTATGTAGAACTTAGAATCAGGAAAAATTAAAAGAACATTATATGGTTGTCAGCTATGCATTACTACGATATATTTAATCATAAGATTTTGTATTTCATTGTAGGACAAGGCCTGTAACCTGTTCCCCTTTGTCAGTGTTAATATCCTCTTGGCTTTGTATGATAAACTTCAATCTTATAAAGAAACCAGATTATTTTATTTCTTTTACATGAAGTGGAACCATACTAGTGCTCTTAGCATCTGCCTTATGGTTTCAAAATAGAATCAATTTTAAAATAAAATTGCTCATCATGGTGTTTGGCTGTTCATTTCTAAAAATAGTCACTGTACCTTTTACAAACTGTAATTTATGTTATCTGCTCAGGCTGTAGGTAGTAAACATCATAAGCACAAGGAATTGTTTTTGCAATAATTTATGTTCAGCGTAACCTAATTATTCTTATGTGTTATTTGGACTTGCCGTGTGCATGTACAGTTTATGCTTGGTTTGGCTGGACTTGTGAACATGGAATAACCTCATCCCACCAAGAATTTTATTATCAATAATACCTGCTTAAGGGTATTTTGCCCCCACCTGCACAGAGAAATTAAGCACTTAGTTATTTTCATTATTTTAAGGAGATCATTGATTCTTATTGCAGGTTAGATGCTTGTTACTTTAGTCAAGAATCTAGGATTGCTTTCTTGGCATTGCTCCTATATATGACCTGTGTTCATACATCTGAATGATAAGCTGTCTGTAGCAATCTAGTGCATTTTAGACATGTAACCGAGCAGACCTTTTCTCATGACCAAAAGGCTGCCTGCTATTAGAAAATTGGAACAAGGTGCTGGGCATCATAGAAACATCGGCGAAAAGAAAACCCATCATAACAAACTAGTTCTCATCTCAAGGAAAACATAATCTAGGTGGATAGATTGAAGAGTTTGGGAAAAATAAATGTTAACAGATGTGAGAGTAATTGTTCTGATATATAACAGATGTTTGATAATTACATATTTAGTTTATGCTATTTAGAAATGGATTAAAGGCTAAAGGAAAACAGGTGAAAGAGATGTGGGGAATTCATTTTTATATTGAATTGATCATTTTTATTATAAGACCTTCATTATCCCTTTGCTCACCTTCGAAAAAGCAGTTCTATAACTGCACTTTGGTCATTCTACTATTAAGTTGCAAATTTTTTGTGAGATAAAACCAAAACTATTCCTTTAAAGAAAAATCTGTATTGCTTTCTACATTTTTCAGGGTTACAGACGTGCCTGAGTATCATATTTTTTCAGTTTGGTACTCCTACAAGTACAGTTTCAGCAGCACACTGCCTGCCACTTTTTTGATACACTGATATGAATCAGGTTCTCCTCTGCTGTGGGAATCCCGGTTTGGATTTGAAAACCACATACTCAGGGGATCATGTAGGGTGAAGGTCCTTTGTGAGATCATGTTTTTCAAAAGGATTGAGAAGAGGGGTTGTTTCTTTCTCTTTTTTGTGAAGTCAATGGCAAATGTCGTATAAGGGAATGGAAGTTAAAGAAATTTGCTTATGTTGTAATATCCACAAGATTAATTACTCCATGTAATAAGGGATCAGAAACAACACTGTAAAGCAATTTAAGTGAAAAATCATACTTGGGAACTGCGTACTTAGCCATTGTTTGTTCCATTTGCTCTGTATTTAAATAAGAAATGCTGGACAAACTCCTGGTATTACACCATTATTCTGGGTTTCCTAAGGCAACTGACAAACTAATATACCCAAAAAGAATAAAAGGGAATGCCTTGCAAGCTAGTGAGGTTGTGAACTCTG
Source organism: Tringa tobata (assembly GCA_033628505.1). NCBI lineage: Eukaryota > Metazoa > Chordata > Aves > Charadriiformes > Scolopacidae > Tringa > Tringa tobata. Next base: position 6,217,544 of record JAHREE010000161.1, on the reverse strand, counting down.
TGGAAAATAGCAAATGCTGTAAAGTCTCAGCAACGCTTAGAATCAAGCGAAGTGAAAAGACAGAAGAATAAAAAATATTCAAAAGGCAAAAAATTTCAATACTTGCTGCATTTTTCTTCATGGTATTTTCACATTCAAAATATTTTAGGTTTTTTATTCCGTATCAGCTTGGTAAGGGCCTATTTTCTAGAAAAGATTTGATTTTTAAGGATAGCTTGCTGTAGGAATCTGTGGATGAGCCATAATGCTGACTGGATAGTAAGATTAAACACTTTCCATGCCTCCCAGCTTCCTTGCTGGAGCAAATGAGTCATCTTCATGTGACATTTGGAGGAACAATTGGAGGTGATGAACAAGGTTGCACTTTGATTACTTACAATTCTTGTAGCAGCCACAGGAGTTCTAATTATCTACCCATGCTGAGATGCTCTGGCTGTGGTGCTAAATTTCTCCTGTAACTGACCCGTTGATTGAGGAGAAGTTAGATGGTAGAAATCTATCTCAATTTCTGCTTCTAGCCTGCCTAAAGTAGGGTATTGCTCCTGAGAATCTGTGCTGTTCTTCCTGTGCTATTTCATTCTCGTATGTTCTTCTTTAAGGAAGATTATGGCATCTACTGGGAAAGATAAAGTGCCTACAAGTAAGCCACAATCATTATGGTATGATAAAAATGCAAACAGACTTCTGTCTGCGATGGAAATAGATGGAAATAAATAGAAAGAAAATAAATACATGGGAGACTTGCAATTTATTAAATAGTTAGATTTGTGTGTGTGATATTTGGAGTAGCTTTGACCCTTCAGAGGTCATGTTTCTTCAAGAAAATACATGATACTTTTAATAGATCATATAGTAGTAAATAATTTAGTTTGGAAACTGTTCTCATTTCTTGTGTGCATAACAACTTAAAAACGCATGGAATCATTGTGGGTGGAAAACGGTAGTATTCTCTGTTCAGCTTCTTTTTCTTTTTTAGCTTAGGTTTTTGAAAGACAGGAAAGCAATTCAAATCTGTGTTTTATTGCCTATTCTCTTAAATTTAGAGCAGTAATGCCAGAGGTATACTGAAGGTTATTATGTAGAATATCTTGCTCTTCTGCGGTGACTTAGGTACACATGAAAAAAAGACCGTACAATTGTAACTTTAATGAACTTTATGTAGTCGCTTGAAATCCTTGAAAATGAATCTTGTTGTAAACTAATGTTGGAATACAGTGAACTGAGAGAACCTACCGAACTCGATGTTGCAGTTGTTAAACACCGATTAATTTCTGTGGTAAATAGCAAATGGTCAGTTCTTTCTGTCTTCAGTTAAAACAGGCAAACCAGAATATCCAATTATCGGTACATCAAAGGACAGAGTCAGATGAAGTTAGATTCATAGGTGAACTTTGTAAGTTGGGCCAACTTTGATATGAGAGAATCAAGTTGTCATTTTTCCACAGTAAGAAATTACTGTTGTTGGAGTGGATTTGAAGCAGAGTCAATGTATTTTGTAAAGTACTCTGAAGTAAAAAATGTAATTTACTATAAGAACAAGGCACAGCTAGAGATATTCACACCACCTACTTATAGGCATATAACTGTATGTAAATTAAGTAGCTAATCTCTCCAGGCTTCTAATATAGTCAATAGATAGAAAGAAAGGAATTATAAATATGGCATCAGAGGGTCCAGCTCCAAAATCTCTGGCTTACAGCAGCTTTACCCTGTACCAATGAATAACAACTTAACTGGGTCTCTGCTAGGTTTTAACTGCTACTGTATGGGCAGATCTCTCTAGCTTTATTCACAGGAAAGCTCCATTCAAATCAGTGAAACTACAATATCTGTGTACGATCGTTTCCCCAGTTTCTATTTCTTTGCTAGTCCACAGAGGATGGTGTAGGTCTTGCCTTGCTAATTAGTTCTTTCATTTTAACCAAAAACAATCTGTCCTTTTAGATGCATTCTAAAATACAGATTTGTATTTTGCTTCTGCCAAGATAGGAGCTGTCACACAGAAGAATTTGTAAGGCTGGTGCAAGAGGGACATGACAGAATTTATACTTTGATGGATATTTTATCTTTTTGTTTAGTTTTTTTAAATTTTTTTTTTTTCATTATTTCAAGAGAGATGATAATTGATGCAGTGACTAGGGTCACTAAGATTTAAGCTCTTATCCTTCATAGACCTAAAGTCAACATTTTCAAATATCTTCCTTCAAAATAACACGACTTTTTGATTTCAATTTTTATTCTCTGTTTTCAAAGAAAGCCACACTAAGTGTGTGATGGGGAGCAGCCCGAAGAAAATTCTATGATTTTGATTGTGACTGAGAGCACATCTTCCCTGGCTTTTACAAGCAAGACTCTATTCAACTCTGGTGCAATTCATAATGATCCTCTTATTTGTAAGTGTTTTCCTATGATAGCACTGCAGTTTTGGTACTGGTAGGCTATATTATCAAATCTAGTCTTTTGTTATAGCCCTTGCTTCTGGTCTGGAAAGAGATAAGAAAATTAAAGTTTCTGATCTGAACATTTTCTTCCTTCATGTAATATACCTTTCATTTCCTAAAAAAATTGCTCGTGCTCATAGTGTAAAGTAGCATTTTCTTTTTTTATACTGGTTGATGAAAGCTTAATGAGACAAAAGTTGGAAATGATTGGAGTGAGGAGCGGTTTCAGTCTGTAGATTACAGGAAAATGTAAATGAGTGGTGTCAAACTTGAAAAATTAACAATGTAGCAAAGTTAGTGGGTATGGCAGTATTTTCTATTTTCTCTATCAAATCTCTGTAGCTGAAATCTTTGAGCAGAACAGCATTGACAGCACCAACATCAATTGCGTCTCTAATTAGTAAAGAAATGCATTTATCTGTGCAAAAGTTTAGTGGTAATAGCTTTCACAGCTAAAATGTGGTACTATAGAATCCTAATTCAGTTGTTTCTTCCCTGTTTCTTTTACCACTGCAGCTAATCTTCCTATTGTAATTCGGGTATATTAGAGCACTAACAAAGATGAGTGGTTGGTAGCCTTATTCTGTGTCTGCAACCGGAACGGTCACTCCTGTGTCAGACCAGGAAAAAAGAGCTGTTACCATTTCAGTGGGTTGTAGCAGGGCTGTTATCATACCACTAAGTACTTAATAAAAAAGCAGAGTATTTTTGTCTTGTCCTTTCAGCAGAGAAGATCAGATCCACGCAGTATTCCTAATTCCCTGTTATCTTTCTTCTCAGACTGTGTGCTATATCAGCAACCAGGAGTGCATTTTATCAAGTGGCCCAGTTTCTATTAGCTCCCAAATACTGGGCAGTGTCCTGCTGTAACCCCTGCTGAGCCCCAGTTCCTGGGCGTATAGTATGTTGTGCAGGAAAGTAATGTTAAGGAAAGTGAAAATTCATTTATAGAAAATATCATATACACTGTTTACAAGCCTTGAGAGCAATCCTGTTATCCTTTGTAGCGTTTCAAACACTAAGAGAAGAGGTTTAGTGACGTTGAAAAGGAAGAACACACAGGTTTGAGTGTGGTTTGTATGTTTGCAAACATGGAAATGCTAACTCTGGGATTAGGGTTAGTGGTAAAATCACAGACTTGACATGTGTAAAGAACTGATGTTCAGAACTGATGTTCTGTCTTTGTCAATTGGCTGCAAAACTTTTAGTTCAGCTTGTTCCATAATCCTGACATACTAGAAACACAGCATTTGGATTTCTTTCTTAAGAACCACTTGACTTGGATTTGATTTTTTTCTTTTTTCTGCTTCTCATGAAGTGCAGGAAGACCAGAAATAACATATTTTTAATGAAAAAGTAAAAGAAAAGAGAAAGGTAATTTTTAAAATTTTATTTGGGAGACTTCTTCATTGGAAAAATCCAAAGCATTGGGGTATATGGAATGTGGTCACAAGAAATGCACCTGCTGGTTTACAGCACAGGACTTCCTTTGTGGAATGGTTTCTTTGGAGGGAGGGGGAAGGAATCTCAGCTTTAATTTAGTTAGAGTTCACATCACTCAGAACCCATGCCAATAGCTTCAACTATCTTGGAGAAAAGTTTCAAAGATGTTTACTATTTTTTGGAATACTAAATATGTTCTGTATTATTTTCGTTTTGTATAGCTAACTCATTCTGAATGACATAGTGGAGTCTGATTTTCCCCTATTATTATGCTAAGTTGAAAGAATCCACAGTACAAATAAAAATGGAACTTTAAAGGTCAAATATATTTTAAAATGTGTTCTTCAAAAATATTTGTTGCTTTAGAAGATCACCAATAATGTGCAGACGGGAATATAATCTGTTAGACAGAAATCTTCTGTTTGGGGAACCGTGATTTGCTGAAATTCCTGAGGGTCAAGCACACTGTCTACATGTCACTTACTGCAGGGAAAAAAAAAAAAAAGGAAGGGAAATGCATTTGAGAACATTTTATTACAATTCTATGTGCTTTCAAAAATTGTTTGTCTAGGTCCATAGAATAATTAGGATATAATTCTAACCTGGTTTCTATTAGTAGTCCATGATTGGTATATACCCTTAGTGTCCTCAGTAAGTTTAAAGCCACCATAAATGTCTTTCTAAGTAGAGCTTTTCTACTTATTCTTTCTCTGAATTTTTAATGCAGAAAGCAAACTTTCCTTTAGAAAAATACTGTGGAGTATTTTCTACATGAAAGTAATATCAGAGCTATTTTTTTTTCATTCATGGTTATCTTTCAGGGAGAAAGTAGGCTCAAGGCAGAATCCTCATCTATTTCTCCGAGAAAATAAATCAAAATGTTGTGAAAAAAATTCATAAACACCCTTGTAAGTGGAAACTTTGTTTCCTGCCTCCTATGTGGATTTCTCCCAAATAGGGCAGAGAGTGTCTTGAAGACAGGAAAGGTAATTAACATTTCTGAGAAGACTATGCTCCAATGAAAAACACTTGCTTTGCTAAGATTCCTGACAGGGCTGTATCCTTTTCTGTCCCTCACCACACTTATTCGTTACCCCCAGGGAACATTTCCCCTTCTCTGCAAGTAGTAGATTTAATGCTTTGGAAAGATTTCTGTATTCCTGACCAGACATTTAAAAGCAGGGCTTGTTAGAAGCTTTCCAGCTCGTTAAACAAATTGAATTAACTTATTTAGTCCTCAGGCCTGGGGATGGCAAAATTCAGTTCTGTGGAGGTGGCAGCCTCATCAATCTTCAGCCACCCCTTCTGTGTGCTTCCACTTCTCCTTTATACCCAGCCCTTTTGGAGGGGTGCCTGACAGCTGCATGGTCTTTTTCCCCTGAGCTTCTCACACAGCCTCTGCTTTTATGGTGATATTTGCTGTCCCGTTTGAGGCCTTCGGCAGCTGCCTCCTTTGCTGACTGTTAAAACTGATGCATGGGATCAGCCCTGTAATAAGGAGTGTACTCCTACTAGAAAATAATTATTTGAGTTACAATTTTGTGCCGAGAGAATATTTCTCAAGAGGTGAAGGTGAATACCCAGCTTCCATGTAAATCTGTCTGATATCACATGTTAGTTAAATATTTCTGTTGAGAAGGAACATATGGTATTGTTTGGTATCATGAATTAACGACTTGAAACAAACAAAGGGAATTGCTTTTCATTGCTGTATGTCTGCATGCATGCACATTTTAAAGATATATTTTAGTCAAGGGTTCAAAATAAATGTAGATAACTGTGGCCTAGACAAAAGCAGACCCAGCCAAAAGCATTCGGAGCTTGTCACAAGATGGTGACATCATTCACAACATACAAATACATCCCTGCCAAAATTTTTCAAAACACAACAGCTGCAAGTTTTCTTCTAGATGAAAAAGTTATTGAAATAATATCTTAAAAAAAATTATAGCTAGGGGAGCTTCTATCACAAATGCTTTGATATATCTTTAAAATAGAGAATAAGGATAATAAGGAATATTACTACTCTATTGTTTCTCTAGATTTTCACCTGGATGACCATTTCTTTTGGATTTTAAAATTATAATTTCCCCAGCCACTTAGATTTATTTCTTGGCTGAGCATACACATTTAGGTAAGACATCTGTAGATAAATGGATTTTGAAAAACTTCATACAAGAAATCAAGGTTTCATCAAAGCTCTGAACAAGCATGTGTATCCAAGTCATATTTGCTTGGAGCCTTGATGTGTTTCATGGCTGACAGCAAAGTCAAAACCAAAAAAATGCCATGCTGTGTGAAGCCAGTGGTCTGTCTAGCCCATCAGTGCCTCCAACACTGTAAAGGAGAGGCCAGCCAGGAAGAACCTGAGATTGAACAGTTCCTGCTATCCCTGTGTATTGGGCATAATTGGCAGGAGTTTGGTAGCAGGGGGACTGCAGGGAGACCTCTATGCGTGTAGGTCAGGGACTGTCCTGTGCCAGAGACACCCAGCTCCACAATAGACCCACCGTGCTGACCCACCAGAACTGAACCAGTCAGGGGACTTTGTGGTGCCTCTGCAAAAAAATATTTAAGAAAGGGTGGTAGCCACTGGGTAGAAGAAATGAAGGAGGTGCAAGAGACAACATCAGGGCAGGAGGGACACCTGAGCAGAGGCAAATGATAAACAAGAAGCACACTCAGGGAGGAGGAGCAGTAGAGAAAAAGAGATGCTGAAGGAAAGGAGGAGAAACAGGACAGATGCCAGGGTACTTGAGCAGGGGCAAGAATGAACTGCTGCTTGAACAGGACTGCAGAGAAGGCATAGGAGAAGGTATAACCCCCAAAGGGAGAGTGACCGGTGGAGGAAACTGTACCAGAGCAGTGGAGTAAGAATCAAGGAGCAGCAGAAGAAAAGGAACCATTGTTAATTGGCAATCAGTTAAAGTGATTGGAATTCCCTGACTGTTTTGTTGCCCATGACAGCATGCCCTTCCTTCTTCCTCAGCATCCAGAACTGTTTTAAGCATCTTAGAGGATACACCTCTGCCCTGTCTCTGCTTCCGGTTTTCAGATTGTGAATTTGTTGAAACTTTCTCTGAACCTTCATTATGTTGTCCCCTTTCAGCCTTCCCCTCATCCCCTGAAGAGTCCCAGCCTATTTAGTCTGTCCTTACAAGGCAGCTATTCCTTCACTTGATATTTTCAGTTGTCCTTCATGGGCCTTTTCTAAATTGATTACACCCTTTTCAGAGGTGTCCATCCTTTCTGAGGTGACCAGACCTGCATTCAGCACTCAGCATGTGAATACAGCAAGATTTTATACAGTCACAAAAATTAAGCACTTGTTTTTCATACCCTTCCTGAATGACATCTGATGATCTGTTGGCTTTCTTAGCTGTCACTGCCTGCTTGTCGTGTCTTTTCTCAAATATAAAAATTTCCAATTGCATATTTTCTCTGTAGTACTCTTCCTCTTTTTACCTTGCCTGATGCTTTCTCAGGTGTTTTGCAGGGTTTTTTTGTACACTGCCTTCATTTTCTTCACTGATGTGTCTTTGAATTTTTTTGTTGTTTTCTTTAAATGATCTCTATATGCACAATGGTTCTAAAAAGCTTTTGTTTAACTTCTGTACTAATCTCCTGCAGAGACAGCAAAAGAGAGCTGGTTAAAAAACCAAAAACAGGAAAAACCCCACACGCTACCAACAAGAAACACCCCCCTCCCTTACCCTGAAATAAATAGAAAACTATCTTTTGAATCTTCAAGAACCACCAGAAAACAGCATACAAAGGGTTTTTTAAACTGTAATTATAAGGGCTTTCATCCAGGTGGGCAGCTACTAGTATTTTAAAGCGTATTGCCTCAGTAGGATGGGTTAGTATATGGTCAGTTATATCTTCTAAGTTGCAAAATCTATGTGGAAATATGCTGACTGAGCAATTGTAGCTGATGGAAGACTTTTCTCTCTTGAGGAAAGACTAGTTTCTGACCTGCGTTCCAGGGCTATGCTGACATAGAGTGTGTTCTAATCCAAACCATTGCTTGTTTCCAGAAAAATGGAGCCTGTGTGCAGGCTTGGGCTGGGACTGGCCCTCCCATCACCTCTCCACGTGACAAATGATCAAGCTTTATTCAAATGGTTTCCCTGATAGGAAATTTGGGTGTTAATACCAGTGGTGCAATATGAGGAGCTGGACAGCCAAGTCATTAGTAGGCCCTCCTAAGCTCTACAAAATACATGTTCTGCAAACATTTTATTGAATTCTTTGCCTAGATAGAATTTTCTTTATCCCTTACTTTGCTTCAGCATGTGACATAATGGCTTACGTGAAGAAAGTACTAGGATGAAGTCCAAGTTTGGCTGAAACTAAAACAAGTCAGTAATTAGTTGTACTTACATTCCCATATGGCTCTGTGTTTGCTTGCTTGCCCCGTTTATGAGCTAAACTGATAGACAGAAATCACTGAGTCACAGACAGGAAGACAGCATGCAAAATGACAAACTCAGACGGTACTTATAAAGATGTGAGCAGCAGACAATGAAAACATCAATTAACTAGGAATTTATAAGTTCAAAGACAACAGAAACAGCACTTAATCTCTTGCAATATTTCCCCCTCAAAAAAAAAAAAGTGCCATATTCCACAAAATTTTGGGTTTATGTGAATTGTGTGCTTCTGGAAACTATTTTCTTAATCAAAATTCACAAGTCAAAGCCATCAGTCAGTAGTGATCGTATCCTGTAAGCTGAAAATACTTTTATGGATTTATTTTTTTGTAGTAGGTGCCGAGGGAATTATATTGCTCAGTGGTTGAGAAATATCAAGATTAGGGAACATTTTGCCCATTTATACTAGATAAATATTAACTATCTATAACATACCCAAACCCTCTTGCCAGTCAGTGAATAAATTTAGCCCTACATAAAAATAGCTAAGAATTCTGGCAAACACAGCATAACCTTGATGGTTCTTATCTGAAGCTAAATAAGCTGTAACTGCCTGTCAGAACAATGCTCCAGATATTAACAGGGATTCTTTTGCTTTGTCTTTATCACTTTCCCGATCAGTGGGTTTGGATTTCTTGATGTTTTCTGTTTCCAAATTTCACAAAAGCCCTTTCTGCTTCATGCTGTAGTTCTGAAGTGTACCGTTTCATGCTGCATGAAAAAAATACAGCAGCCAGTTTAGAAGATGAGAGCACTTTATAAAGTGAAAGACCTGCTAAGTATCAAGCCTTATTGATCTTATTTCAGGCAACTTGCTTAAAAAGCTTAAGGCATCATTTGTTTTTAATATGAAATGTACATAAAAGTCTGTCTCTTGTAATTGAAAATGTTACACATTTATGGAAACTAGAATGGGTAAGTTTCTCTTTCAAATTTAATGCTTCAGCATGAAGTATTAAACTTGCCCGATTTGGGGATTTTCTAAAATCATAAAGAACATATTGGATTACTTCAGTCACCTCAAGAGAGGGAAGTATTTTCACATGGTTGTGGTGATTTAAGATGGACTAAAAGAAAAAAAAATAATTAAAGATTAAATTCCTTATCTTTTGTGCTAAATATGATGTAATTGTTTTAGTTTACCATGTTCCATTATGAGTGCATATTATTCCTGTCCATGAAAATGTTTGCTCCAAAAAGGTGCCACTGAAATGCTGTCCAGGGACTATAAACTAGAATGCAAAAACTATTGATTTCTGTTGTGCTTTATTTCCTACAAAAGATAAATAAGATAAAAAAGATAAAAACCTGAAAGAAGGACTCTTCATCTTAATTATATTATAGGGTTAGATCTAAAGGGAGTAATCGAAGAGCTTGTGCCCATGGATGAATTAAAATTGTGTGGATGGTAAAGAGAACTAATATGAAAAATTAATGGTGGCTGGTTTAGTTGTAAGTTCTACAATAAAGGCATAACTATCCCCAGACTGTGAAATGGGAGTGGGACCTGATAGTATGTAAGACTTTCATAGCAGGCAGCCTTGCTTAATACAGATGGCATTGTCTTTTTTAGTAAGTTCCTGAAATATTGTTCACTTGCATTATTCTGCATTCTGTGTCATTCTCATTTTTCTACACCTGTATGTAGAAAACCAGAAGATTAATAATTGATACAACTTTTTTTTTTTTTTTTTTCAGGAGTAGGAGTTTCCATTTTCATATCTGTCAGATTCTTCTGTGGCTGGTAAGTCCTCTTTTCATTCATCAGTCTGTGGCACTTGATGTTTATTTGATGTCTATTTTGAAACATAGCTGCAGAGATATTATATGGAAGGCAGTAGGATTAACATTAAGTATATGCTTGGGTGCACGGAACCTTTGCAAGTGGAGAAGAGCTGAAAATGATACCAGTACTGAAGGTCTGAGACAGGGATAATGGTAGACTTGTTGACAGTTACAGCAAAACAGGAGGGAAGGAGTTGGGAGGAGAGAAGTGGAGCTGTTTTTGACATGCTGATTTTCATTTGGCAAGAGGACATCTGGAGAAGATTCTGTAGAAGCAGTTTGAATTACAAGTGTGAACAAAAGGCAAGTGAGTGAGGAGGAAAGAAATCTGGGAATCATTGACACAAAGATTGTAATTCAAATCCTTGAGAATAGCTGAGGTTGCCCAAGGACAGCCTTGTTATGCTGTGTGCATACTACAAAGTGTATTCCATCTTAAAAATACAAATATTCTCACCTAGATAGTAATCTTGTGAAAATTGAAATAAGAATAATCTTGAAACATGGATATCTAATGTTCAAACTTGAATTTGCAATACTTACATATCTAGTAAAATTATGAATAATTGCAGAAATCCATAATTTGAAAATATCTTCTCATTGGACAGTAGGAGATCTTCAGAATTACAATGGTAAAAAAATAAGGTTACTTCACTGTGTAAAACTTCCTTGAATACACAGTGGGAAACATGATAAAACATTTCTGTTTTTAGCAAGGAAGTATAAAAGAATTCTTTTGCAATAATGGTTGCTTTTATGCACTGCATTTTCCTTAAAAAAAAAAAAAAGAAAAAGGAAAAAAGGCAAAAAAAAAAGGCAGTAATCACCCACATACAAGTTACTTCTTAAATATGAGGAATTTTTGTTACCATGATTGTCTGAGAAATGCAGCTAATTCTGAGTTTCACACGCCTGGAAGTTGCTGTTCACGCCCAGTGATAAAAGCCATGCAGAATACTGACATAACTGGGTGTACTGTAGTTCATCTCCTGCTGACGTGTCTGTCTTTTGGATTCAGAAAACATCAGCTGGTCAGAACACTGCAGTTAATAATAAGTGGAGAAAAATATCAAGAGTTAGTTGCTTCAGACACTCAGGCGTGTGGTGAGAGTCAGGTTATCTGCTTCTGGTTAGAACTTAAGTCTCTTTCTCACAGAATTAAAAAAAATGTCATATAGCTACTCTTTCTGCATTAATAATTTTTTTTTTTTTGCCTTCTGTCTAGTCCTAGTTGCTTTTTAAAGTTGTTTTATCATCCATAATTTGTATACATTGTTATCTGTCCTCTTTCTTTAGGAAAGGTACACAACCTGGTGTTCATAGCATATCTCACCTGGATCATGGTTAATTTTCAGTAAATACAGGCCTTGCTTTAGAAACATAATGATTTTGTTAGTCTGTAACTGTTGTTGATGTTTATCACTTCAAGTCTGCTTGGGCTTTTTTGCTTGAACTGCACTGTGCTGAAGAACAGTCTGATCAGGAAAATGAACGCTTTGTTTTTAATTAACAGTGTTCAAAATATGCAGTGTTAAGAACTCAGTTGTAAAACTGATTCAGAGTGTTCTTTTCTGACTGAATATTACAGTTTACACTGGAATTTCATGGAAGAATAGTGTCTTAATGTTGGGTTTCAGAAAAGGAAAAAAAGTATATTCATAGAATCATGTGGTTGCCATCCTTTGCCATAAATGCGGGTGAATATCCAGAGTTCTCTGCTAGTATTCAAAATCTTTAGCTCTATTACAGCCTCTTAACTGAAGCTCTTCCTTTTTCTGAGAAGCGATCACAAGCTGCAATATGTGAATCAGATTAAGTAAAAAAAAAAAAAAAACAAATCCCCAAAGCTCTGGCATTCAAATTCAGACCTGCATCCCAACTTCCCCCAACTGTTGAAGGTCATCTTTTGCCTCTTGTTGGTTGAGTTCTTGTGTCTCCTTTCTAAGTCTGGCAGAGGAATTGAAAGGAACGTCAGCTCAGGAACTGGAGGCTTATAAATAGAATCTACTCCATCTATTTATATTCCTTCATGAAAGGTAGCTGCTGGTGGCTTCATTAAACAGCTGCTTGCACGTCCCATAAAATGGATTAACTTGCTCTTTCAGTGTGTGAGAAACGGGCTGAATTTTGCTTCAGCTAATTGATGTATTTTTTCTTTCTTTCTTTTTTTCTGTTAGCATGTCTGTATTGATAAAAGTAGTTCAGTTATAGTGGGGTCTTATCCCTTGTGTCCAACTGATCCTGGGAGGCCCCTTGGGCTGTCCAGGGGTGTTATCTAGGTGGAGGCTAACCAAAGCTTGGTGGCAGACTGATAAGTGGACAACGGGCAGTGAAGACTGATAAGTGGACAACGGGCAGTGAAGACTGATAAGTGGACGAAGGCCACCTGGAGGGTAGCTAATGAAGATATGAACACCAGAATACTTGTAACCACTAATATTGGACAGTAGGTGAAGGCAAACATATAGCGGGGTGTTTAGAATAATAATTTTGTATAACAGGTATATGTGCTTTATCTAGGCGGTCGGGAAGAATGTGAGCTCCAACTTCTCAGCCAATGAGAAGGGAGACAGTGGCTCAGGCGGCCGGGATGAGAAGTATAAAGGTGTCTAAGAAACTAAAAGGGAGTGTGCCTCTACTTTGAGATGCACCCGATTCAGCGCTGTTTCGTATAATAAATTTCTATACCTTTGCTTCGGCGACTTTGTCCTCTTTAAATTCTAGGTGTGAGCTGGCGTTTCTCACAAGTGTAAAGATTAAATTGAACAACTGAGCTCTGTAGTGAGGTTTATCTGACAGAAAAAATGTAATACCTGTACTTTGGAAGAGCTATATGGAAACAAACTGTGGAGTATTATAATGTTGTTCTTGAATGGCAGAGGATATGGTTACAAGGTAAAAGGCACACAAGAGAGCAACCTACTTTGTTCTTTATTATTTTTACAGAATAATTGGGAAGGCCTTTAGTACTCAATGAATCCTTAAATAGAAATTCTGGTGACTCAGAAACTTCTTGGATGTTAGTGTGTACACAGTTACCTTCAATTGTTATTTCAGAGATTTTAGGCATGTAGAACCCCATAATTACCACTCAGGTGGTAGATGTCGGTGTCTGGTGAAGTTTCTGGGTAAACTGCTCTCTTGATAACAGTTTAGTGGCTCCTTTTGGCTAGAGTATTTGTATGTACTCTTCCTAGTATTTACAGAGAGCATAGTGCTATAGTATTGAAAACTTTATAACAAGAATTTATTGGCAGTGATGATTGTGCAAAGACTTAATGATGAAGCAGATAAATGTGTTCTAATACCACCCAGCTTTTTTCTAAGACAGCTCTGACCATCTTTTACTGCTTAGACTGCATAGGGGCCACTCTATCTGGTTTTGCATTATCCAGTATCTAAGCATACAAGAGGTGACAACCATCACCTCTGTAAAGTGCAGTTCATTCTTCTTGTTGGTTTGGCAGTTGCTGTTTCTGGCAGCAAAATAGTCTCACTTCTGTCTCTTAAAGCTGAGGACAGGTTTGGACAAATCCGTCTACAACAATAATAATGTTCTGCCTCTGATTCTTAGCTCCTTTTTAGTTTGGGTCTGTTTTGAATTTCCCACTGAGATAAGTCAAATCTGGACCTGAATACCCCCAAACAGTTTGGTTTGATTGCTTGTCTATGAAGAAGAGACAAACGGTGCGATGCCAAAATGTTGTTTCTGATATCCTTTAGTTTTCACATTTTTATCCTTTCATTTTCTCCTTTCTAATAATTTTCTTCAAATTTCTTTGAAGCACAATATATTTTAAGGTTTCTGTAGTTTTATCATTTGTGAGATACTAGCAGATCAGAAGTTTGGCAACTAAAATTCATATAGAATTTCCACTCAAATTCTTTTTACACATAAGAAACTAATACAGTGTGCTAGGACAGAAATAAAGCAGTACTATAGTGTATGAAGTAACTGATGCTAATATGATTTTTTTTATTTTTATTGAATCCTTAGTTACTTAGCACTGCACAAAATAGCTCCTTTATTTCATCCTGGGGTTTTGTTCCTGCTGGGATAAACTTGTTCCTTTTCTGGCTCTAGCATTAGTCATTACATTAGAAGAGGATCTGTGTTAGGCAGGAGAAAAAGGAAAAATCTGGAATTGAATTAGTCCCAGAGCTCTCCTCATGAGAGCAAAAAGGCAAAATCTCACTTCATTGCTCATGGCATAAAAAGGAGACAAATCTTGTCTGCAGATGTTTTTTCAGTATTCAGGGCCACACCTGGTGCAAGAGTTACACTACGTATGGCTATGAAGCTCTTGCTAAGAGAGGGGAAAAGAAAGCAGCAATTCTCTGGAGGAAAGAAACAGCCTGCATGTTGGAAATGGTATGTTGCTGTAGCCATGTTTCACAGCATTACTAATGGACTTGAAGAGTAATGTGCTACCCATGTAGAACAATATGTGTAGCTGAAGCCTCGTTTCTCTATAAGAATATGGATATTAGGAGTTCCACAGTAGAGTCCTTTTGTGTTTATTGTGACATGAATAATTGAGGAGAAAAAATAGCTGGATTTTTGATATAATTTTAGTATTAACTATGTGGAAGGAACACTTTTGTCATTAAACGTAACCATAAACTCGCAAAAATGTCTTCATGTTGTGGTCATTTTTCAGTTCCCCATTGTTTACATATTAATAAAGAACAAGTAGATTGTGAGTCTCATTTTAAAGGCAGTTTATGGTTGGTTGCTGTTGAGAGAATTCCTGTGGAACTAGCTGTTCTCAAGGAGCTGTGTGTTTAGGCTAAGGGGACTGAAAATCAGAACTGTTGACCTCTGTTCCCAGTTCTGCTAACTTAATGTGTGGCCTTGTCTGAGGCTTAACCTCTGCACCTCAGCCTCAAATTATTTAGAATGAGCATAAAAATTATATTTCCTCTGGGCGGTTCTTGCTATAAGAGTGCATCCTGAGACTGGAGTGAAAAAGTACTGCTAAAATGCAAAGTGATTCTTATTGATAAATAAGTTGGATTTGCCAATGCTTTTGTGATTTAAAGAAAAAAACCCCACAGTGTTAATAACTAAACTGACCTCACTTGTTAATTGTCTGGAGCCTATAAAGCTGCAGTAGTCAAATAGTCACTTTGGTGCTGGGCATGACTGTGCTATATGAAAGCTTTGGAGAATTGTTGCTACTGACTTCCTCAAGTTTATTGATGAGGTGGAAGTCTACTATTCCATCTCTATTTTCTGTTGCTCTTTCAAGAAGGACATTTCTGTATAAATTTTAGGAAGTGACGAGCTTTATTCTGCTTCATGAAGGGTAATCATATCAGGTTAAAAGTGACAGCACTGAAGGGCTGTGTGTCCCTCGTCCCCCTTAGGGCCACTTGTGAGCTTGAATGCAGATACATTTGTATGTTATAATACTGTGCAACATTGAAGTTCTCCCTTACACAGCATGCGCAAAGCATTGCTGTGATCATAACTTCTAGCACAAAGTCAAATCATTGTAGCACTGAGCCTGGGACAACCGAAGAGAACTAGTTAGTTTTATGGCTCCTGGATGTGGATTAGTTTATCTGCCGTTAAATCAGGGTATGCTTAAGTCATGTTCAGGATACGTTTGTCCAAAATAGTCTCTGACTGCTTATCGTGGGCATAGAGGGTTGTCTGCACAGCAATGTCAGTCTGTAGTCTGGAAGGGCAAATTATTAAAATTCGCAGTGTAAGATTTTACTCTTGACCAGCATAAGTTGAAGAAGAAGAAAAGAAAATATTTGTATTTAAACAAGTACTTGAGAGGTAAAACATGCAGCTGAACTTCCAGGCTAAATTCAGAACTGGTATGTCTGGATGAATGTGATTAAAGGAGGAAATCTAGTTTTGACCCAGAGGTTTTATTTCTCTGAGCAGACATTTAAAACAGGGATGTGTAGAAATAGATGCAAAATGTCCGTGCTGTAGCCTGGCAAGTGGCAATACCATATGTAATCTATTATAAGATGAATGGCATGTTGAGAAATTATTCAAGCTGGCTAATTTACAGAGCTCTAATTCACAGAATTCTAATTCTGCAGCAACGTCCTGTAGAATACCAACTGAAACAGCAAGCTTCCTATTAAAACACTATAGGCCTATGTGCGCGTGTGTGTGTACATATTTAGTTGTCATATTACAATAGCAATAATGATTGGGGTTCAAGACATTTCCTGGGACTTAGAGATCCACTGGGATTCAGATTCTGAAGCTCAGCCAGGTGCCATCGGCTCTCACCAGCCAGTCATTAATCCCCAGGAAATGCTTTGCGCTTCAATCTGTACTCCTTTTCTGAAAGTTCTCTTGCTAGGATTTCAACTGTGTCTTAAGATCTTGTTAATAATTAATTTTCCATAGGAACTAATGGCTTCAATAAAATATAGTATTTCCCCCCTGTGTCTTTAGCACTTAATGAGCTTCAAGTTATATATGATGCATGAAGTTGAGGAGCTGCGTTAACCCCAAAGAGTTTGGCCCCACACTGAGTTTTTCCATAGTATTTTTGCAACATCAGGCAGTGAGCTTGTTAGGAGTTCAGCTGATTCTCATAACGGGTGCCTCCCTTCAAAGTCTGTTCTTCCTGTATTTATAGAATTTCAATGCAAGAGCTGTTAGCTGTTACCCTGAATGTGTTTGGAGGAACAGATTTTTTATATGCCTTTTTTAGTGTTCACATACCAAACTTTTCTGTGGAATACCGGGAGTGGGTTAATAGGGAAAGGCACAGGAAATGTTAGAGGAAGGTGCATCCGGGGAGTGTATTTGCCCATCCCTTTTAGGAAGTGACAATCTAGTTCTATGTCATGTCAGTCAGCTTAAATCCACTTGATGCGGCCAGTTTCCTCCAATTCATGGTTGTGTAAGTAGAGCACTGATAGGCGTTTCTTTTCTAAGTTTCAAAGTCCCCTTCTAGGAAAAAAAAATGCTATAATTCCACCATTTCCTGCAATTGTTCTACCTTAAGCTGAAGAAGATACGTGTATAGCTGGGAAAAGGCAGGATCCTGGAACTCTTAATTGCCTTTGTTACCTGGTCTGTTGCCAGAGGGAGGGGATATGTGATAAGCTGTGACATCTTCATCAATAATGGAATTTTACAGCACTATATTAAACTGGACAGCCAGCTGAGCAACAAGAATTTGAATATATCTCTCTGTTCATAGAGGTGTAGAAATCTGAATCTTACTCCCATTCTCCTGCAAACCCATTCTATAACTTTTACTTTGATGGCCACTTGGTAAGATTTAAGTTTGCTATAGCTACCATTTTGTCAAGATGGATATCTGGTGCCCAGCCGTTCCTTATGCCAGTTCTGTTTGGCAGCTGGAAGACACTGCTGAACTGTTATGCAGTTGGAAGCCTGTGTGTATGTCCGAAACATGTTGTAAGAAATATCTGCTATCATATATTGCACAGAATAAAACACAACTCAAATCCTTTCAGCTGCATACCATTGAAAGTAACAAACAAAGAACAATTCTGTTTTACTCTGGTGAATGTATCTCCAGGTAACTAAACTGTTAGCGTAAAGTGCAGTTTACAATTGAATGTACATGTTTTTAGGGCTTAGAGTGATTCAATAGTTTTAATGTAAGGAGATAAACCCAGATTCTGGATGGCAGTAAAAATTTAGGCCAGAGTTCAGAGATCAGAGTTTTTGGAAGAAACAGAAGATCTACAGTAGAAGCAGGTCACAAACAAAGAGAAGAATCCACCCTCCTGGCTCTGCAGACAGGGAAAAATTAGGTCTTACTCAGAGTTCCGGAGGTAAGAGGTCTTTCCAAGCCAGGCATCTAAAATGTCTCAAGCCTGGTTTGGGTAAATGTTCAGAAGTTCTGTTTTTTTCCAAAATTTAAATCAATTTAGGGTCTGCGTAAGGAAATGGCACAAAATTCTTAATGAAAGGCTGATATGTACAATGTACAAGCATTTTCATGTGGTTGAATGGCAGTGCTTTTGGAAATGGTTTAAACTAAACCACATAAATGACCCATTTACCTCTCAGTTAAGTGACCTTGTGGGAAGTTAATAGAGAATAGCAATTAGGCTTAAGATTGACATTCAAACTTGTTTTGCATTTCCCTGGCTAGAGAAGCCCTTATATGAGATTGTTTTGACGTGCTGGAATCAAGATAAGGATCTTGTTAGATTTTGCAAACTGTCAAGTCCATGAAATTGTTGTTGTTTTTCTACCCAATGTCTTTGAAATCCAGTCAAATCAGCGCTAATGCACAGTGGCAGTATTCCAGGTTTCCACTTTGAGATCTTGGTTGAAATAGGAGAGGGCAGTGAAATGATACAGGTAGCCAAAGATGCCAGATTAAAAATAAGTAAAATAATTATAGCAATTGCTAATAATTTAAATATCTTTACTCTTAACAGTAATCATTACTATATCCTAGCTAGCTTATTTATTTGTATAGGTTGGTTTTGTTTGGTTGGTTGGTTTGGGTTGGGTTTGTTTCTGATATTCCCTTTATAAAACTTAAAGGTAAAGAAGAATTACTTTGGAGATATTTTGCATTTTCTTTGCTTAATTTTCCTTTAGAAACCATAACAGTTTGTGTGCTTCAACTAATCATCTTTTTAAATAAATTTCTGGCTACTGATTTTTGGATATTTGTTTTATAGTTCAAAAATGTGGAAAAATAATTTCTTACTTTGAGAAATAAGAAGAAAAAATGCTCTCTGTTCATATGTAGATGAGCCAGTAGGGAGCAGTGTCTTTCTTGGCATTAGTATTTATATTCTCAGTATTTGCTGGCTGCGCCGTAGCTCACTTATTCTCTGTTAGACTGTGAACTCTTGGAAGCAGACATTCTCATCAGCAAATTGCCATTATGAGAAGTGGGTTCCATATCAGCACATCAACAGAACAAATGGAGATTCAAAACAAAACAATATTTCTGAAAAGTTGACATGGTATTACTTTTTATTAGTAAGCTTACTCCCTACCTAGCTATCTGGAGGAAGTGATAACTTTATTACATTAGCTATGAAGTGTGCAGTTAGGCAAAATCCAGCGTGCAGATAATCTAATGGGATCCCTTGATTAAAATAGTCACTCATGTAAGTGCCTTCATGAATGGAGCATAAAAGAAAAGCTGCTGCTGTTAGTTTCTGTGAAATCTGAGGCATAGGTTTCCCTATTTATAGATCTAATCCCAGTAGAAATAGGACAGTGGGGATAAAAAATCAAATTGGAAGTATAGTTTTTAAACAAAATAATTTCATATTTTGGCTTGAGTTTGATTTTGCTCTTTTTCTCTGGCTAGGTTCATTCCTTTATCAATATTAACAGAATGAAAATTTGAAATTATGTCTTCTCACCTGAAAATAATACATAAACTTATTACTTTAATAAGTAACAATAATATGAAAGAACTAAAGTTAGTAATAATTAAAGAAACCTAAAAATAATCACTCCCAGTTTGCTTACTTTTTGTCTCTGACACCAGTTTTGTGTATGCTGCCTTATCTTTTTCAATGCTAGGTAATTTTAACTATTTCATTTTGACAGTTTTGAAGATGTATCACATTGTAGCACATCAGTGAGAGACCATTTATTTTTGCTTGGAAAAAAAAGAAGTGCATGATAAGAACTGATGGGAAAAATGCAGTAACTTGGGGAAAATGGAGCAACTTAAGAACTCTAGATGCAGTTTTGTATGGAAAAGAACTATTTTTTTGAGATTACAACAGTTGTTTTTGGAGTATGTGAAGTTATTTTTACTAGTCTAGTGTTCAAATTTAGATCATTAGGTTGCACATATTATATAGTTTGTATTTATATACTAGGTTTTACTGATGAGCACGGAAGGTTTCCCCTCTACTTTTCTAGACCTGTGGAACTTCATTTAGTACTCTGCATCCATTTTTTTCTCTCTGCCTAGATATTCTTCTGTTTGCTTCTTTCACTTACTCTTGCTTGCTTTATTGACTACCCTCCTATATTTGTCTTGGTTTTCACCTCCCTTTGCTTGTTTATTGTCTCTCATCTCTTTTTGTATTCCTGTTTTTGCTTTGCCGGTAATTTTTTTTTTTCTTTGCCTGTCTTTTTTTCGCTATCCCTCCAATCAATGTTACATCTCCTGTTGCCTTATTTTCATGACAACTTTCAAATCACATTTTTGGTTACTGCTTTCTGTGAAGTCACAGTACGGAGCAAAGGCAATCCTTTCACCTTTTTAAAAACTACAGATATCTATTCCCAGAGGTGAGGAATTTTGTTTGGCTTCTCTCTGTTCAAGGAGGTGGCAGACAGCAGAAGTAGGAAAAGAGATGCTATTGGCAAATTCTGAGGATCTGTAGGAAAAGGAATTTTCTAGTGCTGTTCCCATTTTGCTTTTGTGCTCCCACCTTTACCTTTTCCTGCCTTATTAGAAGCACTACTGCTGTACTGAGTGAGATCACTCTCCCTGCAAAGTAGCAGACAGGGAGGAGCCCAGCAGGCATTAGCACTGTTTCAGGCAGCGTTAAATCCTGATAAGATATTCTCCTGAATATCCCCTTGGTCAGCTGCAATGCAGAACAATTGGATACACGGATTAACCCGCCTCCCTGATTCCAGAATAAACACTGAAGGAAGACCTTGATGAACCCTTCCAGAGGAATTTAAGCTGGTTCCCAGGGAGGTGAGGAAAAGCTGTGAAACTGCAGTTTCTTCACTTGGATACCTTTTCTAAGAGAACTGTTGGATGTCAGTTCCATAAAAGCAGAAGGACCTGTTGTGTCAAGACGCTATACAGAGTTGCTAAATGGTTTGCCTCAGTTTGGAGCTTCTTGGTCATATGTGTGTAGCTTTATTTTTTATTTAATAAAGTCTTAGGAAAACAATACCTGGAGTCTTCTAAAAGTGCTGTAGGCCTGGTCTTAAGCCAAATCTTTAATTACCTTCCTGTCTTTTGATTGTTGGCTCTGCCTCATAATAGCAAAACAGAGCCTCTATTTTGGATTCAATAATGCTAGTTAGATCATGACCTTGCTACTGAAATACTCTTTCTTCTACCATTTCAAAACCAAATAATCCTTAGAAATATAGGTTAATAAAGGCAGCGCCTTCTTCATATTAATCAGTCCGTGATGTCAAAACATAGAACAAACATTTTATCTGAAGAATGTCCAAACTTGCTGTTTCGTGTTTTCATTCATATAAAGCCTTGGCTTTGTCCTCTGCTTTGCAAGAATACAGTTTCTTCCACAGAATGTCAGCAGAGTTAAATCTTGAAATATTTAGGTATGATGTTGTTTCCTTTTTGCAGTTGGGTATTTAACATTGTGACTAATAATTTTCTTGGTATCAAATAGCTGACCTCTACCATTTGACCACAAAGATACTCTCCTGTATTGGCAGAGCACTTAGCAATTGTATTCCTTGTACCTTAAGTTAAATGCTAGCTCCACATTTTGCTCCACAAGTTTAATTACAGATTAAATTCATACCAAAGGTGTTTCCCAATTGCCTGGGGAAAAGGGCGATATCTAGTACATTAATTAGGATTCTAGAGCTTATTTGGTGATATGATTAGGAATTTGGATAGTGCAAATAGAGTAATTCTGAAGGAGTATGGGTGGAGTCAATTAGCACATTAAGAGACTCTTACCAAGATGTGGCAGAAGGAGAAGCTTGCAAAAAATGGTGATGACAGGTGAGCTGAGAGAGCTATTGAGATGGTATGTATTGGAGGATTTGAACAAGTAATTATGGGTAGGACAAATGGGTATGTTTTTTACTTGACAGAGCAGAAGTAGATTTCTGTGTAACCTCAGGGAGAAACTATTGTGAAGAGATCATAGTAGAGGAATAAAGGATGAAGCAGGTTGGAAAAGGATCACCTAAGTGAGAAGGGTGCAAGGTCCTAATATGAACAAACCGAAATGGCATACGTTGTACTAAATAGTTTATAGCCTGAAACTTTCATGTTTGTGAATATACACTCAGATTGTATCATTGCCAGCAACATTCTGGAATCATTCCATTATACTGCATAAATTTATGCCTCAACGTCCTTTCTTGATTGTCTGGAGATGATCAAAAGATAAATTTGTTTCATAGTGTAAATGAAAATGGGCCCTGATAAGTTCTGCTTATCTTAGGCCTGATTTTTATACACAGGCTACTCTGAAATTTCAGTAGAGCTGCTGTATAGAAAAATTAACAGAAACATCTTACAATAGCAGGAAGGAATTATAAGATTCCTATTAGCAAACACAGATACATTATTATTGCCTTGAAAATTAATTTAAACAGAAATAAGTGCCAGATATCCTCCCAAAAGAACTTGGTTTCTAAAATAAAAAAGCAGTTGCCATTTTCTGAAAGATTTATTCACTGTTAATTGTGGTGTCTGAAATTGCATTTAAATGTAACAAATGGCAGTATTTCCAAATGTAAAGGAAATGAATTTTTTTTTCTATCATTTGAACAATTGCCTGGGTTTCTAGAGCACAATACCAGACCCTTAGACTGAGAGTATAAAAAAAAAGTGCATGAGTAATTGTAAAATTAAAGTGTGTTTCTATAGTGTGTTATAAAGTATAAAAATCAAATGAAATATAACAGATGGACATATTTTAATTTCAAGTGGTTTAAATAAGTATGAAGTGTGTGTGATTTTCCCAGTTTACTTCAATGAGAAATGTAATAAAAATCTATTGTAGGCCAGTCTCTGTTCACTTAAGGCAATGTCATGGACTTGGTAGTTTCTGATGGCTCCCTACCATTGGGAGTAGCCATAATCTTTGTTATGGTGCTATGTTTGTTTTCTATAGTAAAGAGCTGTTTTCAAAAGGTCTGATAAACTTGGTCCAAGGAATCTATTATCTGGTGAATATCTGGTATCTAATGTTTTGCAGCTGAGTACTTATTTGTATTACAAAATCAAAAGATTTCCATGTCTTTACTGGATGAATATTTGCTCACGCAAGAAAAATAAGTCCTGAGCTAAGATTGTAGCAAAAGTATTTTGAAATATGTTTAGCTGTATATAGAAGCAGAAAAGGTCTTTGTCGTATCAGTCAGGTGTCTGTACAGGCAATATAACTTAAACTGACCACTACTCAGTCTCTTAAAGAAGCCTTGACTATTACTCTGTAAGGTAACCTAGTTACCACTGTAGTGGTAGAAGAACATAATATAGAAGCAGTTTTTCCTAGAGATAATAATTTGATGTCCCAGATGATACAAAACATCGGCAGGCTCCTTTACATTTTATGTAACTACAAGTGAAAACAGGCAAAACCAGTCATCCGCACCTCTTGCGGCTTTATCAAAAAGAAGCAAGTGGTTTCAAAAGGAAAGGGGCACACAGGACTTCATTTTAGCTGGTAAAGCTTATTGTGCTCAAACAGGAGGCCTGCTGGACCTTTGCAATTGTGTTCAGGAGCAAAGAACTTTATAACTTGAGAGCTCTTTGAGTTAAAGCACAAGGACTTTTTTTCTTGAGGAATACAAATGTTGAGGAGCTTTATAACCCTGGATACTGAAATAGAATCATGACTGGTTCTTGTTTCCTGACTATTATATATTTTATTATATTCCTGCAATTCTTCCATGGCACAATGTTTGGTTGTGAATTTTTCAGCTACTGAATTGTGGCTACACACCTCTGAATAAAAAAGTTTTCAAATCATTATTCAGTGCTGTCCCTATGTACTGATCTGTATTCAGAATTTAAAGATGGCACATGCATGGCCTATAGGATTGAAGCCTTTTTTTCAAGGCACATATGTAGTTGGCAGGGACATCGTGGAAATTAATACACAGTGATTCTTTGGCAAGAAGCAGAAGTAGTTTAGCTTTATTAGAAGTAGAAATTGTTTAGCATCAGTTGCTCTTAGAGGACATTACTGATTGCTTGCACATGAAATCCTAGTCTGCTGCTATAAACTGGGAAGAGAGACTGTAATTTAAAATCTGTGTTAAGATTGAAAAGAGGAGTGTTTGGACATGGAAGTAAGGCATAGGAAAAATCTGAAGTCTAGGAATGACAAAAGATTAATTTTTTATGAGTGAAATGTGGCTTAATCTGACAGACATGAGACAGAATAAAAGACTATTTAAAAATGTCATTAAATCTGTTGGAACTGTTAACATGAGAAGTCACACAGTTTCTCCTTGACAGTTAGGTTAATCCAGTGTAATAGGAGATCAGAATAGTTCAGACTCAAGTGATGTGACAGTCCAGCATTCTCATTTGCAAAGACAGTGAAAGCAATGCTGCACCCCTATTTTAGTCGAGCCATTTTATACCTGGGAAGGGTGTCTGATATATCAGGTAGCTTTTCTTGTTGCTTCTCTGGTTTTGGGAGGACAGAGTGGTGAGGGAGGGGAATTTTTCAGTTTTGTACTGTGTTCAAGGGCAGGCTTGATGTCCAGCAAGATTTTTTAAAGGACTGATAGGCTCCAATGAAGATTTTCACTCCCTTTACTCAGAGCAGACAGCAGTTTTACCAGTAAAGCTTTAAGCTAATTTTGCAGCATAACTGCAAGCCATTGTGTTGATGTATCTAGTAGATGAGAAAAAACATCTATTTCATCAGAAATCTCACAGAGCTTAATAGTAAAATTTTAAATTTCCTATTAGATTTTTGTTTCCTTGTGGACACACTGTAGAATTTAATACACAACAATTTCACAACTCCAGGGCAGGGAAAAAAATATAGAGAGATATTAACCATAAAAATAAAAAACAGCTTTAGAGAAATTTCTCCAGAGAGCTATCAAAGTAAAAATAGGTTTCATCTATATTGGTCTATATACTTTCCTTATTCCTACAGAAAATTTTAAGATGAAGAGCACTGAATTGCAGAGACCTCAGAGCAGGCTTTCTGGGATTATGTCACGCCAAAGATCCATGACTGTTTAATGTTTTCTGCTTGCAGAATATTATTTCAGTTATTTTTAGGAATTCAAATAAATTTTTGTTATAGGTCTACATGCTGCTTAAAGGAAACACTTTATATATTTGATATATTTAATGCAGAAGCCACCTTAGTAATTTCACTCATTGATCCAAAATCGTCTATTTAATAGCCCTGAGTATTAGTTCACTGTGCGTTACTCAACTCCTAAAGGCCTGCTCAGAAAACTAAGGCTTGAAGGTCTCATTTCTGCAAATAAGAGTCTTTGAATTTTACTGATGTAAAACTTCTGGCCTGTTTATTCTGTGGGTAAGAATATTTTTGGGGACCCTGTTCTGTCATCAGAGAAATTAGTCCTCTATATTTTTAGAGGAAGCCCTTCCCCCACTAGTTACATTTTGCTCCTAAAGATTTTGGTGTTTCCCATCCTTTAGGTTGATTCTCACAGTTTTGGTCATGTGTTTCATAGCTACAGCCCATGCGATAGCATTTCTAATTTTGTATGGATTTGACAAATTGAGTTAAGGGTTCATTTTTATGGTGTCTGCTATTTTTTAGCTTACAAAGTGAGGCAAACAAAGCTTTTAAGCCTAGAAAAATATGCATGCTGAGGTTTCTCTTTCCTTGTTACTCTACATCTTCTTCTCCCTTCACACAGCTAATGAGAGTAATATTATCTAAGCTAAATTACATGTTGGTACAAAGTAAAATAAATGTATGAATTAGCCATGAATAAATTTAGGCTCTAAATTGGAAGGTTTCTAACCATCATCTAAATAGTGGAGAGAAAACCTCCCGAACTGCTTTTAAGATGGACTGTGAAAACTTTGTGAATAGGAGTATATTCAGGATTGGTTACGTGAGATAAGACTCAGTGACCTGATAAATCTCTCTATAGTCCCCTCCCTATGTTGCTAAATGCAGAGCTTTAAACTTTCATGGTACTTACTAACAGTAGACGAACTATGCAGATGGATAGATTGTATCCATTTAAATCAATGGCATATTTTGATGTGTGGTCAGTCACTGAAAATCATCTTTTTTCACCTTTGTTTTCAGTCTGAATTTCTGCTTTTTTCTTTATCGTATTTGAATTGAATAGAATCTAAATCTGGTAGTGGCATGAATATGACAGTCCAAAAATTGTTTCTGAAAAACCTAATTAAAGAATTGGCAAAATGTTGGTATCATTGCACGTTCAGAGCCCAGTTAAATGAAATTTGAAATATCTTAGCCTCCAGTGGTGAAGTCGTTATGGATATTAGAGACAAAGTCAAGAATACAGTGTGATAATTATCAAAGGGAAATATGAAAACCAGTATTGAAGCATTAACTAGTATAATACCAATTGGAATACAAAAGTCTTCCCTAGATGAATATCTACTCATATTTCTTGAACTTTTAAGTAGTTTATAATACAGTAAAAGATCATGCTAGAGGGCTGTTTTATGTAAGAAGGCAAAGTCTTGCTCATATTTGATAATCTTTCATATTCGCTATCCTGGAAAATGTTACAAACATAGTTTTTCTTTACATTGAGCATAATTGCCTTGAGTAACTCCCAGGTGCTTGGTAAAGTAGGGAGAAACTGAAATGTTTAACAAAGAAAACAGAAATACATAAAGGGCTAATTCAAAGCCCAAGATGTCAATGAAAAGATTTCTACTGATTCAAATAAGCTGTAGGTCAGGCCAATGTTGCAGAAGTCAGGTTAGTAATGGACTCACCCCGCACATGGTACAAAGGGAAATCTTTATATGTATGTCCAAACAGTGTGTTTGGAATGCTTCCAGCTGAGCTTGGCTCTGATTTGACATGAATTTATTTCAGCTTGTTAAGCCACTACTATATGATTTAAATAAATGTTATTTTAATGGATGCTGATAAAAAGAGATGGGCTTTATGACATGTGGTTCACTTTGTGAGCCTGGCTGCTTAAATACCTCAGTTTTGCCAGCACATAAATAATTTTTCATTAACAAAAAAACCACAGCTAGCTTGTGAAGTTCTAAAAAGCCTAGGAGTAATGTTGAGGAAAGAAATTAATGTTCAGTTTAGAGTTTGAACTCTTTGTTGAGTGAATTTCACATGGCTGTTTCTTATAGAAACCATTTGGGAAAATTTATTAGTGAAACTTTTGAATGTTGTGTTTCAATTGCAATTTCGATCTTCACAGAATTAATGGAATCAAACTGCATAGTAGTTGTTCACATGCAGGAAGGAGGTTATTTATGTTTTAAACACATAAATACAGAATTAACTAACAGTCCTATTCTCACCAGACGTATAGGTAGCCACACTAAATTATAAAAAAATATTTAGAAATTACCCTTTCCAAGTTTGGTAGTTTTTTTTCTAAAACATTTACAATTTTGGTAAGGGCAAGAACTGGAACAAGATAAAGGCTTTCTACAGGGTGTGGCTTGAATTGAAGGGCTTCCCCCACTTTTCTGTGCAATCTATTGCAATGTTGAATTATTCTTACGATGAGGAATTTTTTTCTTATACCCACATTGTTATCCTCCTGAAGTTACTTGTGTTTGTTTCCTCTTGTTGTATCACCATTTATCCTTGTGAAGAGAGTATCTCTATCTTCTTCATAACTACCTATTAAGCATTGCAAGGCTGATTAGATCCCCCAAACCTTGTTTTGTTTTGGCTGAGCAAAACTCAGTTCCTTCAGCCTTTCTTCATGCTGCAAGTTCTCCAACCGTCTGTTCATCTTGGTGGCCCTCTATGGGCCTCTTCATTTTGTCAATGCCTCTCTTGAAATGGGGGAACTCAAATGGGACACAGTGTTCCAGGTGTGGCAGAGTGACATCCCTTGATCTGCTGACTGTACTTTTACTGATGCAACCCAGGACATGGTTTGCCTTCATTGTTGCAACAGGAGAACTGCCTACTTATGTTCAGCTTACTGTCCATCAGTACTTCCAAAGTAACACTCTAGTTAGTAAGACCCTAGTCTATGTTGCTGCTTGGGTTTATTCCATAAAAATACCTCATAAACCCCTAAAACTTCATTTGTTAAACCTTGCACATTTTTTGTTTGTCCAGTCTTCCAGCTTGCTAAGGTCTCTCTTCCTAAGGTGGCTCTTGTCTCTGCTGTATCTGCCTCTCCTTCTAGCTTGGTGTCATCCCCAGATGTGGTGAGTGTTCATTCAATTCCATCATTCCAATAATTTATAAAGATATTGAATACTATTGAACCCCAATAATGGCCCCTGAGAACCTCCACTTGTGACCATCTGCTGCTTTGACTTTGAGCCATTAAGTACCACCCATATGCAGTAGCCTTCCCTTACTGACAGCTCCAACAGTCTTCCATGTGCATTTCCATGTGCATATCTAGCCTGGAGGTGGCAATCTTCTGATCACAGAAAAATGTACCTACTTTGTAGAGATCTACAGCATTTATAAAATCAGAGATGACTGTGATATGTGAAAGATTAATGTGCACAGGGGTATATATGACTCAGCTGGCAACTGTTTCCTAGACAGTAACTTACATAAGATTCTGCATTTCAGAGCATTTTGAATACTCTGCAGACCTGTAGTAAAAATGTAAATTGTGCTTTAAAGCAATGTGTGTCTGTCAGTATATTTTATTCACACACTTATTTTTTTGATTCAATAATTTCTGAACTATCATCTTTTGCTACCTTTTTGTCTGTATTGTCTCATATGAGAAGTCATTAGCAAAAAAAATGCATACAATTAATATTGCTAGAGTCATAGATGTAGAGGCAAAGGGTCATTAGAGTGTCAAAAAAGGAAGATGCTAATTAATTTACATGCTTCATGGCATAATGTGCTTGGTAGCTTGGTTCTTATCAGATTGTTCCAGCATGGAATTGACTAAGTTGTTCAGCCTTGAATTGTATGTGGTGTAGAAATGTTGTGTTATTTTTTAATACTCCTATAGTGTATTTCAGCAGTCTTATGAAAACAGAAGAATATTGTGACAGCCTGGTGTTCATAATGGGTCTGTATCAAAATTTTTTACCTAATTTTGAGAAAAAAGAAGTGGCATTAAGAGGGCTTGAAATCTAAGTCTAGATTTCAGGTTTATTGCTTTGGTCATCGTAAGTGGAAAGGAGCTTCTCTGGCATAGACAAGTCTTTAAAGTTAAAAAAAGTAAAAAGGAAAATCTCTCCCAACTAGCATACTCACAGCACTTTTCTTTTTGACATAAAGGATACAATAAGTTTATTAAAGTCTTGGCCATGAGAGTTATACTGTAGCTGGAGTCTCTTTCCTCTCTCTTTTTTTTTCTGAAGTGTTTCTCATTTGTTTATTCCCCATTCCAGGTGAAATCTCTGTGGAACTAACTGTTCATTCTTTCCCCAATTAAGTCACAAGGAAATCTTGGTTTAGCTTTGGGATGGGACTTTGTTCTCCTTGTGTGGCAGCTGATGATTACTGGGATAAGTCTCAAATGACAAAAGCATGTCACTTGGTCTTTGATCTTTAGTTTCAGTCACTGGTGGAAAAAATGTAATCATCTGCTGATTTTGCTAAGTATAAACCTATTAAAAGTAAGAATTAAATTGCACAAGGATAAAACTGCTAATGCAGTAACTGAGCATCATTTTGTAAAACTGGAAAAACATCCTGCCTGTATCTTACGAAGAATTTTTTTCACTTTTCTGTTCAGCTGATTTATTACAATCCATCGTGTTGGAGGGTGCCTGAACTTGCTTCCTCTTTCCTTT
Organism: Tringa tobata; assembly: GCA_033628505.1. Taxonomy (NCBI): domain Eukaryota; kingdom Metazoa; phylum Chordata; class Aves; order Charadriiformes; family Scolopacidae; genus Tringa; species Tringa tobata. The sequence continues at coordinate 6,187,841 of JAHREE010000161.1, read as the reverse complement.
TCAGCTTCCTTATTTTAGCTCAGATGGTACTTTACTTTAAATCACATAATATGGTAAAAGGTCTGTTATTTGACCTGGGACTAGGGTCACACGACCAATCTTAGCTAGTCTAAAATTAAATGTAAACAATGCTAAAATATACTGAATAATTCTTAACTTAAACTTGGGAGCTGCCAAGTAGAACAGTACTTTATTATTGCACAATAAAACACAATTAGAATGATGACTGTTAGTAATTTAAGGTGTTTGTAAAATGAATATACCAAACTTTTCATTCCACAATACTATTATTGCAGCTGTACCCTATTTGTTGAAGGCTTGAGGAGACATTTCCTATTTTGTTTGATTTATAGCCTTATAACCTCACAAATAGTAGGAATTTTCCACTGGTGACTGCACAATGTATGGAAAGGACAAAATTATTTTTAAAATTGATCATGTTTCACAAATTGCCACTTCTACTCTGTAGTCAAGTATTTCCTACTTCTGCAGAGCCTTTTTTCCCTCTTAAACACGATGGATGTATTTACAGAGCTAGCTTTCCAATTCTACTTGTATTGTGGTACACTAACAGGATAATTTTTACCATGGAATTCATTATTTAGGAAAGCTGAAGTTTAAAAAAAATAATCATAGACTATGATTTTAGAGACACAAGCTATAAAAAATTTAATATCAAGATGAAATTGTTTATTTGTGGGTTTGCTTTTTATTGTTGTTCTGTCTTTACTCGGTTCAAATCTATAGCTAAAGCAGCTCAGGCAGTTTCCATGAAATGCATTGCCATGAAAGGATGAGAAAGGCTCAGGAATGTTGCACGGCTTGAGAAATACTCCGTGGGGGCACTGTAGAGAACAAACCACAATTGCTGTGAATTAATCTAGCTTCATTGGTGAAGCCTTGTGAACTGTATCAGTACTATGTTCACTTCTGTTCCAGAATGCTTCCAAACATCTCTGATACTAGGCGGGTATACGGACATAGTGTTTATTGTATCCTGTGTCCAACCAAGAACAAGTGTGGTTGTTTTTCTGCTAATCTTGCATGGGATTGATTCACATTTAGATCTTGCTTTGATGGACGTGTGTGGTGAGCAAGATGGTTTAAGATGGATGATTTTATTTAGTTACTGTAGTTCATTTGGGACAAACAGAAAAGAGAAAAATACTTTTTTCCCTCAGTCAGAGAAAGAAAATTAGCAATACTAAAAGAAGTGAAATTATGTGAGAAGATGTGGAACTTCTTTGTTTTAAGCATGCTAGGAAAACTTCAAGCTATTTTGCCAATATTTTGTATTGGCCATAGAATCCAGAGAGGTATTGTTTTCAATCACAGACCCAAAGAGACAGGAAATGCTTCTTTTACAGTTCAGTGTCGCTCTTTGGTTGGCCTGCTTAATACAGCATTGCTCTGAGAGAGTCACGAGTAAGAAAAGCCAGAACTAGAACTATTGTTGGTTGGGAGGCTGCATGTGCCAGAAATGGTACTTTTCTTAAAACAATCTTCATGTGACTGTGATTCACAGAAATTTCTGGTGTTTTTAAAAAAACTTTTGAAGGTCACAGACTACTCACCTTCATGTATTTGCTGCGCTGTGTGAAGGGAGTAACTTGCTAATGATCAACATGCTCTCATTGTTTGCAACAGATTTTACAGGGAAATCTGTGGATTCAGTATAATGGTATGACCTCAGTCTCGCAGCCTAACATGGGCGAAGCTTTCATAATGTTCACTCACTTATTGCATAAACTGAGAAGGGGAGTGTCACTTGTAGCAGGGCCAAAGAATCAAGACCCTATCTCAGTGTTCATTTTAAAAAAATAAATGAGAAAATGTATATCATCATCTTTGTCATTAACTGTTTCATTAGAAGCTTCCTTAACAAGTTCAGTGTAAGGTCGTTGCGTATGCGTGTGTCCCTGTGCATGTATTCTCCAATTATTTCTCTTTCATTTGCTGTGGTTTTGCAAAATAAAGCTCGGAGTAAAGTGGTGAAAGCTTGGACAACGGTTTCAAAAAGTGTCTCGAGTTCCAGGAACTTGGATATTGTGAATTATTATTCTGAAAAAAGACTAGTTTCTGTCATTTAAAAAGAAAAGGGGGTTTCTACACAAAGTATTGTTTTTAAAAGGCTAAAAGAAGTCTTTTAAATGGGTGTGATTTAAGCATTGAGATTAAAACTCGATTATTCTGCTTAGCTTTTACATCCGAAATATTTACATTACAGTGCTGATCTTTTGTTGAGAGGCTAAAAATACACTGCTGTTAGAGTCTCTTTTTTAATGGAAAATCAATACATTTAGAACAGAAAACCAAACAACTTAAATTTTGTTCAGTTAATTTCTAGAATAGGAGCTGAAATTTTGACGAGACAAGGATTTTCCCAAGCCACTAGAAATTTTCATTGTATAACACTTAAAAGACACTCTGGTAACAAAACATTCTTTTTACGAGGAGCATGAAGAAACATTAACTTTATTGATGATACTTAGTTACTTTGATTTTTAAGTTTGTGATAGGCAAAATAATATTAAAAGAACCTTATTTTGTGTTGAAGATAATGAAAGCTGAATTTTCAGTTGGCTGAAACTTACAGTACTGCACCTGCAAAAATGAATATGAATCCGTGTTTGTTCTTGCAGAAAGGGTGGTTGGGCAATCCAGCATCTGTTAGTAAAATATGTGTACTTGTGCATGAAGGCAAGTATAAAATCTTGCTTAAGCCCTCCTTAATATGACCTGCTCTATTCAGAGACCTTCTCTCTATTGCTCAGTCTTGCAAAACTGGCAACAGGCTTTTGTGAATTGAGATTTTTGGATCAAATTTTTAAAAAAGGCTCAGCATGTGAGAGGCATGATGCAAAGCCTCTGAGAAAACTAAGAACACAATCAAAGTAATCCAAGAAATCTTTTCAGACGGGATATAACCTTTCACTTACCAAGTTTTAATTCATTATGTTAACTATGAAATAAGCTAAAACTCAGATTGTAATCTTTGAAACAGAGATTAGTATGCTTAATTTTAAAATAGGTTTGTTGATCTATTCCTTAAGATTATATAGAAACTCCTTGTCTTTAAATATCCAGGAAACAGAATAATTTCTATTCATTGTGCAGAAGAGAAACAATACCAAGAGATTGCACTGCAGAAAAACAAATGTTCCTATATGCTGACAGAAATAGAGGAAGCTTTCCCAGGACATGAAAACACAGTACAGTTGGAAGTGATGATAGGATCTGACTCTTTGTTTGTGTTTGGGAGATCTTAACTTTAAAAAGAATACATATTACTTTAGGCTTTAGATTACTTTAGATTGTTTTACTTTCCACTGCTTAAGGATTGTTATCCTGGCCATAGTAAATATAATGCCAGTAACCTAGAAATTTAGTAGAATTAACAACAATTTAATGCGAGAAATCTCAATATAGTTAAGTTTTTTAAATGGCCTAAAGGTGTATTTAAGTTGTGGTTTTAAGGAATAAGGTTTGTTACCAATTTATCCACACTTTAAGACTAGAGAGTGAACTAGGGACTCGGATTAAATGTTTTAAGATGTAGCTAAGACTTGCTAAATATAAAGTGCATATTTGCAATTTCATTGCTAATAATTAGTCAGACAAAACACCCAGAAAACTTACTGTAGCTATCGCCAGGTCTTTGAAATACCGAAAGATGTGTACTTAGCCGCTATTCAGCTTTTTATTTTGGTCCATGTTTTAAAAATAGATCATTATTTCATCTGTTGTATGTTGCAAAAATAGAATCTCAGTGTTTTGATGAGTTGACCGGAGTTTTACAAGTGCCTAGAAATATAAAACTGTGCTCAGGAAAGAGGAGAAAATGTTGTACTTCAAATAAAGTAAGGCTGGAGTTTATTGTGGGAAGACAGGAATTTACCTCTCTCTATATATATGCCTATTTTTAAATCACATTTTTCTTTCAATAGTTGCTACCGTGCTCTGCTCCCTTTCTGCAGTGCGAATGTCCCTGATTTTGGCATGTGGCAGTCCTGGGGATTTCTCTAAAGGGCTATCTCCAGAAAAGGGTTTAACCTGGCTGGCCGGCTGGTCTGTGGACTGAATGGCAGCCCATATCTTTTGTGATTTTCACTGTTGCTGAACATTGAAGTAAAAATCCAGATATCGTCTCAACTCTAACAGGAGAATTTGGTATAAGTATTCAAATCTCTGTAATAAGATAAAAAGACAGTGCATCTTAACTCAGTCTTTGCTTTAGGTCAGGAGGGCAATTTTGAAGTGAGTCTCCCTGTTGTGCACCCTTACTGTGCAGTGGCTTGTATGGCAGAGCAGCCAATGCCTAACAAACAAAAGTAAAATGGAAAACATGCTCCAGAAGCACAGTGGAAAAAATTACTATTGTGTTTACATTTGTATAACCGTTTGAGGCCGATGTGTGAGCCCAAGGAGGGGCTGAGAACTTTTCAAATTGCCTGCTGATTCTGGGTTGCTTTGAAACTTGCTGAATAGATAGTCCTGGAAGTCTGCCAAAGTTACAGCCAAAGTTGCAGCAAATGGCTCAGAATATTTTGCTGGAGAGGTACATATTTGTTACTGGAAAAACCAACAGCATATTCGTAGAAAATAGTGCAGAGACAGCGTGCTCTGATTTTGTGGAAAAGCTGGCAGCTTTTCAGGTAATTCATAGCCTGAATAGACGGTGTGAACATTGAGTAATAAATCCTCTATCTGCTATTTTCAGGGAAAAAATCTTTATAAATAGGATTTTATTAAGGAAGTATGAAATACTCTTAGCGGTTTCTTCTCCTAGTAGTAGTACTATTTCTCCTTTGCTCATGGAACTATGAATATGGGTCAAAGAAGCATATGGTGGCCCCAGTCTGAATTACTTCTCCGTGTAGATCCGTGTGCATATCGTGGGACTGGTCCCTTCTTGAGGGTATTTGTGCTAAGGAGGCCCTGTTAACCTCTGATTCTATCACCTCCAAACCATCCTTTCCTGCCTAAGTGCTCAGATAAAAAAGAGAAACTCTTAATTAAAATCAGAACAAAATCATTTGGCTCAGAAAGAAAGGAATAATTACAGAATGATTTAGAAAGAGTTGGAAAGCATCTGACTGGTCTTCTGCCTTTCTGCATGTTTATTCTAGTCTCCCAAAGCAGCAGTTTTGAAACCATAAGGCATCTTTTTGACTCAGTTGGCAAATAATAGATCACAGAAACCAAGTGTTGGGCCATTTTTCGTTGCTTTTATTTTATCTTACATGGTTGTCTTCCAAGACCAAGACTCTGTACAGTTAGATATGTAAGTACAAAGTGTGGATATCTCTTGTATTCAGTGCTCCATAGCGACATAAAATCCACTATAGTTTGTTGCCTAATACCTTGTTCTGAATTTTTGGTGTAGCAATGGGCATGGGGCTGTACAATTGTGTTAATGCACCCCTGTCTTCTGGCCAGGCAGGAGTGCATGGCACTACACAGTGCTTGTGGAGGAGAACTGCAGTCTTCTGTGCTCCCTATGCTAGGACTTTTATACAGAACCCACTGAACAATGCTGGATAAGTAACAGCTTGCTGGAAACCATTTCTCTGTGTATCTTCTGGTATTTGTGCATCCATCTCCCATTGGTAGATCTGTGTCTTGTTAAAATTATCCTTTTGAGATAAAAGCCTTCAAGGTTTTACTCTTTGCCTGCTGCTAAAGAGTTAATGATTTAACTATTTATGATGGGGAGCATATGTTGTCTTTTGGCCACTGACAATAGCTTTGACAAATTACATTGCAACTGATTTACTTTCAGCACGTTGCTTTGAATTGATGTGAGACAGGGAAATAAAGAACTGACTACTATAATTGCTTTTGAAACATCACTTTGGATTTAGAGCAATCAACATGCCACAGGATTTCTTAAATACAACATTTCATTAACAGAATTTATTTGGTTTTTTTCTTGGCTGTGCAATCTGCACTTAATTACTTAATTTGTGTTGGGACCATTCATTAGAAAGAATAGTGTTGTATTTCTGCGATGCTATTTTTAAATCCTGTATAACCTGTCAACTAACAGGTCTGATCTTAGTTCCAAGATTAGATTTCTTCTGTATTATTAAATTATAAAACTCTTAAAAACTTGATATCAAAATTAAATTAGTGAAACATTATTACTGTCTCTTCTTTACTGGAAGAGAATTGTGGACTGGCTCTTTCAGCTGTAAACTTCTGTCTTAGAGAAAGTTCATTTCATTAGAACGATTCTGATGCATCTTTTGGCTGAGAAATCCTTAAAATTAGCCAAAATCTAAGCAAGTGTACTGTTTATTACCAAATTTACAAGGGGATTTTTCTAAATATCTTACAAATTCTATGCCTTTGCTGCAGGATCCTTTGCAATTAGTTCTACTAAAGAATCTTTCAAAAATCATCTGGTTAGACTTTTATTGCCATTACTTCTTGTTTGTTTCATTGTAATAACATCTAAGTTTGTGAATAGGTACTGCATATTCACTTTTATAGTGTAATCATGTAATAAAAGGACAGCTTCTACCTTTAGAGAATTCTTCCTAGATCTTATCTGTGGCACTGCATGTGCAGTATGTGCCAACACTACCCCTCTTCTAGTATAGTCTTCAACCTATTGGAAACTGAAGAGAAATTATTTATTATATCCTCTCTATTTAATTTCTATTTCACACTTTAACGTTTGTTTTTAATAATAAGAAATATGTTTCATACCCTTTGCAGTCATTAGCACTCTGATCTTAAGAAATCTTAGATGTAGTGATCTCAGGATCAACAGTAACAGCAATTAGCAAGATCCTCATATGAATTGAATGTTGTCTTTCAAAGCTTCCAACTTTATTCATAAGATTGTTTTCTTTCGTGATTTGCAAAAACAAAGAGAGAAGCTGCATGTGATTATATGGAGTTTTTAGTCATAGGAGAGCTAAGCTAATTACATTTACTGTGGAAAGCGTGAAAAATGAAAAACAGAAAGAAAATGATAATGTAAGAGATGAATTCCTGGCAGAAACTGTTATTTAAGAATCATTTAGTTTCTGATAGAAATGTTAGCTACCCTTGTAAGTCATTTTGCTTATTTTAATGAAGCTGTAGAAAAGTTTTTAAGTAACTTCAGTTTGATTAAAATAAGTCTTTGTTCTATTTTCACTGAGCCAGAGTATGCTATGTTTGTTATATGCTCACCCATATAAGCAAATTGTATCAAAGAGACTTTTTTGTGCTATACTTGCAAAAATTCTGGGAGCAGCCCCAGCTCTGAGTGCACTTCCTACCATTGTCATAAATCACTTGATACATGTTTTGCCTTACTTGGGAAATTCTTTTGTAAATCAATGGCTACACTAAAATCTGTTGTTTATAAAAGTATAGTGAGAGCTGTGCTCTGAGGTTTTTAGTTTTTCTGGGAGTCAAACAATGTATTTTTTTTCTTCCTCTCCACCAAGTTTGTGTGATATTTGAGTTTCAAAGTAAATTTTAAATAGTCCAAAGCCCATAATTATTGATGTTTCAGTAATGAACTGGGACAAACTTAATGTTGTTTTCATTTTGTGATAAAAGACTCTAATTGATTTATTATTTTCTTAAGCTCTTACCACTGCTTCTGTCTCGAAACGCAGACTGTTCTGCTGCAAAATAGCTCTTAATTACAAAGTTATACACACGTCATATTTTGAGTTTAAATCTCCCATTTCTTTATTAGGTGACTTTTTTTTTTTTCCCACCCAGTGTGTCTAAATCCAAGGTAGTAAGCATTCTTGGCAGGTATTATCATTGTACAGATTAAGTTTGTTATTTATTAATATAATATTTAGCTTTGTTAGGAGGGGTTTATAAAAATTGCATATATTAGAAACAGCTAATCACAGTTGTTCATATTTTATTGACAAAAGTTCCTATAAGTCCAGATATTTTTCTTGCTCTATTTCTTTTGAAATATTCCTAAATCATATGGAGTCTTCACAGTATTCACATATTTAGTGAAATATGAATATTAACAGTATTATTGAAATGATTTAAATGAAAGTAAGAATACTATTTTAAAGTAAGGTTTTGTCACTTTTTAATAGATGTAATTGACATTGGAAATCTTCACTGGTACTTTTTAAAATGTTTCCATTTCAGTTGTATGTTTGCATTTCCTAGTACATATTTAACAAGTATAAAAAATGTGATGTTAGATAGTTTAGCTATAGTAGACATTGCTATTTTTTTGAGGCAAACTCAGTTTAAAAGGTAATTTTGCAACATTCTCAGCACTTGTTCCTGATCATTGTATTCCTCCCTTCTGGGATGGAGGTCATAGTCCCCTCAGTTCTGCAAATGAGTGTTAGCATGAAAATGCTCTGAAAATAATCAGTGAAATGAGCCTTAAATGAGCTTTAAAAACCCTTTTTCTAAAAATTTTCTCTAAAAAACGTTTTCCTGGGTGTTTTATTTATTTGGTTTTTAAAGAAGACCATTTGCCTATTTAGTTTATGGTGCAGCTGCACAAATTGTTGAAGCAATACAACTGAGGAGTCAGTAGCATCCAGAAGGGTTGAGTCAGCAAGATGGAAGGTCTTGGAACGTGCTTAGTTCAGAATAAAGGTTTATGGGCACAAAAAAAAAAGAAGCCCTTCATGATAACTTGATTCCTTGTAATTGCCATTTGGGTTTATACTGATCAGTACAAGCAAATTTTCCCTAGGGCTTTATCCTGTTTTCATTGAGATAACAGCAATTCCAGTTGATCTCAAGTTTTGCCGGTCTGTTTCCACAGTGCATTCAGGGATATTGTTGTAGCATAATAAGACAAGGTGTTTTCCATAGAGAGAAATATGTTTTAATCTGCAACTTCAGAAATTGAAGCATGATGTATTTGTAGATTCTTTGAGAGTAAGAATTGATGAAAAAGAGGCAAAGAGATTTTTGGCCATTAGAATATAATTCATAGAGCTTCAAATGGTTGAACTCTGTTCCTGATGGTAATTTCAGGAGCTGTCAACCTGAGTGAGTATTCTCTGTGGCTGCGTGTATTAAGCAGTTTAAATAATTACACAGTATTTCTGAAGAAGGCTCTCTTCAAATAGCAAAATAACACTTACTGAAAACACTGTAAATCTTACAATGTTCTGACAGGCACTATTTTCAAAATGTATTTCAAATAAAACTCAGAAAAATATAATGATAACCTGTGGACCCTGCATAACCTGAATATGTACAGTATAAGTCTTACATGTTGTACGCGATAACATTTACTCCAAATTAAAACAGAGCTTAGGATATCTTCACTATGAATATAAAAAGTCCTATAATTGTCAGACAAAAGGTCTGTCTAATGCAGTACCTTTGTCTGAAGGCAGTTAATAGCAGATGCTTTGGAGGGTAAGAGGAAAACACAAGTGAGTAGAGTGATTCTATCCAGTGGACTTCAGAGTGTTTATAATCCTTTTCAATGATTACTCATCAAACCAAAATAGTATATGATGTCTTGGTGTACGTACAATATTTTTTACAATCAGAACACAAGAGATAGGGATCTGTTATGATGGGTCCAAGTCTTTTGTGTTAGGCACTGTAGAAGCACGTAGCAAGAAAACCTTTGCTCCCCTTCCCATTTTTGTTTAGCATAAAAGCTTTGACATTAGCAGTAAAACTCCAATGCCAAGGTAGCATATTTTATCTGTCATAATTTTGAAACACGAATGTGTATAGTAAAAAACATTTTAAACCCTACCTGCTTCTGCAGCTTCTGAGAATTCTCTTCAATTCCTCATTGTCCTCCTAGGTATGGAATGTGTAATGAAAAAATATAGAAGACTTTTTCAGAAAACGGGTAATTGAGATCAACCTTAAAATTCATTTGCTTCATTATCACTGCTTCACATTACTTTGAAAATTGGTACCTTAAAAACCTTTTTGATGTCACTGCTGTGAACTCTAATGCCTCTCAACTAATATAAATATGAGATGGTACATCTAGGAAAAAGCATCCTATCCAAATCCTCCACTGAATTGAAATCATCAGATTGTGCCGTACAATTTTATTGTGTTAGAGCACAGCTAGTAATAAAATGTCAGAATATAGATGTCAAATGTAAAGCTTTGCTGGCAGAATAAGCCTGAGGCTTATTGATGAAATTTCTGCCTTTTCATTCAGGCTCTGTGAGGCTGATTGCAGGATAAAAAAGGGCACATATTTTCTGTTCCTAAGAAATACATGTATTTGTAAAATATTTCTTCTGAATTAGAAGCCTTTTCTTCCCAAGCTTGCATTCTTTCCTCTCGTACAAAATCCATCAGTAAGGCAAGCACTTTTTCTTACATCCAGCTTTCAGATTACTGAAAGGGAAAGCATGCTTCTGTAAACTCAGCTGAGTCGCATTTGTTCATTTCACGCCAGACCTGCAGCACCACTTTGCCTTATGCTTCATTTTATCAGAAAGGTCTGTCAAAAATTCACTTACAGTCCTTCTTTTCTGCATCAAATTAAAACAGAATCTTCATGGGATGGATTAGAGAGGCAATGTCTCTTAAACTGCTTTTGATTAATTACTGTAATGGGAATCTTTACAATGGACAGTAGAAGGAAAATGGATTCTTTTTGTCTGCCTTTTTCCTAAAGCATTCACCTGTATATTTGCAAGTTGTTAATACTGAAGTACTTAATTTCTCCATCCTGTTGGTCAAACATGAACAGTGATGCTAAGAGTCCTTTTTGGTAGTACTACTGTTTTTTAGCAGAGTGCTTTTAGCTTTAAACTTGAGAAGAGGAAGACCAAATTTCACTGGGAGGACAGCATAGGTTTGATGACACTGCTCTATTAACTGTGATTGTTAAGACGTCTTGTTTTGTACTGATTCTGACTGTGGGTTTGGAAATATATATCTCTGTTACCTGTTACACTGAAGTCACTGGCTCATTTGTACTGTCTGATAGCTGTCGGTGTGCTGACCTAAAGCTGTATTCAAGGCTTAGTGAGAGACTAAATGTTGCGTATTTGTCTGTCATCTGTTTTAATGTATGTTTCTGTAGGGATAGAATTTGTTCTCTTGTGATGAGGCTTCTAGTTATCTTGGTAGTCAGCTAGGTCACCTGTGGCTGCATCGTTGTTGACAATGTCTGTATTTGACTGTACTTTTTGAGGCAGTTTAATGATGTGACTCCTGTATTATTGTTATTAGTAAAACAAACAAACAAATGTTTTACAACTATGGAGTTGTTGAATGAATGTCAAAGGCATATTAAATCTCAGGTTAACATCCAAGATACATACAACTACCTAATGAGAACCCATGGTTCTGTAGAGCTGGTTAGAAATTTAGCAGGATTTCTAGAATTTCTTTTTTTCTAGCAAAAATCAAACATACACCAAACAACACCTTTCTGAAGACATTGCACTGCTAATAGTATTTGTATCCAGAAAGCGGAAAAAAATATGGTGAAGTAGCACTCAGTGGCAATTCCTCACCTTTGTGACTTTTGTAAAGTCCCCTGTCTCATTCAGACAGAACTGGTTTCTATAGGTAGAGAAAATTATTAAGAGCTGAAAAGGACGAGATACGGATGTATTTTTTCTGCCCCAAAACTTAGTCTTATGGGAATTCAACTTGAATATTTATTCTTAGTCCTCTTGGTTTTGTTCTTTTCTCTGTGAAGTTGAACTTTCAGTTGATAAATCCTTCAAAGATCTAAACAAAGACCTAAAGTTTGAACGAACTTTGCATCTAATTTGGCAGTTACAATCTTAAAAAACAACAAAACCCCATATTTTCTTAGGCATTATCTTTCTGAAGCTGATTTCTGACTAGAATTTTCATTATTAATGCTCTGTTTAGAGAACTTTCTGTTACATCAGTTTGACTTGGTTTGAACTCAGTTCCAGAGGTGAATATTCAGTGCTGCAAAGTGAGCCCTCCACCCAGTGCACTGATTATTCAGGTTCAAGAGATTTCTTTTCCAAATTTTCCACCCAATGTGTAGGGACACAGCACTTGGGATGACACGACTACTTTCAGTACTTGTCGGAACTGTTGCTACAAGCAGATCCTAATCCCATATGTAATCTTTCATTTGCAGAAAACAAAAAACCTAACAGCTCCCCACACACTACCCAAATAACAAAGAATTATTTATGACTGTTATTAAACCATTTGAGTTTGTCCAGAGGTCTTGATTGTTTGATAGCCTCAAAGCAACTTGAAGTGGTCTTGTCTCAAACTGAATCTTCGCAGCCAGGAAATCTGGACCAGTAAACTCATGTAATTCCTGCTTTAACTGAAGAATTGAATAGCCATAATAATAGAAAGTTCCTTTTTGTCTTCAGTAGTTTCTCCTCAGTGACACATATGATTCTGAAGCTGTACCGTTGTCCTAACTTTGAACTTCTTTGAGCAAAATGCTGTGTATAAGAAGCTTAAATCAAAATTTATGGCAAGGGCAAGTCGGTTTAGCTGAGTAGTGTAAAAGTTTGAAGCTATAAAGTATGCATCCTTAGAGACAGTCAAAACCCAACCGGTCAAGGCCTTGAATAACCTACTGTAGTTGGTTATTCAAGGATATATGGATATGTCTTTCAGTAATATTTCGGAAAGCAGAAGTGTGCTATTAGGGGGATTTATTTATTAATTTTCATAATTGATGTAATTTTGTTTGGTAGTTAATGCTAAAAAGAGGAGGAATGCAACTAGAAAGTTTGATGTATGTAATTTATGGAACAGAACGCAAACGTTTAAGTTGTCTTAATATAATGTTTTAATTTGAGGTCTTGACGTTAGTCCTTTATTTTTTCTTAAGGAGTTCTGCAACTGCAAGTTTGACAGTTACTTTGTGAGTGGAAACCGCATGACCTGTGTAAACACAACTGAAAGAGAAAAATGACAGATTCTGACTAGTCACTGATCACAATCATTTTAACATCCCTTAACAGTATAAATTAGTCTTTCAGGCCACTGGTGTAACTTTTACTTTTGGGCAATTCTTCTTTCTCCATGATTCTCAGGGGTATTTTAAATGATCTCTTTAGGTAATGTTCACTTTAATATTGCGTCATTTAAGTGGGCATTACAAGGAAGACTTACACTGTGTCAAGTTAATCTAGGCAAAAAGGAGAATGGTTCTGACAGTGTATTGTTGTTTCAGAGTATTTTAGAATTTCAAAGTTACTTTTTCAAACAATTTCTCATATTGAATTCCATTATTTTAAAGCACATTATACTTTTAAAAAAAATTGGAACAGCTATGATTTTTTTAAAAACAATGCTTGCTTGGCTTGAATTTTAACTATATTTTACTTAAGTTCCTGATTCCCCTTCTAGAGGTGTCATTGAAATATGAAATAGGCACTTCATGTTTTTTTTTTTTCTTTCTTCTGGTGTTAAAAGCCCTCCATTCCAAAATTTCCTATTTTCAGTATGAGAATGGGGGCAAAATGGGAGCTTATGACAACACTCATGAGGAAAGAAAAGTACATTGTTCAAGATATGTTTTGGATTTATTTTTGATGCCTGGAGTTACAGGATTAGTGTTTATTAGTGCTTATATTATCTTGCTTCTGGATCTTGTGAGGGTTTCTAGGTTGGGCTTTGTGTCAGAGGTTTGTACCACTAAAGGGTTCGGATTTGTACTGATTTTTAGATAAAGAGGATGTTTTTGGATTCTGTTTAAGTTGCTACAGCCAGGAACCAACTGGTGTGATATAGGGCTAGTGCAGGATTAGAAATTATTAGAAATGTGTCTTCTAACTAGAATGAGAAAAGTATAGGGAGTTGAAATATGGAAGCTGGGAAGAGGTACCTTTCTTTCCCCTCTCTTTCAATGATTTCTAATTTTTTCTGTTATATTTCTGTCAGAATGACTCATTGACGATGAAACCTGCTGATATATTTAAAAGAAGTTACTACAGAATTTCTAGCCTGTTGCAACAGATTAAGCTCAGACCTTTGCCCGACAAGGTCTGCCAGGGAGTGCCTAAGGCTTTGCTCAGGGAAATGTTAGCTCTTGCCAGCAATAGTAGAGTGGTAGGAGGCAGAAGTTAAAGAGCATGGGGAAAAGGCAAGCCATTCCTGCAAGACGTCTACCAATAACATCTTTCTACAGATCAGCCTCCCCCAGCAGAGCCTGGAACTCTGAGTACATCCTCTTGGTATCCTTAGTATACAAAATGAGTATATTGAGGCTAATGGGGATATTTTGAGGGAAGGGGTTATAGGGAAGTACATAGCTAGATGGGGTGGGTTCCTCTGTGTTTGATACCAATGGTTGAAACCTGACAAGAATTGCGAAATAAAAATTAACAGAGTTGGTTTCTTTCCATCCAAAGAAAACGGAATGGCTGGGTGGCTTGAGCTTTCACTTTGTTACTCATCTGTGTAGCTTAAAACAGCAATACTTTTTGCTGATTTCTAGATAATTTAGTTTTCAAATGCACTTATCTCATTCCCTTTTTCTATTCTATTAGGGAAAATGTGCAATCAGGGAAGAAATTAATTGTACAACATACCCAATACCTGTAGAACAGAAACTCAGAATAGAAATAAATACACTTTGATGTATGTAAAATGCCTACATTTCAAAATGAAACAATCAGTTGAAAATGGTCAGTTGGACCACGATGCAGCAGGGGAGTGAGAGAAAATTTTTCTTTTGCTCAGATTTCTCTGCATCTTTTAAATATGCAGACCTAGCATAGTCTAGCATCTCCGTATTTGTTAAGAATAACTGAGTGGTTTAAGCTCTACATTTTGTTTATAGTGTCTTATTAAATATTTTTATTTGTTGTGTATGAAGTCATTACCACTTATGCTGGTGCTTAAGTCTTACACCGTTCCTTCCAGAACTGCTCTTTAAATAACCTCTGACCTGAACTGCAATAAAATCTTCAGATGCAGGTGCTGCTGTGGTCATGAAGCTGAATTTTCTCATTGATGTCAAAATTCACGATTCATGGTAATGTTGAGTTACTCTTTATCACTCCTTTGCCTGTTAGGGAGCATATATGAGTTTTAAGCAGCCGTAGTTAGGTGAGGCATGTGTGAATTCTTGGTGCTGTGGCACGGTTCTTCCAATCTGTGTAGCGACTCGAGCCTCAGAAACAGGACCAGGTGATTTTATAAATAATTGCAAACTTTCCACTTTCTACTTCCATATAACTTGCCTAAATGAAAGTGAATGTCCCTAGAGAAATGTCAAAAATATTACATTCTATTCTCCCAGCATCCTATTTTTGATAATATCTGAAATGTTTTGTTCTTAATGTACATGAATAAGCTTCCTGCAGACAGACAGCCTCCATTAATGGAGTATTTTTATTTCCTGTCTCATTTCCTTTGTAATAGAAAATAAGACCAGTAGGTACTGTACCTCAGGTTGTGCTCATTTGATGGTACAAAATGGCTTACTGAGCAATAATAATGTCTGAAGAATTAACTTCAAAAAGTTGGTTTGTCATATAGGGTAGTGATAATTCATACTTAGTTGTATTAAATGGTTTTCTGTTTTGAGTATTTTAAGTTGCTTGAACAATTACCCGTTTGCAAAATTGGCCTCTCTCATAAGAACCATACATGAATCCCTACAGATATCTGAACCTGAACACACAAAACCAGAGGCAGAAAGCTGTAGGACATTTCCTAGAAATGTGTCAGAAAGGTTAGGGTCATGTTAATAAAAGTAGACTATCAGCTATTAAACTGAGTTTTGAATTGCTGATCCATCAGCTGCTTGAAGCCCAGATACTTGAGTTCAAAAGGTATTTTGAGAGAATCCCTAAATTATTCTAACCACTTGCAATTGCTTTTGACTTCTGATTGATTAGTTCTTCAATACAATGACCTTTGCTTGTTGGTAGGTAAACAGCTCTGGGCAATAGAGCTTTTCTTTGACTTTTAAAAAATATTTTTAGATCGGATCAAAAGTTAATTACTCAAAGCTAAGTCACATGTGGGTGATATTTACAACGGAGAAGATGTGGGGTCTTTTTTCCTTTTTTGAGTCCTTAAGTCCTTATCTTGTGTATGTTTACGTACAAAGCTGAGAAATACCAATAACTGGGCTGAATATAAGGAAGTTGTGCCTTATTCTTCAGCCCAGCTACAGGCTGAAGTGGTGAAATGAAAGATATTCTTTGAACAGCACTAGATTCTAGTCAGTATCTACAGACAGTCATTTTGCTCTGCATACTGTATAGCATGGAAATGTTTCTTTTGTTCTGATATTTATTAATAATAAATACTCTTAAGCCGTAATTATATATTTGTTCCTTCAGCATGGGCAAACCTCACTATAGAGAAGAAAGGTGATTTCTTTTTCTGCTTGACATCTTCCAAAGAAGAAAAATCAGAGGTTACATATGCTGTGAAATATTTCTGTCAGAGTGACTTTCCGTCTATTCATTTATTGCACCGTCAAGTCATATCTCTTTTTAATGCATTTTTAAGAAAATGAACCTTAATATTCTAGATATAATCTAGATTTAATATATATAAATGAAGAGTACTTTTAGGTGTGGCGTATTGTTAAGTGTGGAATGCATCAGTTTTGAGGATTTTACCAAAAAAATAGTTGCTTGAAAACTATAAGGGTGTAACTAGAGTACAAAGGTACATGATCCTTCCTCCCCAGTAATCAGTAAAATCTCATCAGTAAATGTGCATATTTATGTCTGATTATATCATGGGAAATTCAAGGTTATGTCAAACTAAGTGCTAAAATAGAAATGTAAGAAGAAGCATTTCCCTCCTGGTGCTTTTTTGTTTTATTTTCCAACATCCAGCATTATTTTTTTTTCATTTATTTTCAGTCATACAGTAAAGCAATTCAGGCATATTTTAAGGTCATAAGTGAAGATAAAAATATTATTATGGTATGCATCTCAAATACAAATTTTGGTCTCACTATGGTAGTTTTAGTTGTCCCTAGAAGTTCTAGTTCTAGAAGAACCAAAGTGAAATGAAAAAAAGAGGCTATTTCTATGACATCAAATTTCGAACTCAGCAAAACATGAGTGTCTCTTTTGTCCTCAGACTGGCTTTCAGAGAACTCTTCTTTTAGAATTATAGAGTGGTTGAGGCTTAAGGGGACTTCATGAGATTGTCTATTTAAATGCCCCTACTCAAAGCAACATCAACTAGAGCAGGTTGTCCAGGACCATCTCCATTCTGACTGTCTCCAAGGATGGAGACTCCACAACCTCTCTAGGAAACCTATTTCAGCATTCGACCGCCCTTGCAGTGGTTTAGTAGGAGTAACTAAACCTAAATAAAATAGTCTAAGTCAGTCCTACCATCTATGTATCTTTCGATAAAAGGAAGTCAATTCTGTAGCTATCAGTGTACATTGTAGCAAAGTTGTGTTAGTTTTGCAGTTGTATGCTTTTGTGCAGATCAAACTCTGCATCTGGCAACTATAGGCAACGAGTAGATTGGCTTAAGTTAAATGGTCTTACCAAGCAGCCATAATTTCTCTTGTGCCCCATTTACTTGAATGTAAAAAAGTATTTTTTGAATGATATTTCTAGCATTTTAAATTTTTTCATCTCTCTCCAACTTGGCCTTGGTTTATTAGTTACAGGAAGTTGAATTTAATTTCAAAAAAAGCACCCAATTTTGCTGTTTATTTGAACTTTTTGTCATTATCTGAAGTATCTTGAGGTTGCATAGTTATACTGTAAACATGAGAATAGGCTGGTGTGGCATTCCTTAAGATTTAATATTTTTGGCTTCTTATGGTAAAACATTGATCTTGAGCACTGTCTTATTCGTTTGAAATTATAGTGATTAATTTTATAAATTGTATGTACTAACAGAATTTTCAGGGTCTCAAAGAGAAATAAAGAGCCAGTCTTCTAGATCAGTTCCAAAGCCTTTAGATAAGCCAGGTTTCTATAATTGGGAAAGCATCACCTATTCATTAATATCTTAAAAGAAGAAAAATAAAGATGATCATAACTCTGTTAGAAAGCCTCTGAAAGGTGTGCTCTGTGCCCCTTCTATGAATCAGTTCTTTTGGAAAGCTTCAAGATATCCATAAGATGCAAATGCTGTGGGAGCTGACTTGTGTGGCCTCACACAGAAGAAAGGGTCTGAAATGCCCCAGGGGAGGGGCTTGGCCTGGGACTTCTTTGTGTGGTTCTGTTGTTCAAGAAAAGATTGAGCAATCTCAGTGTTGTTGAAAGGAGAGATGCTGGGCAGAGTATTAAATTGCTAATGTGCATTCTAACTTGTGTGATAGGACCTTTCGGGAAAATTGATAGCAGTGAAGAAAACCCACTGACCTCCCGGTGGGGACTGGGCATGTGGTAGACAGAAATCTGGCAGAGCAAGGGGGGTGTGATTTGATAAAGGCCACAGCAACCTGTATTTCTCCTCTCAACTCCCCTTCTCTTTCAGTAGTGCAACTGCAAGTGTATAGAGATTTTTGTCAGTTTTAGGGAGAAGTTCACCCTTTGTGGTCAGTTTTGTGGAAATGAATTTCGGGGATGGGCTTAGGAACATATTCTTGCCTCTGAGGCAATGCAGATCTGAAGGTACTAAAACTCTTTTTAATGTTTTTTTTCTTAAGTCTGGCTTTAGATATAATGAAGAAGAATTGAAATGAAACCAAATACTGTCTTGATTTTACAGTTTAAAGGATGCCCAACTTCAGTTGTTGTGTTATGCCTGCACAAATTACACAGGGACATTGAAAAATAATAGAAGAGCAACTTCGTAATTTAATTTAAGTGCGTTTTTAACAGCATGTGCTTTTTGGTCAGCACATTCTGGTTTACATAAACACTGTGTTGGCAAATAGTGAGTGACAAGGAGTGGCCAGTTAGCAGTTAGCATGTAATCACTGAATGAGTCATGAAACAATATTATAATAATTATGCCACTATGAGATCAGGTTTACAAAGCCCCGCATTTGCAAATATACAAGCCAGTGACTGAGAAGGTTTATTGATTTTTCATTTGTTTGTTTGTTGTTTCTTCAATATAAGTGAATTTAAAAAAAGACATCTGTAAAAGAAATCAGTCACACTGGAAGGAGAGATGATAAAATGCAAGTGCCTTCTAGCTGCAGATGGTAGATATGCTGATTGTTGATTTTGTGAATGATTTATGATACAATGATTTATGATACAAAAATACGTGTTGTATTTTGTGGTTACAAACATGTTGAGAAGGGTGCAAGGCCAAGCTAGGATTTTCCAGATGTTTGTGCCATCCTGGCAGTGCAAAAAATTGGGATGTCTCATATGTTGTTTAAAGGACTGGTGAGCAGGAAGAAGGGACAGTCCAGACCCTCAGGGCTGGGGGGCCTGGATGGCCTTTCCATTGTGGTGGTTCAAGAACACCCTATCAGGATTTGATCCTTAGCACTGCAATTTTATAATCACAGATGATCACATTGTGTGTAATGCCCTAAGAAGGGTCCCAATAGAATAATTGACTCTGTTTCCAGCTTGATTGATAATATAAAATCATAGATGCTTGAAAAGCGGTTTGCTCATCCAGCCTGATACTTTATGCTTGGGTCTATGCGTATTTTAGGGGAGCTTTTGATATGTATTTTGATTTTTCTTTAAACAGGTGTCTTCAGAATTTGCCTATTGTTGGTCATGATCCAACTCTGATTTAATTTGTGGGAATTGCAAAGATGAAAAAAGGAGAAAAAAGTAAAATCCTCTTTATTCTTATTGCTATTATTATCCAAATTTTTTAAAAAATCTGATGGTGTGGGGGTTGGATTTAAAAGCTGTGCCCCTCAAATGTTTCAGTTTAATTTGCTATAAGTAGGTAAACCACTTAATTTCTGAATTACTCAAATTCTTTATGCACTAGTCATTGCCAATGCACACTTTCAATATTTAGTGATCCAAATGTGTAAAAAGCTGTTGTGTTTTAAAAACTTTGAAAATCCATTTATACATCATTTAAAGTTGGGGTGGCTTCTTTGTGCCTTATTGTCGTCTCTGAAGGATATGTCAGATGTAGAACAACTATTGCTAAGCAGGTATGTTGTTAGATATGAAATTGAAATTAGGTATTCTGTTTTAATCCTCTTTTTTTTTCCATGTTTGGTTGATTGCAAGTACTGTCTGTTTATAAAGAAGTAATTAGTTCTAGAGAACTACTTATTCCCCTCACTAAATCATAGTTGTCAAACCAGAATCATTTACAGAGAAATTAATTGTGATATAACACGTAGTGGGCTGTTATTTTCATTGGAAAATAAGCCTCTGGAGCAGATGCATTCTTGCTGAGAAAAAAGTTTCCTTTTGGATTCGTAAGTAAGGCACATGTGGAAAAAATAATGTAGAAAAGACTTCACAAAACTGTTGTTATTTAATAAGTTCTTTTAGTAAGTTTTTTTTCAAAGATAGGAAAAGCAAATTAACGAGCTGTATTTTTACTTGTTTAATCAAGGATTTCATGGCATCTTAGCCAGCAGGTGAAGTGCCTGTTATTTTTTCTGTATCTTAATTCAGTAAAACCCAAAAACATGGTATCAAGCAACAAATTACTGTCAGAAAAGTGGCATATGCTTGGAGTAGTGTATGCATCGTATTATTTGGAGTTTGTGGTAGTGTTTCATGACTGACGATTAATTGCATAGGCAAAGGGTTATCAAAGGAAGCAGTAACTCAAGTGACAGCAGTTTTTGTTTCTTTTCCAAATATTGCATATAATTGCATATACTTGGGAATGCTGTCGTAGTTATGCATTGATTGCAAGCATTAAAACTCCACTTAAATTACTGAGCACTATAAACCTAAGTGATGCCATTATTTCTGCCATTTGGAAAAAAATACATCTATTTATACAGTTACAATAAGTTTTAAACTAGGAAAAGTTAATCAAGGAAAGAATTCAGAAATAGTTTGTAGTACCACACCAGTTTCTACTACTCAAGAATATGATTCACATTTTTAAAAAATATATTTTCTTTGGGACAATCCATAACTTAAGGAGTAGTTGATTGGTAGGTATGAATGAATCTGGTTTAAAATAACATAAAGATGAGACTGTGAAAACATTCTTGGAATAAAGGGTTTCCCTGTAGCTTCTGGGGAAGCAGGAACTGGTGAAGGAGGTGCTCCAGTAAATAGGAAACAGAGTGAAAATGCTTCTTCAGCATCTGTCATTTGGTTAGTAATCCAGGCTACTTTGTTCTTCTGGTCTAGGTTCATTTTCACAGATGCTATAAGCCAGCCGCTATAAAAACAGGCTTAATTGTTTTTGCTTCCCTCTTTGGTCGAGGCATTCCCTTAACTTCTCAGGCCTGGAGAATGTGCCTCACTTGCAATCTACACATTTTCTGATGACAGTTAACCCCCTCCTCTGATCCAGTGAGAAGGAGAAAGCAAGCTTATTTCCTGGTTTATGACAAGTTTTTGTTCTGCTGTCTCTCCCTCTTCTTGCCCAAGCGGAGTGGAGAGACTGGCTTTCCAGCGTGTGGGCTGATTTATGCAGTGTTTGAAGTTTAGAAATTACAGCTGGCTTTCTTCAATGCCTGATTTTCCCTTTCCAGGAATCACGTTTCATAGAAAGAAGCTATTATTTCTTGTGAGGTTTCCATCCTAGTTTCAAATAATAAAGAGATCAGAATAAGAACAGTAGAGACTTTCATGTTTGGTTCAAAACCACATCATTACAGTCTGAAATTTCCTCTTCCAGTTTTATGAAACTTTTATTTTCTTCTGAAGGCATATAAGGGCTTCACCTTTCCCCATAACATGAAGAAGGGAAAAAAACCTGGTGCTATCAAAGTATTTTGAGGTGTTCTAGTTGTGAAATAGTCCAGAGAACATAAAGGCAGTCATTTACTTGGCCGAAGAGGTGAAAAAAAAGAAAGGTGACTGTAGAAACAAAGAAAAACATATGAGCAAGCCCTTCCCAAGAGAATTCCCAGATCGTAATCCTATCTGTGAAAGGAGAGGCTAGGTTGCTGAAAGACAGAGAAATGCTAGGCTAACCAGCCACAAATGCAGCCTCGTAATCTATGAATATTGCCTTAATACTTACTTTAGGTCAACCTTTAAAACAAGCCTTCTCAAAATTCAGACTGAGACTTGGGAAACCTGAGAAGGTATTGAAATTGGTTAATGAAGTTATTTATGTAGCTCTCTTTCCAACTTCTTCATTTATCATACTGTAAACTTTTAAAGGTTGGGGTTTTTTTGTTGTTGTTGTTATTGCTTTAGCCTCTTTGAAGTAATTTTGAAGTGTGAAAAACTATTAGGTTAGTTGTTTTTCAAAACATATGTTTTACCCTTGGCTATAAAATGGACAAAGAATAGGGAAAACTAAAGAATTAATCTCTGAATATTTTCATCCAGAGTACAACA
This sequence comes from Tringa tobata, assembly GCA_033628505.1. Lineage (NCBI taxonomy): Eukaryota > Metazoa > Chordata > Aves > Charadriiformes > Scolopacidae > Tringa > Tringa tobata. The sequence goes on along the minus strand of JAHREE010000161.1, from coordinate 6,165,531 downwards.
GGAGACACTTATTGAGATGTGAACATAATCTGGAGTTTGGTGGAATATTCAGTTGAACTGCCATGCCCATTTAGTTTGGAATATTCAAATACTTTGTTCAATCACTTTTGCTTTTAGACAGTGAAGAGGTTAACAGAAATCAATTGTTCTTTTTTAAATCAGTGATCATAAAAATGTTGTTTGGCCTGCATACAAATGAATGAGCTACTGTGCTTTAAAGACTTTTAAAACTATAAGGTTGTTGGGAAGCTGGTGCCTACAATATTCTGTATACCGGCTTTAATAATGACTAATGAATTCTAGCTGTGGTGAAGCAGCTTGTGTTGTGTAAGCAAGATATCTTAATATAAACAGCTCACTTTTCTCATTAAAGTAATTATTGAATCAAAGCCAAAGCAATCGTTTCAGATACGTTGCAGTTCTGCTCTGAAGTGCTGTTCAGAATCAATGCAGCAATTCACTGAAACGTATTTATGAATGAATTCTCAAAAAAAAATTGGAGACTGCCCATAGAATCATTATAGGCATAGGGCCATTTGGGCAGAAGTTGTGTGTTTCTTTGCAAGCTCCGTTCTTCCTTTGGTGGTCACCTTTGGTTTCTTGAGGCAGAGATCCTGGAAGTCAATGCATCTAGAAAAGCTTCCTGCTGCCTACTCGATTTGGTGATTCTGCCTCTTCAGATGGGATGCAGAGCAAATTACAACAATTCAGGTAAAATTACTGTAGGTGTTGAATTCAGACAACTTTGGCAGGAGAACATCACTGTGAGGGATGGATATCAATTGGATATTCATGCTTTTCATATCTAGCCACATAATTTCCACAGGACCCTAACAAATATGTATATTTAAAATCACAGGGAGAGAAGGTTGAGGACACCACTTGAATGGACTTTTTTACTGCTCTCCTTCTCTCATTTTTCCAGCTTAAGTTTCTGTGCTATTTTATTTAAACTTCTGTTCAATTTCTATAGCAATAGAAAGCTATGCTTGTCCATGCAAGAAACAAAACAGCTTACTCCTTGACAACAGAAATCAACCTTTCCCAAAGCAGCTAGTTCAACTGCAAATGCACAACAAAGTGTGCAAGTAGTTGAAATTTTCAGATATATAAGCAGTATTCAAAGACATAATTAATATTAAAACTAGTCTTATACAGAAAAAACCAAGGATGTTCACAAGAAAGAAGGATTCAGTCTCTGAAATACCCAAATTTGTTCTGTCATTCAGTGCTCTTTTATTTTTAAAGTGCTGTATAAGGACCACTTCTTAATTGCACGTACACAAGTTTATCTAGATTGTGCTATTTATGACGTTATCAAGGTAGATATGAATAGTATGGGTAGTAGAATACAATAAATATGTTGAAGACCTTTGCCGTTCTTTGAACACCATTTATGCTTACTGCTGAAAGCTCAATGAAGGAGAAAGTAAATAACCTGGGTTACAGTATGCAAGTAACTTTGTGGTTTGTCTGGGTCACAGGAGGATAAAAGTTCTCTAAAATAATGGAGAAAAGCATAGCAAAAACCAATACCTGGTACCCAATAAGGGAAAATTAGAAGATAACATAAATGCAAATTATGAACAGCAAGGGGTGATGAAATAGCTTACAATATAAGTAATGATTTCTCCTTTCTAGTTCTTCAATTCAAGACTTGCTGGGTTTTGTCTCTGGCAGAATTTATTTTTTTTTTTTTTTTGTTACAACAAGAAAAGTGCATGGTAGTCAAGCATGGAAATACATTCCTGATCAGTTTGCCTTAAGTGAGTTAGTCCATAAACTACAGCAAATGAACAGCTGATTCTTGTAGACCTCTGTTGCTTGTGCACCCTTGTGGAGGGTGGATGTAAGCTCTTGGCTAACCTTCTTAGCTGCTATAAGCTCTGTTCATGAATCAGAATTCCTAAATTACTCAAATCTGACATCTCTTTGCATTGTGTTGCATCTTAGAAATCTGAAGAAACATCACTTCTTCAAAACTCGGATTCAGTCAGATTTTTCCCAGGGCGCAGCTACAGCGATCCTGTTATTGTTACAAAAAGTGGGGAATCAGAACAGTGTGCTTGAAATGTCATTGAGATGTTTATGGAGAAATGAAGTGTGAAAGTCAGCACGGGACTGGGTACTTGCAGTGCCCCTGCACAGCCTTGCCAGGTCAGAGATGTGTATCAGGGTTTGTTTTGTGAGGTTTCATAGACCTAAATACGTACTACTGTGTTGACAGTAGTAGGTAACTTGTGAAAGGCAGTATCTACTGTCCTAGCTCAAACAGGTCATTATAATCTATGAACAAATATGAAGCTGACAATTAGGGACTGCTAAATTTCCTTTTGGTTATTCTCTTGGCCTGAATCCTAAAGACACTACATTACCAGTGCAGAAATGGAGTCTTGGGGATTGTTTTAAGTGCTGAAGACTCCCTCCCTTAACTTACTTCCTCCTTTATCAGACACACAGCTGATTAGATAGGAAAGCATGCTGGCTGGCGCCTTCCCATCCCGCTTGTTTTTGTATCTCAGTGCTGTGTAGTGCTGGGTCATGTTCCTATTCATTTTTCATGACCTTTCCTCATTACACCCTTTTTAATTGCAGCTTGTTTCTGTGACCTCGGAGTCCTAGAGGCCAATCCAAAAGATCAGGCGCTGTGTTTTTAAGTTGCCTTCTGAAAAGGTTTGAAACGCTAGGACATTTTTCAGCAAAAAAGTTTGTGTGTATGTGTGGCTTTTACTTTTTTATTATATAATATTTGGCTCAGTGCTGTAGACTGTTTTTGCAGTGTGGTAGCAACTTCATGAATTCTGTGTTGAATGATTCTTGTTTACAAATGTTTTATATTTGGTATATATGTGGCTCTTTTATAAAAAATTGGATAATAACTAATATTGCATAAATATCTGTCTTTATTTCAGAGGTTTTCAGACACACTGCTTTGCTGCTTGTTTCTATATTGAGTTTCTGTGTTTCTACCTCTCTAAAAATCATGCAGTTGTAGTGGCTTTGAACTCATGTCGGTTTATTGCAGCCATCAACCTATTAGATCACATGTTGAACTTATGCTATAGGCAATAAACTGAATTAAAAGTATACCTGTACACCTTTTGATGTGCTTTACCACATTGAGGGTACCCTTGAATAGGTATTTTATTTCGATTGTTGGATTTGTTAAATGTTTTATTCACAAGTTTCCTATACAAACTTTCAGTTGATACTCAAGTAGTTTAAAAAGTATTGCAATCCTTTATTGATGAGGAAACGGATTATTGCTCATTGAAACTACTTCCTTCCCATCTAAAACCATCTTCCTATCAGGTTCAGAGCCAAAAAAGGAAGATGTGGAAATTGTACACTATGTTTTGAGAAAATATGAAGTATGTCTACCTGTGTAAGAGTACAAGAACAAAGTGTTATAGATGTTTTCTCCCTGTAGTCTAAGTGGTCCGGATGTGAGGCACTTCTGGCCAGGAGTTGTGTAACCTAATTTGTGTGGCACCGAGCCTGAGTTAACATACCTTACCTCTCAGCATCCAGTTAATGCTGCTGCACGGCTTCCGGATGGGAGCTTTCTCAGCCCTGGTGAGCTGGGTGGAGCGGATACCCGATTGTCCATACACAGTCGTGTCAACATGCGCTTATTGCTCCTTGAAAGGGATTGAGAGCTGAGGTATGAGCATTCTGTGGACACACAGTTACAAGCCTTAGAAGAGCGTTGTCTTTAGGTTACAGTTTTTAATGCTGGGGCCTAGTATGAGGTATAACCTCTAGTGGTCCGATGCTTGGAGCATTGGGTTCTTACAGCTCTCCCTCTAGTTGAAAGAGACAAAAGAAAATTAGAAGGTGGAAAATCTGGTTTCATCCAGATGCCTACATTTGAATATAAAATGCCTTACCAGAGATATTTAAGCCTGTCAATTCTGATGTTGATGTATTTTATTATAAAATCTTCTACTAGACGCAGAGGCAGATGCACCCTTGATGTAAATGGGAGAGGTCTTGGAGTTAAATGTCCTCTTTATTTGGTATCCAGGTTGCAGAGATGAAATAATTTTCTTTGTACTTTACCAATGGTGCTTGCTTTCCATATCTCCTCTTGCTTGTCTAGCCCATCTGCAGAAGAAAAGTGCCCAGGATGTTTCAGCACCTCTTTCTGCAGGTTCAGTTCTTTGGAGCCATTGACTGAAGCTGTAAGTCGTAACAGTCTTGGGGTTGATGTAAAAGGACAGTGGTCAGAAGACACAGGGATGCAAAAGTTTGTTTATTCTGTGTGGCTCTACTTTCTAATGACAACAATACTTTTCAATCATAATAACATGAATATTAGAGTACCTAATCATAAAATTCCTTTGAATAAAACCTTGCTGCTTGGTCTTCATAAAAAAAGGTAGTTGTTTCCCCCACCCCCCAAGAGAGTTCAAGTGTATTTGAAAGGCAGAACTTTCATTTAGAAGCATGTAGAATTCCAGCATAATTTAAAATATTGCTTCTTTTATTTGTAGCTTAACTTCCATGTGATGGTTGGAAAGGTAATATTTCATTTCTAGAAGGACGTGTTTCTTCTTTTTCTTAAAGAAGTAGATGAATGCAGGCTTTTGACTCGAATAACTAGTGGTGAGAGAAGGATTTTTTTGTGGTCAATTACTTTGGAATGAAACATGATTTTTAAGTTTCACCAAGGATTCACTCTAACAGGATAAGCAAATGCAGTCAGACCTAACATTTATGCCTGTCAGCCTTTCACTTCCAAATTGTTAACTATTAGTATATTGTATATTTCAGCTTTGCTTCTTAAAATAATATTGTCTCTTATTACAGTACCTACTGGCCCCAAAAGATTTAGTTCCAGATTCAATTCCACTGATGTGTGTGTTTAATTGTTTAGTGATGTCGATGGCAAAACAATCTTTTGTCTTACAGCTAAAGCACAAATATAAATTTATAGGAAGAATTTTGAAGAGAACTTAGGGTTTATAAAAGTATGCTGCTACTAACGTTAAAGGGAAGTTTCTCTTCTATTTCATATGAAACATAACAAGTCCCTTGTCAACTGCTTGTGAAAATCTCTCTGAAATGTTGAAAAGAAAATTATTTAAAAGAAATGGAATTGTATGTTCTGTCAACACCTCATTGCTTCCTTTTCAACCTGAAAAACCTATTTAACTTGATTAACAACAACAACAAAAAATTTGGTTCATTAACTGCTGTCAGTTCAAGGTCTTCCACTGGCTCCCTTAGGCACTGATGTAGGTTCCTACTAATTAAGCACGTAAAGAACATGATTTGTGCTTAGAAAGTTTTTTGTTGTTGTTGTTGTTAAAAATGTGTAATTTTTCTAGAAGATCTCACTTTTTGAAGTGCTAGGTAACTAAGGGAAGTAAGCCATCTTTGATAATTTTTTTTTTATATATATATTTGTGAAAAGAATGTGAAAAATATACCACTTTCTTTAATTTCTTTTAAAGCATATGATTTGGTACAAGTCACATTTATGCCGAAGCAAGTGACAGTATCTATTTTAAGGAGATGAAAGCTTCACTCCTTGTTATGACATTGTAGAAAAGGCTGAAAAATGAGTAATTATCTTATGATGCTACCCAATGATAATCACTGTACCAAGGGATAATCCAAACAAAGCCTTCCTCATCATTCCTGGAAACAACTCCCATTGTTCTTGTTCTGACTGCTTCTGATGATGTAAGGTAATAATGGGCAGTAACGCTGTTCATGCTAAATGTTTCCGTGAGTCCCACATTTGTGAAACAGACTGAAAGGTAATAAGAAAGTCAAAAGATTTTTAGTGTCTTATTACCCAATCCTTGAGCATGCCTGAGCATGTCTCCTGTGTAATCTCTTTTAAGAATTAAAACTATGTTTGATTTCTGCAGAAGACGTAAATATACAGTCTAAGAAGAATGGGCTGGACATTTACAACAGCAAGTCCTGAGAGTAATTTCTTTTAAGTGAGTGGGCTGTATGAATATGATTTAATTATTCAGCTCATACACAGACCGATTTCTTTCCTTAATAGTCAATATGAGAAAAATTATTTTAATGTGCAACAAAAGAGGCAAATTTGTTTCTGGTCAAATCTTAACGTTTTGCTTAACTTGTACATTTTTCTTAATGCCAGTTTCAGCCAGCAGTAATAAAAATGAAGAGACTGCTTAAAAGCAACCAGACAGGGACATTTCTTTCTGTCTACAATATTGTAAATAAGTAGTTAAAGGGACGGTTGGGGTGCCTGAGATTCAGTGTCTGCATTAGAACTCATGCTTTCATTCTTTGGTGCAATTAATGCTTTTGTTTTTATCTAAAATAGAGTAACTTCTGCAGGAGGGAGTGCTTTTTTATAGGTAGTGTAGAGTATAAGAGTCTCCTGTAGGAGACCACAGAATCAAGAAGACCATTTGATTGAAATAGATCCTAGCTGTGCCATATGAGCTCTGAATTATAAGCTGGAAGGTGAAGAGCAGCACTTTTTTTTTTTTTTTAACTGTTTTTGTGAATTTAATCCTTCAAAATAAGACCTATTTCAACAATTCCTCTCCTCTTTGTTCTCTCCCCTTTTCTTTAAATCTTTCTTCCTATTTAGCAAATAAAGATCAAATACATTATGATTTTCAATTAAATATTTGGCTTTGCAAAATTGGTACTTAGTGACAAAATTATCATGAGAATCTGGATATAAGCAACATTTATGGGTGTATTATATGTACCCAATAATTATATTGATTTAATAAGGACAGGGTTTGTAGGCAGAGCTGCTTCCCTCTTTTGTGACTTCACTTATATTTTTTCTTTATTTTGTTTTATAATTTTATAGTCAATTTCCACCAATAAAAACGGTCACTGGTATACAAGGCAAATTGCCTATTGTTCGGATTTTAGGCAGTACAAGATTTAATTGATTAATTTCATTGAAATGGATTAAACTAATAACTACATTAAAATGTTGTTTGCTTTTCAGTATTAGATGCTTAATTAGTAATTTGGCAGATACGACAAGTAGGGAGGGTATTTCCTGATGGTTGACAATTTGTTGAGCTGAGTGCCAACAGCAAATCTAAAATCCCTTAACTGCCATTAATTAATTACCAGGAAATACCTGGCTCGGGTGGAGTGGGTCATTATGCTCCTACTCCATGTAAAACTGTGAAGGGTGAAAAGAAATCAAAATAATATAAAGAGTGGATTGTACTAAGCCGGTACAGAGACCAAACTCTTTATATTCTCTGAGGTTATACACAAATAGGCAATCACAGATGTCCTATTCGCAAGCAAAGCTCAGAGACACGGAACCAGAACTTCAAGGTGCCTTTAAGTTTAAAACTGCAATGGGTGTAACCAGGATATATGTTTACAATGGGGTAGCATTTTCTAAAATGCACAAGTGAACAATGAAAATGTCTTCTGAAGACTGCCTTCTAACCCATGTTCTTTAAAGATTACATTTTATATTCATATTTGAGAATGGTTTTGCCATTTAATACTTCAAAACAAGGATACTTACTCACACAGGATAAAATTAGGTTGCAAAAGGTGTTGCAAGACATCAGGATTGCTAGAGTTTTCTTCCATTATTTTAGGTGACAGTCTACACTTTCTCATTTATTATTGTAAATTGCTCTACTAACGGAGATGAAAATATGGATAGTCCTTGATAGCAAGTCGTGCCTATTTCACTCAAATTATACCATTATTTTCCAATACTTCAAAGGAAAAGGAAAGAAAAAAAAAAAAAGATTTAAAATTTTTTTTAACCACCACTCCCTTTCCCAATACCTCCTTGTAATCATTAACCAAGAGAAATCTATTTTTTTATTCAATTAGAATCTTTAGTCTAAGGCATGAGGCAGGCGTGATTTAGAGACTTTACAATCCTAAAATACTAGTTCTGTATTGCTGTTGTTACTGCTTATACAAATGCAAGTCAGTTGAGGGCCAAATCCAGAGAAGAGAGCTAGTTTTAGTTACCTTATCATAAGCATAGCCGTTTGTTTAGTGATGATAAATACAGGTAAATAAAAATGGTGATAGCTGCATTTTACATTATCTCAGACTACGTAGAGTTTTTCTTCTAGTTTTCTGGATGGTTTTGTTGAATAGCTTAGCTTTTCAAAGTAGGTTACAATATACTATTTTTAAAATTGTTTTTATTGGTTCATGTTGTAACTTTCAGAGGAGCTTTCCTCTCCTCCCTCCTTCAACAGCAGTATAGAGCTGTATTTGGAATGTACTTATATGCACACAAAGTTCGGTATTTCAAATGTTTTGGGAGCCCAAACCTATTTCAAGCTAGAATGATAATGATTATTAAAGAAAAGAAACATAATTATCCCCTCACACATTTCATAACAGGAGAGAGTATGTGTGAAGTTACACTGAGTTTATAATTTCTGTTTTTGTAACTTCCCATTATATGTACAAACTTGTCTTAAATACAAGAAATCCAGGAGTGTAATTTAGACAACAGGGACATTCACTAGGACTTTCACTTAAATTTTTATTAAATAAAATCAGAATCTAGTGAGGATTTTGCGAGATCACTTCTTGTACTCCAAGAACCTTCATACTGTTCAGAAGTAGATTTGACAGAACATCCAAATTTGTGTTAATCAAGGAACAGTTCTCCTGTTGTTCTTCACTTCGATGTGCAATAATTTTTTTTTCACGTCCAGATAGCATCAACACCTGGTGCTTGAGCCCTGCAATATTTCCATCATTGGACTTTAAACATAATGCATGTGGAGAGATAGGAAAGTTATTTTAGGTGGTGGTGCAGGAGGTGGAGACACAAATGAAATGGAGAAAGAAAGGGGGAACTCTAGGAAGTGCACAGCAAAATAGTTCATTTCCTTATATTTATGAAATGAGTGAGTTCCCACACATTATTTTTGACCAGAATTGTGTTATGTTTTTTGAAGAACCCTTGAGAATCAGTTGATACCACGGATAGATAACTTGTTGAACCACTAGAACCTTGCCTTTTCTTTAATAAAATAATTCAGATTGGTTTTTCCAGGGTGCTTTGTCTCAGCAAAATTTTACCCCATTTAGGAAGAAACAGAATTATAGCGTATCTTAAAAATCCTAAAGACTACTACTGTTATTCAATGGCTAGTTGTTTAAATTTAAACAGTGTTTCCATGGGACAGGAAAAAAGTACTGATAAGAAACAATGTAGTCTAATGGTAAAGATCTTACGATTGTGAGCTTTTCAGTGATCATTCCAATAATTCACGTACTCCTGTAACAGAACAAGATATCTTGTACTTACAAAAGACGGGTGGATATTACTGCATAAACTACATACAATGCCCTTCCAGCTTTTTGTTTAGATGCTGTTTAAATACGCAGTTCAAATCTCACTGTCACTGAAGTGAGTGATACAACTTCAAAGAGAGCAAGAACACACCCACTTTATCTGATCTAGTAGAGGTACAATGGGAAAATGAATACAAGAGCATTTTTATTTTTTCAGATGTAAACTTAAGGATAAGAAGGGAATGTATTGTATTGCTCTGTTTTCCCTATGGGGCACACCTAGTAAATATTGTAATATACTTATTTTTTTGATGAAGATGAAATTGCAGGCATCCAGTTCCTATTCACAAGATTCAGACATATTTCAACTAGATGTCTAAATTACATTTCTGTTGAAAAAGCCAATATTATATGGCCTAAAGCTCACAGCTACTGCTGTAAAGTATTTGTTCTCTAGGATAAATGATGAGAAAAGTAGTAAAATATTTTTTTTTTTCTTTTATCATTGGTTAAGATATATTCTATTCAAAAGACACGTGCTTATAGTATGTTTCTTGAATAACGACATTTTTATGAAGCTTATTTTTAGACCAGTGTTTTAATGTCTATGTGATAGATTCTCTGCTGGTTTAAATCAGTGGAAATATCTAAGATTACATCCTCTGGTCTAACACTGAGACCTCCTCCCACATGCCTTAAAGATCACAGGACAAGAGAAATTATAATTTTAAAAGAGTCTCAGCCCTTCAAGTTTACCCATTATGCATTCTCCTCTCTAATCTATGCAAAATAATGATGGTATGCAGGCATGAGAAATTAAACCTTTGCCTGTATCATCTGTAGCATGGCTTTTCCCTGGTTTCACCCAGAGGTGACCAGTGTATGTCACGTATATCTAAGGTAATCTAAGGTGGAGCAAATGTGATATTTGATCCAGCATATCTCACACTAATGCCAAATTTTAGCTGATAGATGCTTTTGTGGTTTTGCTGGTTTTATTGAAATCTACAGTGTTTTCAATTCACGGGATAATCAGAACACACTGGGAATATACAAGTGTAATTATAGGAGAAATGCTTTTATCTTCAGCACCTTTACTACTGCCAAAACAAGTAAAACAGCATACAGCTGTATGATATGTGCATTCATATCTTGCGGTGTTTGCAGGGTTAGCAGTCATGGGATAAAAGCTGTGTTGTTTTCACGAGTAAACCAGACAACTTGGATGTATGTATCATTGGCACATGTTGTCAAGACAATTTCAAGGCAGTTCCATGCACTAAAAAAAAAAATAAAATACTTTACTGAATTCAATTCAGCCTATAATTTTATACTTAATGTATAAAATAATAATTATGAAAAAAATGTTTTCTGCGACATGAAATAATTTTCTGTTGTACTTGACTTGCACATTTTAAGTACTTTTTTCATTAGTCTGCCTTTTTTACTGATTTTCAATTCAGCTGTCTGTATCATCTACTTTAATAACTTTCTTTTTTGCCTGAAGGGACTCTTCTTGCTTTAGAGAAAATGGCAATTATCTGGTATTAATTCTAACTTTTAAACAAAATGAAGTGGTAGCCTTTCTGCTACCAAAATTTTATCCGTGTATTTATTGTACGCAATAGGAAAGCTTCAAGCTTAGTCTGAAGCTGTATCCTGCAGTATTATATGTATGTAACGTGTAAACATATTAATCCTACTGGAAATAAAAGCCCCAGGTGCAAGTCTTCCCATCTCTAGGTCAGTCTGTACAGCTTAAAGCAAAAATTTGCAGTGATATCTCTGGGGTGTAAAATATTTAATTTTTTTTCCTTTTAATATTATCCACATGTGTAAGGGCTAGACTGAGGAAGGGGCAAGTTTTGTCTAAGAATTAAGTACTCAAAGTAGACTCTAGACATTAGGATAATTTACCATAAAAAACACACATCTTGAAGAAGAGTCATAATGAAAGGTTCAAGTAGGCTGTAACAAACAATTGGCTATATTCCACCATGTGAAACATATTCTTTTTACTCAAAAAGAGAGTTAGAAACATGCTAGCTGCTTTAAATGCTGAAGCTGAAAGGAAGAGATGCATATTCGAGCTCTCACGGTTGGAGGAGAGAGTTGAATGTTGCACAAATTCTATATTTGACTGCCTCCATATTTCCTTTATTGAAAATAGAAGTTGCAATAATTGTATTTTGCAGGACTCGGATCTTGTTAGTGTATGTTAGATGATGTTCCGGATCTAATGACTGAATCAAATGTCAAAAGGCAGAGGACAAACATTTAATTTCTGATTCCTAATTGGGTTTAGGTGAGCACTGCATTGGAAGTGAACAGGAACCTGCTCTGAACTGTGGATGTTGTGGAGCTGGACAGATACAGAAATCTGTCACTTGTGTCAATGCACAAATCGCTCTCGTTTCAGCAGTAAAAGTGAGTGTTTAGTATGTCAGTTTGAAATCTGAATAACTTTGTCTCATGCAGTTCTTCCGCAGGGTTCATTAAGCCTTTGTAAGCTTAGCTTTAATCCTTTGTATGACTCTAGAATCCTTCAGGCCTAAAAAGACAAAGATGTCATGTGAGGGGTACTTTATTCCAGGGATAGATACAATTCAGGACAATGGAGTACTTAGCTTTAAAATAATACCTTGAACAGATTCCTCTTCTTCCTCTATCTCTTCCCACCACAATCCTTTCATATTCTGATAAATATGAATTTTTAAATGGCGAGGAACTATAACATTCTTGATCATTATTTGTTTTTTTTTACAGCTTTATGATACATTCATATCACCTCTTCATCCCAAATCAGTTCTTAAACCTTCCCCCCTCCTTGTTATTTCTGACTTAACTTAATTGTTTATTCAGAATGCAGAGACTTCCATTAAGTCCTACAATTGTCATGTAATTGAGGAGCACCCCTTTTCAGATATTTTGTCAAATGGATAAAATGTATGTGACTATCTAACATTCATTTGCAAAGCAATAGAAATGTTCTTTGCTTTTGATTATAAAGTTTTTGGCTGTTGTTGTGGCAGGTTCCTCATTGGTATATAAAGGATCAGTAGCATTCACTGATGATCTCACAAGTGACATATGTCTTATCCTTTTGCCCATGTTTTCTTGTTTTACTTCATCAGTTATGTCATTCTTTGACGCTTTTCCTATTGCATTCTCATCACTTTTCTTATCTCTTTCCACATTTGTTTCCTTGTGGCATTGCCTCATTCAGTACCTTACACCTTCCAAGTTCCTTGACAGCTTCTAGATTCATTTCTTTTTTCTCTTTTGTAAAGGTTTTGTTTAGCCTTTGATTTATTTTCCTCTTGTGCCAGTTCTTTCCTTAAGTTTCAGTTGTACAGTACTCCTTCAGTAGTACATTCCCTGGGTTTGTTGGATTGCACCACCATTAGGATTTTTCATAGTCACTTTCTGGGATTTTGTCTTCCTGTTTCTGGCATTTGCTATTAAATCTGGATTGAAATTCTTATTACGCTCAGCTGCATTTGATTCAGGATATGCATGAATTTTAAATATACTTAGTTGACGTGCTCTGAAGAAAAGCAAATAACAAAGACAATTCTGTGTTCTTGAGTGAATTTGACTCTTTGTTTGTTTGTAATATGTGTAAACATTAAGGGATTAAAGGGAGTGCCTGAATGAGAACTATTGTTAGGAAAAGCAAAACTCACCGCAGAATAGGAAAAAACAACTGAAGAACTAAACCAAAATAAGAAACAAAGGATAAGCAGGTGCAGATCTTGGAATAAGAAAAAAAAAAAGTTTATTTAAAATTTAAAAAGTGATTTAAAAGTAAATATCTGTTTCCTTATTGTTCTAAGAATCAGAATATAATTTAAACTGATTTGTTCCCCTCCTCTTTGATGCTTCTGTCAAGTTGCAACTGGCATTGATTCATTTTGCTCATGAGAGGTAATTTCACTCTGATTTTGAATTGTCTTCTTTTTCTTTGCTTACCACTGATATGGGTCTCTAATTCTTCCTTATCTAGGAGGTTCAGTAAGGATTTAGGAACTTTATATACTGTAGGTTTTAGCCTTAAAAAAATGCATACTGTGGTGAATTTTTCCATTGTTATTAGTGAAACAAGGAATCATTTAGAAAACCAAAACAAATCCAAGCCACAGAGCAGCTAGACAAATATAGTAAGAAAGTGCTTCCACCATGAAAAATATATATTTTAAAGGGACCAAATAATAAGATAAACGTTATTATCTAATTTAAGAATGTGGGATAAAAAGCAGAGCAATAAAGTGATTTGCCTAATGGTTTAGGTCTGTGCTAGGAATAGAATCCAGACTGCCTGACTCCCCGGGCAGGGCATTAAAACAGATTGCCCTTCTCTCCTCCATGAGCAATAAGTGAGGGCTATCTGTATGACACCCTGGCTTTGATGAAATATACATTGTATATTTTGCTTAATGAATTGTGTTTTACCATAATGGCGGTCTTTTTTTAAAGAATGAATGTTGTAAGTCATTAATGATAAACTATTTATGGACTCAATATGTCACTGCTGGAATGACACTTATTCCTAATCCAAGTGACTGTGTCATGTCAGAAGACAGTGGTATTTGTTTTTCAGGGAATAAGTACCAGAAAATGCTGCACAGGGTGTTCTTTCCTATAAAGCCCTTGTTAACATTTACCCCTGAAACACATGGTCTAAGTCTGAAGGAGTGAAAATAAGTGTTTAGTTTGGTTTAGAATATGGTTTAAAATACAGATGCAACAGTCCATTTTTTTTTTCTTTTGAGTTCATATCATTAGTATTATAGTGTACTGCAGGGAAATCCTTTCAACCCAGCCATTGTGATATAACAATATATGTCCTAAGGAAAAGTTCTTACAATTTACCTTTATAAAATAAATTCTCCAATTATTAATTAGAATTAAAATTAGAATTCAAGCCCCGCTGGAGGCTGAGTTGAGTAGATTTTAGCCTGAGAGATACAAAACTTGGAAAAACCTGGCTTGCATAAGCTGTCTTTTTTTCAATTGACCTTAAAAAGGTGCATCCAAGGCAGAAACAAAAAAAATACCTAAAATTAAAACTTAAACTAAACAATGTTTAGAACATACTGGAACTCTGGACTTGTTACCTAGTTCCATAGAAAGTGTATAGAAGGGTGGGCTGTAAGATATGTGGAGATGGGAATTGAAGTGGGACCTTCTTTACCTAGTGCAGTAACTACGATAAAAGTCGGACACTACGTATTCCCAGACATGTCCTTAAGCTGTCTTTAATGAATGCCATTCTCATTAATTTAATTGCGACTTACAAGCAGATAGCAATAAGGTAATTGAAGAAGTTCTTCATTTAGAAGCAGTTTATATGGTTATTCCACATGAAGTAGCAGGGCTATATGTTGTTAACATCAGGACAGACACATGAATTTTCAGAGACATCTTTAACAGCAATAACTGCAGATCTCCGGTAGTGAGTCATTGCTTTAATTCTGAGAGGATCTTAAGGGTGGAGGGAAAGTCCTCACTGTTCTTTAAAGGAGGAAAATGACCCTGGTTTTGAAGGATTATAAATTTCTTTTCCTAAGGCAAACTGACTTCCAGCAGAGACTCTGTTGGCATGGTAACTAAAGCTTTTGGAGCAGGAGCCTCCCTTTTGTTTTGCGCTTGCACAGCACTAAGCATAGCAAAGTTCTGGAGTGCTGTAGCAGTAAAAATGTGGAGTAATAGTAGTTCACTGGGAAGAACGTAAGATGTATGAAACTAATATAGCCTTTCAAAGAGGTTATATTAAAAGAGAAGATCCTTCTTTCTGATACTGCTGAGGTCAGGAACTTTCCATTAAAAAAATCAGAAGAAATCTGGAATTTCTTTGCTTAGAAGAAAAAAACCCAAACAAACCCACAACCCCCCCCCAAACATTTATAGTCGGGTGTTTTTTGTTGTTGTTTTTTTGGTAATAAGACATGTTTATAGTTTTATTGGTGTAAAATAACTCTGTTTCAGCAAACCTGGCATCTACTTAGGCTTTGTATGACCATATTTGTCTAACGCAAATAATTCAGTGTTTAATAATGTATTGGAATGGCATTCTTAAGTGATTAGTTCTTTGTGTCTTTAAGAAAAAAATTCCCAAATTTAAACAAATAGCATTGAACAAGTCAGGCATTAGCTTCATGTCTAAAAGTATCAAGACTATGGGTATTAAACTTATTTTTCAACATACTAGGATATGTTGAAGCTCATATCACAGCCACCTATACCTAAATCTGTTTTTGAATGTTCTGGGTTTTTTTAGGAATCTGGTTCATCAGCTGTTGTCAGCCAAGCACCACTGGCTGAACATTGATCAATGTGCATAGGCAGGTGGATACAACTTTGAACATTAAAATGGATTTTAAATATGATTGTAAAGGTTTTACTTACACCATGATGATAATAAGGAGGAGAGATATTTTTGTGTGTTATTTAATGTTAATATGATGAAAAAAACCACTTACTTGAAGCATACAGTTGGCTGTCCCTCATGATGTTGGTTGGAATTGAGAGAAGAGGAGTCATCCTGTAACAGCAGAACTTTCACTCAGTGTTTAGTTGGACACTTGGTTGTGGAACCAAGTTCTGTTCTTCTTTGAAGAACAGGTGTAAAGGGTATTTGGCAATCCCTCATGCATGCATACTGTATAGAAATTAGACCATATTAGAAACCTATTTGGAGTACCTGAATTTTGATAAAGTTGCTGTGTAAGTCAAATATCTCTGCTATCCCACCAGCTCTTTCTCTAAGAGGCTTTCTCTGTTCAATAATAGTTATTTTCATTGTTCAGGATTATTCACTAAAACCTGTTGTTTATTTACATGACCTGAAAATGGTAAAAGATAGTAAAGACCTTTGCAGCTATACTTTTTTTTTTTTCAGTTATTCCTTGAATATTACTCTCTCGAGCAGACAAAATTACTGTGCAATTTTTTGTCTCCTCTGCATTCTTTTTCTTTTTCATTCAACCTATGACTCCAGTCTAGCTACTTTATTTGTTTCTTTTATTAAAAATAGACTTTCTACTATAGCTTTTTTTTTGGTTCTAGATAAGTGTTAAAAAATTATTTTCTTCTAAATAGGACATACGTGGTTTCATTGCAAGATAGAAGCATAGATAAACTTGCAGTATAGGAAGGGTAGATAGAACCACTCATATTAAAGTTTCCTGATAACTCTTCTTATAAGAATGCATTTTCTGGTGCTTTCAACTTCATAAAGCTCTGATTTTTGGAGATTTATTTTCTTTTTTAGATGATTGCCTCAGTCTGAGATTTCACTAAAAATACAGCCAAAATGTTTTAGACATTTCCAATGAGGTGGAAAGATGTGCTGAATTCCAGAAGAATTTAAAAGGCACCTACTGATTTTCAAATCTCTCCAGAGAAGATTGCTGGTATTAATGAAATGGTAGGTGGTTTTTTTTTCCCTTTTCACAATCCAGTGAGGTTTTAACCATAGTGTAGATGCCAAAACTGTGTTTTTACTGAAGTTGATATTTTAACAATTGATTACCCTGCGTGCCTTCCTTGTAGCATATCCAACCTGAAACCTATTATTATTTTACATTTCCATTATGATTGAACACATAGTCCTCAGCCAATTTGTGAGTGTGCTGTGCTGAATATAGTACAAGCACCAACAATCAGTGTCTGCCGCAAAGATTCATAAAATTCTGAAATAAGTCCTAAGCCCTCTTAAAAAATCAGGCCTTTTCACAGCACCTCAAAGAGAGAACCCCTAAATTACGATACTTAAAATTACTTCCTATGCCATTAAAAAAATCAGGGTAGTTCAGCTATTCCTATTGTTCTTTCAACTTTTTGAAGTGGCAATAAGAGACCTCATGAATTCTGTATTCATTTCTTTAAGTACTATATGTATTGCAGTGGTGATCAAAACTTCGGGGTTCATATCTGTTGTTCCAAGTTATATTCACCTCTTATGTATACATTACTACCTAACATGAGCAGGAGGAGTCACCTTTGAGTTTTTAAAATTCTCCCTTTTCCCTTTTCTTCTTCTTTTTTTTTTTTTTTTTTTAAACAATTATCTTGGTTTTAGCAGCAGCATAAGAATTCATATGAGATTTGCAGTAATTTTGAAATTCTAACTTTTCTTAAAGATGATGTGAAGAAGTCTCCTGGGATATACACAACTCATGCAACGGAATACTGAGCTGCTGCTATAAAAGCTAAAGAACCGAAGAAATCAAACCAGCCAGGTAAGTGCTCTTTTATATTAATAAAGATTAAATTGCAATATGTTGGTGTTTTTATCTACGGTTTTTATGATTAAATTCTTAATCTGATGTAAACCAGGTAACTGCAATGGAGCTACACTGACCCAAACCACCTGTAAAGCTTTCGGTAATTTCCGTAAATTATGGCCTAGCTTCCAAGCACTCCTAATTTTAGTTTTATAAATTAAAGCACAACCAGTGTGTTTTGGCTGTTCCAAAAGATGGCATCATAAACTCCTGTCACTCCCAAACATCTTGCACTGAGCAGAGAGGTGAAGTGTATTGATTGAAGTATATAGAGCAGCTTACAACACATTTATTGGAGATCTAGGATCTGCTCTCTCTTCCGTTATGAAATAGAAGTATTCAGACATTTATGGAAACTCTTTCCATGACTTTTGAAAGTGGAACAGTGTCAACAGGTAAAATTTACAGCTACTCAAGGGATAATATTCTGAGAGCTCTGCGGATTTGTTACAAGTGGAAAATACCTTGTGATGTAATCAAGGTGTTATAAATTATAGCAAAAAGAAGCAGAGGTTTGTTGTTAAAGAAATTGGGTCATCCTTGATCAGAGATAGTCAGAGATTTTATTAGAGAAAATAGTTATGTATCTGAGTTGCTTTACCAAAGTTCTGTTATGAACCTGCTATAGTAGTTCCTGTAAATGTCAGGGTTGTAAAGATCTTAAAAAATAAATGAATTGTAAATCAAAAAGAAAAAAGAAGAAGAAGAATTGAAGTAACTGAGGACATCTATATTTTTTTTAAAAGCAGTGGTACTTTTTCAAGCATGCATTGGCAATATTTCATAAAAATGCAGGTTCAATAACTATATAAATAATAGGATGGATGAGCCTTAATTTGACTGAATTTGATCTTTTACTGTTATACTAGTAGTAGTTCACATTTTGTGATGTTCAGTATTTTGAACCCAATTTTATAATCTTTTCCACACTAGTAAGTGGTGACTAGCAAATAGTTTTGTTGTTGGTGTCAATAGGATTAATAATTTTAAGGATGTGCTCAATATGAAGCGTTCCATATTTTTCAAGGCCAGGCTGGATGGGGCTTTGAGCATCCTGCTCTAGTGGGAGGGCAGGGGGGTTGGAACTCAATGATCTTTAAGGTCCCTTCCAACTCTAACCATTCTGTGATTCTATGATTCAATAAAGTGTTCCAAAATTGAGCCGCTGGGCTTGCGCTCTGTGTGACTAGAGAGCTCTCTTATCTTCCCTTTAAAGAACACTGCAAGCTTTTACTAATATGCTGGGAAACTACTGTTCAAAAACCTAATGCATATAATAAGTAAACAAGGAAATGTTAAGAAAACAGAAAAATGTTTGTAGAGCTGCCAAGTTATTTTAAGCTTTGGAAATGATCTCATAATATGGAAAATTAAAAAGGAAGGTAAATGACTTATTTAATAAAAAGTGAAAAATTACAGAAGTTGAACTGGTATAATTTTTCTTTCTCATAGAATTCCCAAGCTTTTTGATGAATGATTCAAAGGAAATTATTGTGCTTATCATTTAAAACCATAATCAATGATTAATCCTCCAATTTTTGGAGATAATGTTGCTAGGAGTTTTCTCATTCTGGTCTATCAATGTCTGACAATGGGTAACATAAACAGAGAAATATAAACAAGAAATAACCCATTTTCCTTTTTTTTTTTTGTTGTATTTAAGAGCATAACTTCTGTTTCCACTCTCAGAGCATGACATCAGCTTCAACCATCCAGCATTATGTTCCAAACAAATCCCATCTTTTCTTTCTTCCATCATTTGAAGGCATTTTCATCAGCTACTCTGACAGTCAGATTACTCATCTGTGTCCTATTCTCCCTACATCTAAGGTACCCAATTAAACAGCAAATGAACACATATAATAACATATGATATGCCTTGGTAACAGTGCATGAGGTCCTGTATTTCTTTTTTGGACTTGTTTTTTATTCATTGGATCAATTATCAACTAAGATTATAAAGTCTTCTTTCATTGTTATTGATAAAAAATGTATTTCATCTGGGGAATTTATTGCTTAGTAAAAACAGGAGAATACTCAGGAGAATCAGGGAAAGAGTTTCTTTTTCCTGAGAGTGATATTTCAGACAACTTTGAAATTCCAAAAACACGTGTCATCTGGTTCCTGGAAAAAAATCTTGAGGTGTTACAAATTTCATCTTCAGCACATAGGCAAAGTTTGAACAAAATAAAAATGCTTTCAAGAAAGAGAAATGAGTCCCAGAGTTAAATTGCAAAGTTTGAGAAGTACATGTTATTAATGAAACAATTCTGCCTTTAAAGCAAATAATGAAATAATAGTTTTAAAATAACTTTTCTGTTTTTCTCTTCAGCTGGTTTCCAGTTTGTTTAGTATTTGACATCAAGCACATTTCTAAATTAATTCTGAAAAATGACTTGGGAATTGCCAGATGATAGAAGATCAATCTCAGATGCCCTGAATAAACAGAGAACAAGCTTGGTTTTGGTGCTTTCTGAAATACAGGTATTGACTGATAGAGCAGAATTACATTTTCAAAGACGTAAACGGTATCACGTAAAACGATATATTCCTTTCTAAGTAGGATACTAAATGAAAATTCAGTTTGACTTGTTCAATTAGACATATGTCTTGGAAAAAATTCACCTAAAGTATTTGGTCTTTAAAAATCTAGAATTCAGTTGCTAAAAAGTCTGTTTGGCAAATTCTACTGCCTCTTTTCAAAAAATGAGTTAAGGGTTTTATATGGCACTATATAAAGCCCAATTTTTACATTGGGTAACTTGGTGAGTTTCCCATAAAGCCACTAAGAGCCTGTGAATGTTCAGTAGTTCTATCTACAACAAGGTTGCAACAAGGGACACAGTTTTGATACTGGTGCTCGGAATTATGTGTACAGTTCCCTGTCATTCTTTGACAGAAATATTCCATGCTTATTTTGGATCTCTTATGACATACTGAGCACTACATATATATAGAATCAAATCCTTTGGGATCAACATGCGAATATATAAGGGTTCATGTAAAGGCACAAACTCTGGCCTTTCACAACATGTCAGCTGGTAAGATCAGCTGCTCAGTAAATTTGATCCAAAGATTCTAAAGACACTTTCCTGAACGTTTCAAAGCAACCTATTTTTGCGCTAACATTGTATACAAAGAAGCTCTTTTGGTGTGATTCATATCCTGGTATTTATAAACGCTGTGATAATTTCTGCACCAAATGATGTTTCCACTAAATAGGGAAGAAATTAACAATATGTGTTCTTAAATATCCTCATGTTAACATGCTCTGCCATGAAGTTCAATAGTTGAGTGCTTACCATTCTAATTGAGATGAGTCTTTTGTGCCTCTCTAGTTAAAGTAACTCAGTATCACACGGTGCTCTGTTAGTTTATAGGCTTTGCGAGGCTCTCTCCACACAAACCTACAGACAGATTACTCTGGCTGCCCTGCCCACCCTACCTCCATTTGTGCAGAATATTGCTGGTAAGTTCATTTGCTATGCCCATCAGTGAGACAGTGTCTTTCTTCTCACTTGCTTTTCAAACTCTTTCAATATACTCGGCTAACATACCTAGGCTTTCACCCTAATGCAGGTTGCCAACTAATTGCTATTAACTTGAATGTTCTGATGTTCCTAATTATTTTTTCCATTTGGTTTCAGTTGTGGGTTTTGGTTGGGTTTTTTTTTGTGTGTATGTGTCTGTGTTTTGTGGAAAGGCATTGTCTCTCCAGATTCATACAGCATATAGTCCTGATCCTTTATGGAGTTTTGAATATTACAGAATACAAATAAATGGTAATAACAAATCATAGTCTACTCATTTAAGCACTGATTATCACTATTAAGGTGGAGCTAGTAGCAGTTTTGTGTGAGAGTTCATTCTGGGTGAAAAAAAACCTCTAACAATAAAAAGCACATCATCTCTTACTGCAGCCAAATATTTGTAAACTGAAGTTGCTGAGGGCCTAAGTGGGAACAGTCATCTTGCACACAGATGGGACAGTCCTATGTGAACTTTTGCCCTAGGAAGCAAGAGGGTAAGGGAAAGGAGGGAAGAGAGAACAGAAGAAATTCTCACCAATTATTACTTATTGCACAATATTGCCTTGCAATTATCGTTTCATTCAGCCACATGTGTATAATAATCTCTAGAAATAGTCTCAGAGTAATTCAGATACAGCAGGTAGGTGTTATTTTGAAAATTGCCATTGGGTGTTTGTATACTTGTTGAGCTTGTTCCTTTTTTTGGCCACATTTAACAGAAGGGTATGCTAGACTATTAATAATGTCATAGATTAAATTATGTTCTATAAACACAAATTTACACCCTGTACTTTCAGCTGAAATGAAAAATCATTCAAAACTTGAAATAAAGAATCTGCATTTTTTATCTCTTTAAGTCTATTTTGAAGTCTAGAACAATTAAATTCATAGGGTTTGTGAAGGTGTCTTAGTATGGTCTAGCACTTCGGTGAGAAAGTAAGAATGATCAGTTTGCTGGGGAGTAATGTTACGTGCTCCTCTACTTTAAAGGGTGAACTTAGTTGCAGAAGATTTTAATTTTTGATGTTCTAGAATTCCCTATGTACCTTGGATGCCGTTAATGCAGGTTGTTGGCATTCACTGTTAGGATTTTTATATCCTGGTTCATAACTGGTAATGTCACACTGTTTCACACACAGTGAAATCATTACCGCTTTTGAATCTGGTTAGGTAGGAAATATTTTCTACAGAGATTCATACATAAAATCTATCAGTGGTTTTGTTCATTACCTTATGCTTTCTGAAATATGCTCTCTTATTTTGCAGCAACCTAACGTGCTCATCGTATGTCTCTCGAACTCCACTGATACTGTTCCTCCAGCCATTACAAATTGTCCACAGGCTCTCACCACAACCACTGAGACACATCCAGTACAAGTTAGCTGGGAATAACCTGAAATTAGTGCCAACGGTGGAGATGCTTCTATATCCAATGTCTTCTGCTTCCAGTACAGAACTCCGTGTATAGACCACGAGGAAGCTGGGAACACAGATTTGCTGCTTTAAAATAATCATCAAAAGTAAGTGATATTTTAGGATAGGGCTTAACAAATTTGAATCTGGATACTGCCACCTCTTTCACAGTTCCATTTCCAGTACCAAACTCAGTATTTGTGCTCCTTTCCCTACACAGTTTGATATCAGGTCCCTTATACCAAATAGCAGGAATATTTTAGAGTTAAAAATAGTTTTCTGCCTCAAAATTTTAGTGCCAGTGAACCAGCACCTTCATGGGTTATCACTTTGTTAGTTCAGAGAAACACTTGTTTACTAGGCAATAATTTTCTATAAAAATTGTTATTTTACCATTTGCTTGATTCATAAACACTTGAGGGCTTGGGTTACCAATGACCTCTAGTTGTCTTCACTGCAGTCTGATCACTGTGTTGGGTGCTGTGGACAGGTTCCTGTAACGTTTGTGTTTTCACTGATAAAGCCCTGCATTTACACGGTGAGGATTTCCAACATTTTAGAATGCAACAGTGAAATGTGCTGACCAATAATATGACGATGTGCTATCTCAACTACACACCTGCTTGGAAACCTATCGCTGTTATTGCAGCCCCTCTGTGGAGCATTCTGCTCATGTGGACACTCTTTAAGGACTTCATTCCAAAGCCTGATCACTTGCTCAACAAAGGTAAGTTTAAAGCAGTTAAAACCATGTGGCCAGGCTCAGACTTTGCGCCAAAGTGACTGAGATATGCATAGAAAGGCTATTATGCCTTTCTTAAGTAGGAACTACTTCCCACAGAGGACTGAGAAGGCCAAGAGGGTGGTAGATTTGGTAAAGAACATATGTAAATCTTATTACTTCCACTTGAGACTCTATCATCTCCAGTAACACAGAAGTTTTTAAACTAATTTAAGAGTGTCCCCATAAAGGATTGATAGCTTTTAAGCATTAGATTATTTATCAATGCTATTTGTGTTGCTAGGTACTCTATATGCAGAAACAGAATGCTTTCTAGTCAGCAGAACTTGTGAGTAGGTTTTTATAATTGCTCTAAATTCAGTGAGCATTTTTCAAATGCAACCAAATGTTCTGAGTTAAGATCATAACATTGAAAAAGTAGTTACTATAAAAGTGAAAAAAAGAAAGTTACTTCCTCTGGCTTGGTTTCTTATAGAAGCCAAAGCATGACTACAAAGCTTCACTGACATGATGGCAGAACATGAAAGAAGTTTGAGGATGGGAACTACTTCCAAAAAAACATCAGGAACGGCTTTAACAGAATTTCCAAAAAGCTTTTTAAGCTCTTTGGAGTTTGCATGTTCCCTTTGATTTCAGGTATATTGAAAAGTCCTTCAAACATATTCAGCACTAGTTAGCCATTTATTCTACACATTTCATCATTTAAATTCTATGGGAATAGTCTCATCCTTATTTAATTTTCAGTTCCAGATGGAAGTTGTTGGGGTTTGGGGTTGGTAATTATATGTACATGTATTTTAAACATATTTTATGAAAATATAATTTATTACCTGCCAAACCCTGGGCAGGACTTCACTTTAGGGAGGAAAATAAAAACAATGGTTAAGGTTGAAGGTGCTGGTAATATCTTTGACAGTGGTTTGCTGTAAATGGTTCTACCTCTTTGAATATAGAAATCTGAATCCTACAAGAAATTCATAATGTTTTTAGCTGGCTTGTACATATTTTTTAGGAGTAAAGTAATGACATAGGTTTTCTTAGCCAGAATAATACTGCGCAGATTGTGGCCAGGCAAGATGACTCGGTTATTCAAGCTCTCTTTCTCATTTATTTTAGAAAATTAGTTTGGCTGCTTATCAGGAAGTGACTTCAGTAAGGAACCACAATAATTCAGTTATCAAATACTTCTTTTTCTACCTCTTCCAACAAAATGCATAGGAACTCAGTGTAAGAAAAATATTTATTTGCAGCTTCATATCTTCAGTAATCCTAGAAGGTTTATCTGTCACGGGGGAGGCAGGGGAAAGAATGAACAATTCTAAGAACACCTGAACTATATCATTCCATTATAGGTAGTGGTACTATTTCCAGGCAAAGTAGCTCAGTTGTCTGTTTGGAAGAAATTCCTCCAGCCCCTGGATCTTGTACCCTTTGTTTCTGATTGTCTCGAGGCAAGCAATCAGAAAATCTCTAGCTTGGGGACCATATTGCCCCCAACGCTGCTGTTGCTTTTTATCAAATATTGAATTTGGATTGCTGAAATTTCAATGTGTCTTCTAAAGATTGCTGTTAATAGATTTTAAAGAATGGAAATAACGATAAAAATTGGAGAATGGTCAGAGCAAATTCACAGTCACTGTTCAAGGTTCACACTGTCTTGCTGTCAGTGAGAAGGAAAACAGCCATATAAGAGTAAATTCAGAAAAATACAGGCAGCAGAATTCTCTTTCTTAAAAGGAAATCTAGCTTGGAGAAAGCTTCTGATGTCTATGGATATTTTTTTTCCTCGTTTTTACTTTCTTTACTTCACATACATAAATTCACAAAAAATAATTATCCATACTATGGGTTGAAAAAAACCCAGTGTCAAATTCATTTTCTTTTGGTAGACCAGTCATCTTCACTCGGCTTTCATCATTGCCTAACCTCTACGAATAGTGTGACAGATGAACTTATCATATATATTGATGGAGTTGGAATGACCTTGGTTTTTTAATGTCACTTTAGAGTATAGGAACCGTATGGTGTTTTTTGTGATTCAGTAGCCTCTCCAATATGTTTTCCATGTGTGGTCAGCAAGGTTTTTTAAGTACTCTTATACCCATTCTGCAGGTAACACGAAGAAAAGTGGTACTCCTTTATCAATAGTTGGGTATTTATCATTTTGGGGAGAAATATAGGGAAGCAATAATAGGTACTTTGTTGTAGGAGAAAACAAAAACATCCAAAGGACATTGTTGTACGAAAAGACTCAAATATGTAAGAAACGGAAAATTTTAACTTCTTTAAAAAATAATATGAAAGAAAGCTATGTCACATATTTTTCCAACAGTTGGTACTTTTATGTACTAATTCAAAGAAACCAGCAAAATACGAAACTGTGGGCTTTTGGACAGGCTGCAATTTTACTACTTCTCAGCACTTCAGAAATGTTGCTGAACACAAGGCAAATGTAATCGTATAGGGATTTAGTTAGAAACCTAAAAGAGGAAACGAGATCATCACAGAGGCTCAGAACGACATTGGAAAGAAACAGGAATGTCAGCCTATAGCTAAACGATAGTGTGATTTATGATACTGGATATAATCATCTTGGAAAAGAGGTGAATGCACAAAGATTTATAGGTAGGAAAAAATAAACATCCTGCCTGCCTCAACTGACAGAGTGTATCAATTGCTTTGGAAGGGTGCCTTCACGGAGACATTTTTGCCTAAGCTAGCTGCATGAATCAGCAATCTGACACTGCTGCTTTGCAATGGGATGAGAGCTGGACCGAGGTCCCAGTGTCTAGTCCGAGTAGTTATGTTACTGGGACAACAAGTGTAAACTTCAGCTGTTTGGAGACCTTTCCAAGGAGAGTAAGAGTACTGGCACAGTCCTGCCGTAAGCAAAGCTGGAGTTCTGCAGCTTGTACATCACAGAGACTAACAAATCTTAATGCTATTGTGATCAGATAAAGAAAAATATTTGTAATCTAATTGGGTTGGGCTGGGAAAAAAAGTCTGGAATCATGGAAGGGCCATGTTTTTTGAAACTGTCTGAAAAGAAAAAAATCTATTGCAAAAATTATCCTGGCATTTTTTTCTCCTTTCCAAGAGTAGACAGAAAGAGTGTTTTACATACAAAAGCATGATTTGCAAATTGAATATAAACATGAAATGATTTAAGACTTTGAGTGCTCTGGCTAAAAGGATAAAGCCCAAAGCATGTTTGCTTTGAGTGATATCAGAAAACACAAAACAAACCCACAGTTGTCTTATTTTGCCTAAAATATGAATACTATATTAAAGATATTTTGATAAAATCTAAAACTATTGCTCAAGGCGAGAAACTCCAAAATGTTGTTATTCAAGATGTTAAGACAGTTTGCTGTTATCTCTTGAAAGGTATTACACACTGTCATAATACATGTTAACTCTTATCAGATTTATCAGAGAAATTGGCGAGGTGTTTTTTTAAAGCCATTGAGGATGTATGTATCTTCCTTAAGACTAATAAGTAACCTGCTTAATTGCAAGTCTGTGTACTGCATAACGCTAAAATACATGACAAAGCTATCAACTAGGCATTAGCTGCTTTTCAGCTGAAATGGAACAGGAGACCCACTAGAAGTGGGTTAACCAACGCAGTAGATCTGCCTTGATATATGCAGTGTGTAAATGGAATAGTATGGAAGCGCTGGTAAATATGGTTTCACTGCTGAGAGGCCAGTGTTGTTGGGGAACAGTCGACTGGGACAGGCAGGTGGGGCTGGGGCAGTGAGCAGTATCATAAACTGCTGAGGCATAAATCTTTAGAGTTCATTCAATGCCGCTGTTACAGACTCCTCGTGAAGCTTAAATAGCGTGTTTGAGGGGAGTCAAGAAAACCCAACTATCCAAAGCCTTTAAAAGACGGCGCTAGAGCCTGAAGAAAACAGCCGGTAGGAACGGAGCAGTTTGCATTTAGAGCAGTCTGAACTGTAGATAGGACTGTATTATTTATAAGATAGAGCTACTCTGCAATCAGGGATTTAAAATCAGGGATCTGCACCGGCAATTAAAGCGTCTGTGACGAGAATAGCTTTAATCTGCTGAGTCTGAGACAACATCGCATGTCGACAAAAGGAAAATGTCAGGGAAAAATAAACCCAAGGCGTGTTGGCTACGATGACAAAAGAACAGAGAGAAGGAAATACGGGAAACTGTAGCAATTCAGAATTTTTGTGTTCTGTATTTTTTGATGAGTGCTCCGTATTTTGATTTTGTGTTCTGTATTTCATCATAGCCTCTTAAAAATAATGACCTTCTCTCCTGGAAAAATAATTTCTTGGTGAATAATTTCAATTTGTTTAAAAGTAAACAATTCTTTCCTTCACCATTTCCTCGATATTTGGAAACTGTCATGCAGTACGTAACTTTTTAAAAAAATTGAATAGATTATTTTCTTACAGTGGAGTTTAGATACTATGTTTTTTCTGGAGTGATGGAAACGGAGTTTAATCTGTAATATTTGTTTTATTCAATTTAGAACCTGATTTTTCATGTACTACTAAACCACCTCTGATGGAGACCCCAGCAGCAATTCTGGGGGCCATATGTTCCATATGAAGGGCACCGATTTCTATCAAAGAGTGCAGTTCTGGATATTTCTGTCAGACTTCTTATATGACAAATTTCTCTCATTTGGCTGTAGCCTGGCAAACGACAAAGCGTCATGTACTAGAAGCTTGCACAGGCAAGGCACTCTTGAAAAATGTCAACAAATTTGATTGCTTAGAGCTTTTTGCTGATTTCAAGCTTGTTGATTAACACATTCAGCTGCTGTTACAGAAAATCACATTGAGTGAGTATGATCTAAACTGAGAAAAGAATGGGTTTGTTTCCTTGTCTCCAAGTAGGCTGCCTCTTGGGTGAAGATTCTGATGTCAGATATGCTGAAGTATATTGAGTTCAGAAGAGTTACAGAGGAATAAAGCCAATGTTACTGGGGAATTGGCTTGAGTATTCAGCCTGCTTTAATACTGTTGCAAACACTGGTTGCAGTTTCTCTGCATTTATAAAATACACATACATCCACACACAAGATTTTTTAGTGACACAGTTCTTGAAGGCTTAAATATAAACTTTCTGCAACAACTTTTTCATTGTGTCTTTCAGCAAACCCAGATATCTAGACTTTTTTTGTGTGTGTCCAGAAAAAAACAATAAATTAGTACAGTACATTTTACTATCATGACTATTTGTTGAATGGTGGTCCATACTAGATATGGAGTCATATGGCAACTGTACAAGAACAATAATTTTTAGCAGAAAATTATTAAGCAAAGATTCTTCAAGGACCTAATGTAGGGGATGCTGATTTATAGATCCAAAATATGCCCTGGAGTCTTGGAGAGCCTTATGTTTTTCTTCCCCATTAGCTACTGCTGCGAGGACTGTGCTTGGAAATTTGCCAGAGTAGATATTCCAGAAAAAATATTTATGGTTAAAATGTTTTGTTCCAAGACTAATAAAGAAAATCAAGAATAAAAACATGCAGTCCTCTTTTATTCTGGAGGAACAGAACAGTGTCCACAAGGGGAGTTCTGGAATAACTAGTCTGGACTAGATATTGTGGTAAACTGCCAGTGTATGAAGGACTTGCTGATGGGCACTGTAGCGGTTTTAAAAAAAATATCTTAAAAGAAAGACATTAAATGCTGAAAAGAACAGCCTGGCTCTTAGAACAGAGCCAAGATAGACTTGAAGGAGGCAACAGAACTAAATAAACTAAATATTTAAACAAAAGAGGACCAGAATATGTTTGGCTCTGTTCCAATTCTCATGAGAATTGAAAGTATCATCATGGTGCTCTTCTCTTGCAGTTGTTCCTATGTGGCTCACGGGAAAGAATAAGAGGATAATCCAGCACCAGACAGTGTCAGCTAAGAAGGACACCTGAACTAGTTTACTGTCAAGACGGCTGGGTAGTCACAGACCTTCACTGAACTGACAGGTAAAATTGGATCTTATCATAAGTATTTTGTTCTGAGAGTTCAAGTCCTGCCTATGGCTTTTTGGAGCTCTGCACCTCTATTGCACTCCCATTGCAGGCTTCAGTAGGTCTGGGGCTCACATCTTCTTGTGATTGCAGACTTCAGAGGCAGTTAAACTAATCTGCAAATGAATTGACTTTGAATATCAAGGCAAAGCAGGATAATTTTAATGACACATAGTTGGAGGGGATATAATGTTGTAATTCCCTATCACATGGCCATGCTTAAGTATTTACAGATGATGAAGAAAGCTTGCAAAAATAAAATGAGAAGTTCAAAGCAAGTGGGAGAAGCAAGATCTTTTTTGCTGAATTGTGCTTTCTGTCATCACTGAAATGAGAACATGCTGCTCACACCGTCTATTTGTTACTGAGGGCATCTCGTGTTCTCAATTTTTAAACAGCTATTTATACTGAAAGGCAATACTTTACACCAGCAAAGGTCCCTTTAGCCTTTCTCTACATTCAAAAGAACATACTGGATCATATTTCATGTGGCTTTAGTGTAGCTCTTGAGCTGCATTGTTTGAAAAATAGAGTATAAAGATGATGATACAGTAATATCTGCTGGGATTGTCCATTAAATTTAAACATCACACTTGTGCAATCAAGTGTGATCTTGGATCTGTAATTATAAAAGAGCAGTGCATTATCTGGATTGTTCAATCACATTGGGTCAATCACATTTAAAGGAGATTCACTGCAGTACCCTGAAGATGATTGCAATGAGGCAGCAGTGATGAAAACACTGATTTTAGCAACAGTGGAACACGTTTTTGCCAGGTACCCCTCTTTCCTTCCAGTTGCACCCTGAGGCCAGATTACTTATAGTGATGTTGATACGTAACATCTCTCTATTCATTGTGGGCCTGGAAACATAATGCAATAGACCTCAAAAAGGTAAAAATCTGGGTGTCAGTGTTTTCTGAAAGCAGTGTTAATTTGATTTTTCATTACACATTTCAATGTACTTCGGAACATATTCTCTCCCTTTGTAGTAACTCAGTAAATCTCGCTTATTTGTGACTAGAAGAAAACTGTGATTCTTTAAGAGTGTCTTGCTAAACACACAGCCTGTCCATCAGCAGGCACAGACAACTACCATGCCCTTAATTAGAGGACATACCCCTATTGTCAGTTTAAAAATCTGTTTTCCTGCCTGTAGGTGATGATAAACTTTCAGGGGCTTTGAAAGAAATGTATGGGGCTTGAAATGAAGATAGTGCAGAACCTATAGGAAAGTTATGACAAACACAGAGCCTGTAGGGTCAGCTGATCAAATGCAATCAAGTGCATTAGTTGAAATCTATGGTCTCATAGTGGTTGTTAAGAAGTTGGTGAATGGAACGTTCCCAACTTATGGTCCATGGGTAGACCATATAGATGCTGCTGATTTGTGAATGTGATGGTGGTACTGATTGAAGAGTTAAGTGGAAGCAAGTACATCCACATTTATTTAATCCAAATCTGTGCTAGCTCTGTGCAGTTTACCTAGTTACAGTTGAGAACGAACCATTGCTAGACTAGTCGTACTTGGTACATTCATATATTGTTGTTTTCAGCTGCAAACAAAGGAGACATTATTAAAAAAGAATTTTCAACCTTTAAAAATATTGTGCTCAACTCCAGAGAGTTAGGTTGGTCTAGACATCTTATTTAAACTGCTTTACTTAAGTCTATGGGAACTTTCTTATCTAGTCTAGAAACAGGAGAGAGTATTTAGACTCTACAGTAAATACCTCCAACTGTAAATATTGCTTTGACAGAAATAGGAATGACTTCTTTACCTTGGCACCCATTGTAGGGAACTGAGCTGGGGGGCTAAGGAGTTCATCGTGTAGCACCAGTGTAGTTAAAGCCAGATGATATTATGTTGTGAATAAAGGAACGAGCCAGGAAGGAAAAGAGAAAAGAGAGGAATGTGTGAAGTTGCTACCCTATCCTTTCTCTTAACCATATAGGCCGTGCCCACTGATGCTGATGGAAGAAGCCTCAGGCTCCCTTTTAACTTCTCCTCTCCTCAGCACGTGTGTCTGCCTGGAAAGCGAGGAGCGAATGTCTGTAAGTAGAGGGCTGAGCAATTTTTCTTTATTCTTTATTTCTTTATCTTTAGCAATGATAAAGGCAGGCTCTTTTTGGAGATCTTAAATCGCTAGCAGTCCATACCCATTCAAGTATATTTTTTTTGGTACCACTGCTCCATAGCTTTGCATGCTAATAGTGTCTGTGTATTTGCAGTATTGCCAGTGGCCTGCAGAGTGTTCATACCGTCTGTGTATGCTTAGTAATTTTATGCTTTATTTATTTTATTCTTCTGCTGGATTAGAAATATGATGAATTCTTAGATTTGTCTGGCTTTCAACTTGCAGCTGCCTCTACATGTAGAAACTGATGGGGATTCCTTCTCCCTTCAGTTATTTCAACAGCATTAAAAAGGCATAAACGGGGAGTGATTGAGGAGAAGGCCAGAGATTCCGCAGCGCAGCGAGGAGAATACAGCCAGAAAACCAGCTCAGTGCATTCTTCCCTGCAGGAAGGCACAATGCCAGGTATTCCCCAGCGCCAGAACAACTTTTCTGAGGAAATGGGTGTGAGTTAAAGACTCTCTGAGGCTTCGTTTCCTTCGCTCCTGTGCCAAGTGTACCTCAACTGAAATGGGAAGTCAGGGAGTGCTAGTGACTGGCCCGCTGCGCTCCTCCTGCCCTCCCGCCACAGCTGGCGGGGGTGGGAAAAAGATGCTAGGCTGGAGCAGTATTACCTCCAGTTCCCAAGACCTTCACAGATAGATAGCTGGTGGAAGGGAAAGTATCTCGTAGGGATGTGGATACCCACCGGGTGCTGGTCTTTGGTGAATACTAAAAAATAGGGGAAGGATTTTATTTGGAAAAAAAAAATTGAAAAAAAATCACATCAATGCCAATGAAGTACCAAGGTCTGAGGTGGTGAGAAGGAGAGCGAGGTGTAAAACTCTAAATATTTTGCTCAAACTTACATAAAAAGCATTTTTTTCCACTTTGAGAGCTCTTCTAAAAAAACCCCACATTACCTGACTTAAAAAAATAATTCTTTTCCCACTATATAATGAAATAATGTAACTGTATGTAGTGCTGTTACTGCATGCAACAAAAACACATTTCCAGAATTCTGGTGTTAATAAGTTTCCATTTTTGCTTTCAATATTTTTCTTATTTCTCTGAAAGCTTCGTGACTCAACTTGCTTCGTTAAGAATTTCTTCTATTTCAATTACAGATCATTCTAATCAGCTTTTTAATTACAGCTAGAGTAGGCTAATTACAGCACTCCTGACTTATAAACAAGTCCCGAGGGGGGAGAAGAAAAAAAAAGAGGTGGTTAGCTTTAGATGAAGTTGAAAAATAGCTACTGTCAAAAAAGAAACGGAAACATTTTCTGTACCTCAGAGCAAATACAGACCTGGACTGGAAAGGACTGTTTGGGTCATTCATAACAGGTATTTGTTATTAAAATTTTGGAGGCAATGATATTCTAACTTTCTGAACTCTTGTAGTTAGTCCATTGCATCGTCTTAATAAAGCCTATCACAATTCTGTTAAACTGACATGCTTTTTGCAAATATGAAAAACAAGGCAGTATCACTGTACTGTATTACAACCCAGAGAAAAGTAATACAACTTTATTATTTTTATTATTCAAGTCATCTAAGTTGGAGATCTTTTGCTGTGAATTTTGTTCTTTTTGCAGATTCTGAAGTATCCATGGTGATGATCTGCCCACAGAATATTGAAAAAGCCCCTTGAACAAGGAAACTCCTACTGTCATCGTCTGCCTGACACGTGACGGAAGGAGCCAGTGCTTGAAGACAGCTCCTGGAGTCCATTAGGAATCACAAGAAGGGAGTCCTTTGTGAGTAACAGAGATTGGTCTATGGACACTATTCTGCGGAACGTATGGCCACAGATCCTTCTGGGAAACCTAGACAAATGCCCTCTGTTAAATGTAGGTGTTTGGCTAAGGAAAATGTGATTATCTGTTTGTGTTCCTAGTTCTTCACTGATGTTTAAGGTCTTATGTCCAGTGGAACTTAGGGGGCAAAGTCCTTATCATTTGTCTAAGTCTACAAGTAGCTGGTATGAAAGGTAAAAGGTTAAGCCTTCCTGTGGGACATTTATAAAAATAGACACAAAATAGCGCATTCTGCTTTTTTTTTGCTCTTAACTTTAAATCAAATATACCCAGCAATATTTTTATCATGTTTATCATTGTGTTTACAATAACAAAACTCCTAGCTCTGAACTTCCCTTCAGGCTCTTGTTATAGTTTAGAGACAGGCTCCTGAAAAAAAGAGGATGGCAGTCTGCAAGGATTAAGTGACAGGGAAAAAGCTTTTGCTTTGTTCATTGATTATTTTTTATAGGAGTAACATATGTAAAAATAGATGTTACTCAGGCTTTTCTGTGAGATTTGGAAAAGGTTAGTTGTTTTTTTTTCTAAGTTTTTTTGTGTGTGTCTAGGCCTGTGTTTGCTTATGTTGTTAAATGCATTTTGTGTGTTATTGCTATTTTGATATAAGACTTCTCCTGCTATCCCTAAAGGGCTCCTGAACTCTGCACTCATTGTTTGTGCCCTGCTCTCACAGCCAGCATCGGGGCTCAGCAGAATGGTCACAGGAGCTCTCAGCAGCCACGCGCCTGCAGACTCTGGAACGTGTGTGTCGGCACATCCGCCTGCTTTCCTCATCCTCCACTTGCCTGTTCTCGTTTCAGGTAAGGGTTTGAACACAAATTGTTGCCCCAAACAAAACCTGATCTGACGCAGATTTTTTGCAC
Organism: Tringa tobata; assembly: GCA_033628505.1. Classification (NCBI taxonomy): domain Eukaryota; kingdom Metazoa; phylum Chordata; class Aves; order Charadriiformes; family Scolopacidae; genus Tringa; species Tringa tobata. Next base: position 6,131,475 of record JAHREE010000161.1, on the reverse strand, counting down.
TTAGCTTCAGCTCGTCCTTTCTCAAAGGGTTAATAGCGAATCTGGATGAATACAGAGCCCACACTGTAGTCCAGCACTAGCTGCAAAGAGGCTTACTCATCTTCATTAGGGTTTTAATTTTAGTTGTGTAGCTTTAATTTTGTTTATTCTGTCTATTTATCTTCAATGTGCAGTAGATTAGTTTGAAGACTTAGCATTAACAATGGGAATTACTCACTCTGGTATGTAGTTGATCCACTAGTTCAAAGTGAATTTTGTATTTTCTCTGCACATATTTTTTTCTAGAATCAGATAACCATAAAAGCTCAAACTTTGGATTAGAACTTTTACTTTGATGGTGACTGCTGTGACAAGATCATGCAAGATATTCTAATAGAGCACTTGGAATATTTTTCAAAGGAAGTAATTTTCTTATCTTGCAGAGAGTGGAATGTTTATCATAATTGAATAGTATTCTGTAGCAATAGGTGATATGAAATTGGTTAGTTTGGGGTGGTTTATTTTGGTTTGGTTTATTTTCTAGTGTATTTGTTGGCGTGTCTAAATATTACAGGGCTGCTTATGCTTTAAGAGCATTTCCTCTTTTAAAATTACCTACAAAATACAAGAATCACTGTTTACTCTCTTACAGAGGTTAGCATGCTATGTTTTATTTTTCTTTCAAGAGCAAAATCCTATGTTTACATGCTTTTAGGTATATGTGACTCCAATTGTAAATGCTACTGTGCATATCATTTGTGCTACTTTTCTACTGCTGGGCATAAGGACAAAATGTTGTAGGTGGTAACATTTGGATTTAAGGGATTTGCTTTACTTATGTAAAAGGATAAAATAATTGTTGAATGTAACAGTTTGTATATGCAGATACAGAGTAGCTGTATCACAGAGGAGCAGTAAATTGTATTAGTAGCTTTTGGTAGAAAGCAGTAAGACATATTCTTAGCTGGTCTAATAGACATAAATCAGAGTTAGTAGAGTCTGTAACAATTTCCACTGACTGACATCTGGTCCTAGGAACTGGAGATCAACAAAAAAAACCCTGGAATTATAGGCTCCTACTCAAAAGTCAGGAATAGGAGTTGGGAGATCACGCATTTGTTCATTGCACATTATCACACTTTAAATGTGAGTATCACACACACACAGTAGTATTAAGACGCCCTATTAAGATCTCTGTGTATTCAAGCGTTGCTTGGCTTAATTAGGCAGTCTTATTTTCTTTCTTGAGTACATTTCTTTAGCTCAGGATTGCTTATATGCTTTAGCTGAAATGAGATTTCAGAGTGAAGTTGTTTTAAACCCCCAAGGACAATGATTTCTTCCTCCTCCACCCTGAACCACTACCACACATCCTTTCCTGACATCCAACCTCAAAAGGATTGTCTCACTTGAAGCAAACAGAAGCACAGCTTTTATTCTTCCCTTTTTTAAAAAAAGGTAAGATTTTTTTAAAATTCTGTTCTGTAGCTCGCCAATAAATAAAAAGGGCTATACTAAAGAAGTTAGAGAGAATTTAGGGAGAATTACTCCCTAATTGAGTTTCCATATTACTTTGAGCTTTTATTTTTTAAAGTCAGTCACCATTCTCTAGTTTGTACATATCTTCCCTTCAAAATTGAGAAGTGATCCTTGCTCTGTTGTCTTCTAGAGTGGTTACAGCTCCACATGCAATGAAAATTTATTCTCCTCCTTATTACATTCTTTGTCTCCTGAAACCACCACTCCCTAAAGCCCTTAAGCGCTGTAGTCTTTGTGTTTTTTTAAAATGTTAATAACATAATTATTTATTCTTCTGAGTACTTATTAACTCTCATACTTTCATGTAAATATAGGAAAATATAAAAAAGTTTCGCTTTTTTTTTTTTCTTTCAGAGCTGCCAATTAACTGAGGTCCTCCATAGTACTGTGTTCTGAGCACGGCTTTAATCCCTCAGTTGGACACAGGCTACACCCAATATTATCACTGGTTAAACCACTTAAGTGGTTTAACTTTCAGCTTTTTCACACAGACAATGAGATACTAATTCTTACCACTATGTGTAAAGAATATGAAAAGCTTAGTATTAAAAAAAAAAAAAGAATAAAAACTGCAGCGTACTTACCAGCAGTTATTTGCTCTTTCAGTATATTATATATACTAAAGTGATTTATGCAAGTTAGAAGTATATAAAAAATAATTTAACTACTCAGTCATAGCTTATTCCAGTTACAGCTATTGTATCACAGCTTATCAGAACTGAAATTTAATTACCAATTGAAGTAAGATTTCTAGCCCTATTTCTATCTGTTCTGGGTTATATTACCTCCCATTTGGAAATAAGGCCATGGCAACTCTTACTGTAGCAAGGCCTTCCATAGCAAATAAATTACCAAGTGTTAGCTTGGGATTTTTTTTGCCCGCAGTTGAAGTTTTTTTGCGCTATCTTAGCTTTTAATCTTGTATCACAAGGAAACTATAAATAGCGTCATCATATGTGCTCATTTGTAAAGGAAATCTCTGAAATGAGGGAATTCAGGCTAAGTTAAGCATTTAACTGCTTTTTATTGCTATTAGCTAACAGCAAAGAACTTTGTTTGTTTGTTTACCTAACACTTTTAACAACTCTAGATGGTGGATGCCTTTTAATAGAAGTCTGCTGAAGGAGGAGTTTGCTACGATCCCTACCTTCAGTTCACCCCGACATAAAGTCTAGGAGAAGCAGTCTGAAATTAAAAACAATGCAGACGGGTTATAGGTTATTCCAAAGTTGTTTTGCCAGATTTGTTTTAGCAGCTGTGGTAGAAACCCACTCAAATGAGTTAATAAAAAAAATATTGAAGCAATATGTTTCACTCTGGAAGCAAGTAAGCAATCTAGCTCTAAATTTCATGGGATTTGCACAAAAGCATTCAAAAAGAACACTGTCCCAGTTTTAGATGACTGAGCAAGTTAAACAGAATTCCTGCAGGTTGCACTTGAAAATAGATACCTAAATTTCATATGTTTCAAAAGTTCAGCAATTACATGCGGGTAGGCATCTCTCAAAGGTCACACAGGCTTGAGTATTCAAAGAGCAGGCTCAATTCTACAGATTTAAAACATACCTGTCATTCACAGCTTTTGTGCAGATACCATCGGTTCTGTTGGAGGGATGGAGCAGGAGAAATCTCACTCATTTTTTCTATTGCTTTGTTTCTTGCTCCTTTTACAGAATAAAACATGTTTTGCCCAGATCAGTCTCTTTGGCTGAACACCATGTTGAGAGGAACTCCACCTCGACTGATGGAATGAGAAAGATAGATACATTTACTTAATTCTCTACTCTGCTGCCAGCTCATGATGGAACAGAAGATTTGGCTTACATACTTAACATAAGTAAGTATTTGTAACTTTTAATAAAAAGGCAGATTCAGGAGACAAATAAATAGGCATATGAAGCTTTCGAGTAAATAATTTAACTGCAGCCATCCTACATTAAGTCATCTATGCAAGCTTCTTCCAGAAATGCAACACTCTACTATGCATTCAAAATGTAAGTATTAAATAAACAAACACTTAAAAACTGAGTAATTGTAAGTCTATGTAATAAATTTCTCCCTGGGTTAATATTTAATTAACACACAGGTAAGACATCTCTGAAAGCCTACTTTAGATCAGCTTTGTTATTTCCATATTACAGCACAAGAGATCTGAATAAATGTAGAAATATTTTATTGATCATAAACATAATACTTCTTTCAGCAATTAAAATGCATGATGATTCTTATGAACAAAGTGAAAATAAAGCACAACCAAAAATAACTTCACATTTTCTCCATTTCATTCGTAATGTAAGCAATAAATACAATGCTATAGCTTCTATTAATCTTATTTACATAGTACAATACTTGAATGTTGCCTGGTTTCCAGACCAAATGTTTCATGACATGAAAAGGAGTATGTGTTGCAGCATTTCTACAGCCAAATGCTCTAGTAGATCATCACAATTAAAAAAATAGCATAAATGCTAACATTAAACAAACAGCTGAGGGGACCCTGCAATGGAACGTTTTATTAATCGAAAACAGTAGCATTAAAAATAGATATTCCCTCTCATAACATAATAACATGCTGGTATTATAGATACCAAATATAAGACAAGTATTCCTGTAGCCCCTGTAGATCGATACAATAAATCCTCACTAAATAATAACAAAACAAAAAAAAAGAGCAAATAATAACAGATAACTGTTTGCGTGTTCAAAGGAATCTCACAGCCCCACCAAAACAGTTTACTTCCATCCCAAAGAATACAGATAAGGACTACAACATTCTGTAAAGTAGAAAATACGCCATGAGAAATCAGCATAAGGATTTGATTTTCATTTCATTGTGACAGAAAAACATTTTAAGCAGCAGATCATTCTCTTGGTTGTGTAGGAACTGAAAAAGGTGAGGTAGGAAGACAAAATAGGAATTTTGTATTTTCCAATGCAAAATAGGAAATAGATTAGTTAACCTTATGAGGTGGGGGGAAATGTAGCTCTTCTATGTCATGTAATCCTCCACAGTCACAAACTTTTTCTTGCACATCCACCTGGATGTGTGTCTCTTTTCAAAGTGAAGATAGATCTGTTCCTAGAAGCACGCTGTGATTGTCCACCTAGAATTAGAATGGTTTCTGTGGAAAAACAATTTTCCCTCGTAGATTACTGTTACAGGTTTCTCTAACAGAGGACAGGGAGCAAATAGCAACTTGTACTTTACATTAAATGATGTATTTTTATATTTATAGCCTATATTTATAGGCTATTAATTTGAACTGCCTAGCGAGAAGGAAGCTTAATTCAAAATCTAATACTGTATCACACTCTAAACCATCACATATGTTTTAATTATAACAACCCACCAGGTACCATTGAAATAATTGACTGATAATATGTCATAAAGGACTTCAAAGCACTTTTAAATGGACAGATGTCTGCCTGGGCTTTGCTTCTGAGCTGGTACCCATTGATTCTGAAAATGGAACTCAAGACAGATTTATACCAGTTGATGATCTGGTCCCCAAATGTAAAGCTGCTACACCAGAGCAGGAATTTTCTGCACCACTAATATTTTTATTTTCAGACCATTGCACAGATTTTAAGTAACACTACATAGATCAGCAAGCAGAGTAACCTCTAATCATGTTGTAGCAGATACTGTTACTGTATTCTTACAATTTAAGAGATGGTGACATCTGATCACCAGATTTCACACTACTCCAAAGTACAGGATCCAACCAATTCTCAGAACATTTGCATCAATCAACCAGACAGCCTTGCAAAAGAACAAAAAACTTATTTGTGCATCCTAGCTGAGATTCTATACTATGAGACTAAATCATTAATAAAACACATTCTAAATTCAAATTCCAGACATAAGAACTGTAAAAAACTACGGAAAGGTGCAAGTGGTGTGAACTTACCACATCGTCCTAATGTTTTCCTTCTAAATATAAAGCATTTAAAGCCTTATGAGTCACAAACCAATAAACACTGTGACAGCAAATTAACTAGATGCTAATGACGCTTACAGAAAGGCTACTGACAAAAATGTATACATGTCAAAATCAAGTTGTTCGTATACAAAATTAAGTATTTAAAACTGAAGTGGTCTCAGAAAGAACTGTCTTTCATTTTTTTGACTGGCTTACATGCAGCAGATACACATTAATTAGCATGATCGTCTATCAACTCCAGCATCTACTTTCCTCTACTTTGTTTTGTTTTTTCCCCACTTGAAGGAGGCTTATCTTCAAAATAAACCAATAAAAGCTTTTTCTACTTTTCTGATTTTTAATAAGACTTTTCTCAATTCACTTGATATCATGTCATGCCCTCATTCTTGAGCATTTTTATCATTTCACTTAAAAAACTTACTATTTCTTTAAAGCATAAAGATTTACAAGAACGTAGATTGCTATAAAGACACATTTTCTCAAGACCTTCCTGACAACCTCCTTATTTTCAGGGAGACCTTTATTCTTTATTTCACCAAAGAAACAGCTTATAAATTACTGTTCTAAGCTAATTAACTGAGATGGAGATTCAGTATCAAGCACTCCAAAATAATATTAAAATTTTCAATCCGTAATGTTTTGAACCTTTATAAGACAAACTTTATATTGGATTTTCCAAATAATGAAAATTACTAACCTTAGTTTGCTCGATTAGTCTGAATCTCATACGCTGACTTTAAAGATAAGATGTCACTTGCGCTGTGTTTAGTCTTGCATGCTTTTCTCAGACCAAAAAAAGCCACAAAATTAATCAAAGCTTTGCCCCAAGAATGAAGGAATAAATTATTAAGCATATGGCCAGGGAAATACTTAAAATAAAACAACAAAATGATGACAACAAACTCTGTACATGATCTTTTTCTAGTTAAGTAAATTCCTTAAGCACACAGTGAAATCCCATCAGCTTCAATTACGTATTAGTGTCTGCAAGGATTTACAGTTATTGAGGTTACTAATTTTCTTTCTGGCAATAAGGCCTCATTGATGTTAATATGTTAAACCAATAAGAATATTCCACAAACTTGAGGAGAAGGAGACACTCCTGAATATGCAAAAACATTTTAAATAAAATTGCTCAAAGCTTGCCATAAAATACATTGCAGTACAGAAGTAAGTAGAGTCTCAGACTCGCACTAGTGTCTCTATGCTTGATTTAAATTAGTGGAAAAAACAAACTGGCCAAACCAAACCATCAATATCTTTGAGTCAGTTATCTCAGACTACCTGTTGGGCTTTTCCGACAGCCAATTGCTGGCCACAAAATTAACCTGGACAATCTATTGTTATTATTATTGCACCTACTGTAACCATTCACTTTTGTTCTGTTTTAGGTTGAATTAAGACACTACAGTATGGTATTTACACTCTAAGATTCTATAGGCAAATGAAGTGGCTTCAACACAACACAGTCTTATACAAACTTCCAAGAAAATAAGAAATCCTTCATTGATTCCCTTTGTACAAAAAATTGCCAACTTTGTCTACACAGTAGAAACTGAAGAGGCAAAGTTTATATCCTCATATAAATGCACATACATATATAGAGATATATATGTACAGATGTCCATACTATATAGATACACAGAAACACAAACATATGTATATATCCATATATATACATACATCCGACAAACCTGTTGGTTTAGTTTGCATCATTCAGGAGACAAACATATCCCGAGTCACGTAAAATCTTCTGGCCGTGAAGTCATTAAATCGGACTTACTTGGAGTTCATGAGCTACGAGGGCGAGCACAGCGGCACAGGCCCAGCCTCTGGCAGTCACCCGTACAGCTTTTCAGTCTTTAAAACAACGCTCTCCATGTCATGGTAGCCCTTCCCATTTAAATGTTCACTGGTGCAGTCGTGATTGTAGCTGTAGCCTTGAACGTCGCTGATTGACGAGACGGTGTAGGAAGCCGTGCGCATAGCATCCGAGTGGCTGAAGCTGTGCTCAAATTGGATTTTGTACTGATTCCAGTGTCTTCTCAAAACAGCTTGGACCTATGCCAGGGAAGAAAAAAAAAAAAAAAAAAGAAATGCACATAAAACATTGGGAAAGATATCATTGGATTTCATTCTTTGGTGAATGAGTGCCATAATAAATGCGTCTAAGCAAATTAAGTATTAAGGCTGAATAATCCTGGGAAATGGGGGTACCAACATGTGATCTATCACACGACATGTTCTGAAAGGTTTACAATTTAAGAAGGCGTTATTCTTTGACAAATTTGGCGCAAAATAATTACATTTTACAATTGCAGTGTACTAGTCATACGCAGATTACAGGAGGAGAAGCAGGAACATAATTTTCTGCTTTCTCCCCTGTGGACTGAAGTCCAGTGTGGACAGGTCAGATTTACAGGTGAAAAGGGTCATTCCTATTCATGCTTCTGTTCCAAAAGCCACATCCTCAGCAGCTGTAAATTCTTAAACTCTCAACAAACCATAATTTACATTTCCTATGGTTCTGCCACAAGAAAGCCTTTCTTAATTCCCGACCATACCTTAACCAAGTGACTAGAAGGACAATTTCCTGAACTCTGTATTTATACCAGGGTTAAAAATACAGCTGATAAAATAGCTGAAGGCCCCAGCTTGTTTACACATCTCCACTGAAAGGATGTTATGTTTATCTTAGCCTTCCTCTCCTACAATGTGGTTAAACACCTGTGCATATTGGATTGATGAAGTGTCACATTCATGAAATTCACATGGAATTAGTTTTTCAGTGAAGGTGCCAAGTGAGGAATGCTAAGAATGGTAATAGCTATTGTTATTGCTTTTTAAAGAGATTTTTTTTTTAGTATGAAAAAACCTGCCCACAGATCATGAATATTTAATTGCCCTTACAGCCAAACTTTGTACAGAAAGTATTCCCGCATTGACTGGCAAGGCAATGATGTTGAAGAAATGCTGGGGGGACACAGACACACATTTATCCAGCTTTGCACCCCAAATCACAGGCCTCATTCACAAGCATGACCTTCATTTCACTTTGTTACATACATAAGAACTAAACATTGAACAGTGATTCCCCCAGTTAAATATTGATATTGTGGGTAAAAATTTTTAGGATTTTCCATATGTCTTCAGTGTTTCTTTTGTGTTTGCTTTACATTTCCCTAAAACAATGGCTTCTTTTGTCTAATTTTACTCTGGCTTTAATTATGAAAAATAAAAATAAATAGAAGAAAAGGGATGCAATTTTTAGACTTCCTGCAGTCTGGTATCAGACTCTTCTGTTTAAAGGAGGACTTCATATTTCTCAAAATCCTTACAAAGATAACGTAAAAGGGTAAGGACAGAAATATCAACTGAGTAGCATAAGAAATTAGTATGCTCTTTTACTGTTCATAAAACCATTCTAACACACTCAAAACATCTGAACACAAATATACAAACACTGAAAAGAAGTCAAGCGTCTTAATACTTCTGCTGTTATTGCTCTTTATATCAGAAGTCTGTATTTCTTCTGAGTCTAAATGGAGAGTTCTTGTTTCGTCACAGGAGTTTTTGATTAATTAACTTGCATTGCATAGCAATATATAGCCTTAAATTTTTGCACAGGTTGATTCCATTTGCTGTAATTTCTCATAAAGCCAAGAGAAAGGGCATATTCACAATTCCATCTTTTCTGAGAAGGAAAATCAATCTGTGCATATCACTAAGCCATGTTCCATTTGTTCTCCCTCCCATGATCAATTACCTTAATAAAATTAGTGTTTTATTGTAGACACATGCTCAAAAAATTATATATTAAGCAATTTTCAGTTTAGACAAGACAGACAACAGGCAAGAGATGGGGAAACATCAGTATCTGCAACTAAATGGTTTAACCAAGGTCAAAGAAGTCTACCAGCAGAGCTGAGAAATAAGCTAGAATTGCCAAGTTGCAAAGAAGCCTTACACTCGGGCCCTCTCCCACATTTCCTCCTGGCTGCTTCAGTAACACTTGTTTGTTCATCTTATTTTCAATTGTTAATAACATTTAGAAACCAGTCTTAAGGGATGTCAGTCCCCATAGCTCAAGAGAACCATCAGTATCCCTGCAAGACAAGTGGCTTCAGGCTGCTTCTAGGGAGAAAATAGTCTGCTCAGCTTGCTCCCTGGCCAGTAACAAATTGCTATGAATAGTGTTTCCTGTACAGGCAACCACCATTTCCTCGATGCCCGCCCCAGTGCCCAGCGTGCTCTCTGCGTGCTTTTCTAACTGAGCCACGTGTTTCTGGCATTCTTCCCAAAGCCTCTCTGTTACTGCTGAGTTGGTACTTCACCTCTGCCCGAATACGTGTCTGTACTGTCTATTCATTTATTATTACTGTCTTTCAGTCTTCTCTAAACTTTCAAATCAATCATTTGTAGAAGAAGATGGGAAAAATAATGATCAATGAGACAACTGATTTTACCCCTAGTTATACGCTGTTTAACAACATGCATGTCTAACCATGAAGTGAAAACAGAACTCTTCCCTCAGCTTTAAGCAGTTGCACAGAGCTGTAAATTCAGCTCAGGAGGGGTACGCTTAGTTACTTTGCTATAAGAAAGGATACTAAGCAATGCATTTAATGAAAGAAAGTAATATAATAAATCTAATTTCTCAGTCATTAATAGAGATGCCAGTTCCAGCTGGAAGATTCTTTCTTTCTCACCTTACTAGTTAGTAATGGCTATTTTTAATGAGTCTTCACAAAGGGGTCCTTCCAATCAACTCTTAAACATACTAGTAGCTTGATGTTCAATATAGCAGAAATTAAACAGTTCAGTAGCCAACAAGGAGAAAAAACCCCAACCAAACAACACAACCTTGCCTAGTAATTAAAGGGATCGTGTAATCCTGCAAACCTGGGACTATAATCTTTACTGCAACATTTCTACAGACAGTGGAAGGAAAGAAAAAAAATCACCAACCCCACAAACCTGACGTGGATAGCGTATGTTGTTATCACCACCTGTTATTAATAGCTCAAGAGGAATCTTTCTATGATTTATCAGAGATCTGAGACAAGCTTCTCCTCTGATTGCAGCCTGTGTCACCTCAAAGGCTGCTCTAGGCCAACTCAAAGTGGAAAACATGATGAGGTCATCAAGAAGCATCTTACTCTGCGGGATGCTGGGACATAAGCATGTGAGTGTCCTTAGGGAAGCCTCGCCACAGAAGATAAAGACTTTGAACGTCTGCCCTTATCTGTAGGAGGTTTGTGACAAACAGCTGCAGCGCATGTTAGAACTGGATTTGACACACCATCCCTGGCTGCGCTGCTCAAGAAGTTTGGAGATGTTCCTTGGCTACAGTCAGTAGGACATACCAGCTATTTTTCTGACATTTCTTAGTTTCTTTTCACTAGAGCTCTCTGCCAGCAGATGACTTTTATTCACTTTTTGGCCAGAGGTGACCTGCAAGCCATCATTTTAACAGGGTTTGGCTCCTGATATTTGGCATAGAAAACTTTAAAAGGTACAGTAGCAGTTGGGAAATTCTAAGATTTAAAAAGAAAGAAATCAGTGCTTTTAGCATTTTTAATTGCTAATACTCCGCTGGATAATCTTTGCCCCATTGTCACTCAAAGTGTTGATTCCAGTATCAGTATTCACCTTTAAACCATAGACTTACTGCAGACAAGCGTTAACACCACTCTCTGATGCCTCTCCTTTTGTACAGCCTCTAACGAGGTGTTGCTATGACAGGTGATGATAAAGAAGCATCTTGTACACAACAGCTCAGCCCCAGTTGCAGGCTTTGTTCAGGCATTGTTGTGACAGAAAGAGAATATAATGGGAACAGAATACACGTGTGCCTGCAGGCTCACATGCCACAAGCAGAATCTTTTAGTAGACAAAGGAAACACTTTTTTTTTTTCTAACTACACTGGCATTCTCCCCATGGATTTCCTTACTAATACAGTTATTTATAAAGCAATAAACCCCTTCCTGAACAAGGTGTAATAACAAAAAAACCCAGTGAATAGTGGTCATTGAAGCACTGAACCCAAAACTGGTTTAAAAATCATAAATTTCCACTCTATAGAGAGTAAATACAGACAGGTAAGTTTAACAGACAAAGTCAAGGCATAGGGTCTAAAATTAAATGCCTAAATTAATACATGTTAAAATGGCTAAATCCTGCCAAAAGATGTTCAAGAAGCGATTCCTCTGTTACCATTTGCAGAAGTTGTAAAAGAGCTCATCTTTTACCACTGTTCAGTCCATGGTGAATTTAGGATACTGAATTAGTGGAACGACTCAAGTTTTCTTTCCTTACACAGCAGAACAGAGCGTGCAAAAATATGAGTTTGTAGCCTCCAAAGATCCACAAGGAAGAAAAAGGCAGAACTGAGAAGGGGACGATGTTATTTCACAGGAACAGCAGAGATTTCAAGGGTTCCTCCCATTTTGCACTGGAGCAGAACAAATTCTCTGACTTTTTCTAAATATCTGTTTTTAGAAGACATTCAGAACTATAAAATTTAGAAGGTAAAGATCGTGTGAAAGATCAATGCTGAAAATGGGCAAGTGATCAAATCAGATTCAGAATGGTTAATGATGTGTTCTGCTTTGAATCTAATATACGAGCGGGGACATGAACCTGGATCTACTTTACATTAAAACCAGATCAAAACCGCCGCCCTATGACCACTAAACTGAGAGAAAGCCTCTTTTCATCTTTTCTGCCTTCTTGGCAAAAAAAACCCCAAACAAACAAAAAACCAAAACTATTGAGACTCACACATTTCTGGGAGGAATAAAAATAAACGTTGAAACCCCATGGAAGTTTCATTGCAATTCAATCAACTGCAGACTTAGGAAGAGAAGGAAGGGTGATCTGCACAAGTAAATTCTAGTATTAGCCAAATATTGTCCTGCAAGTAAATATTACTGTCCAATAATATTATATAAAGCACACTGATACAACTTCTTAACATCTGATAAAAGAAAAGGTTCAGTCACATGAAAACATCTGGTTACTCCCACACATCTGCTTACAGTCATATACTGCAACTGAACTAGATGTAGAACAAACGAACAAACAGATGCGTAGGAATAAGTGTAGGATGTAGTTGTTCCTCTGCCAGAAGTGTTGGAAAAGTACCAATTTGTCTTTTGGTGGGGTGGTTTTGTTCATTTGTTGGGTTTTGGGGGGCTGATGGGGAGGGGGAGGCATTGGCAAGAAAAAACAATATTAACAATTTTCTCTCTACCACTTTGATCTCTGACATTGTAATTATTAAAAATATATTAAAAAAATATTAAAAACTGTTACTCTACCTCTCCGTTAAAGAAGCAGAAAATTGTAGCCACCAGTAGACCCTGTAAAATAAAATGATTCTACTTTATTTCACATGCATACGGATTTTTCCAGGTTTGAGATAATTAGAGGTTCCTGATAAAATTCAGATGTAGATAGCAAAAAGAAAAAGTATTACAAATCCAGACTTGGTGAATTTTTTTAAAAAATAAATTACTGAAAATGATTGGGCCAGCTATCTACCATGATGTTTCTTTCTTTTTAGAAATGAAAATTCAGCATAATGAGAAAGCAATTTACAAGAATATTGCATTAAGGTCTTTAAAAATTAAAATAACACGATCATTTCTCTTTTACTTACTTCACATGCCAACTGCTATCTAGCTCAAGTGAGCAAAAAGCGTTTCATGCTTCCTACCTGGTAGTGCATGAGGATGTGCATCACATAGTCATACACTTCCTCAGCGATCCGGCCTTCTGGTCGCCATGGAAACAGGACAAATTCAATGCCAAGTAGTGGAACAAGAATCAGGGTAGCTCTGACTGCTTTCATGTACAGGTTGGATTCTGCCTTGTGGGTGTCTTTCAGCTTGGTTATGAGAACACGAACAATATTTAGCAGGAAGAAAAGATTCACCTGTCAGAAAAGAAAACGACACTGAAGATCATCTGAAAAATAATTCCACGTGCTGTTTTCTGATACTAAAAGCCTGAAACTTAAGAAAACTCATACTACATGGATAGCATTGGGATTGTACAATAAACATGAGTTAAAACTTTTTGAAAACACCTTTAAGTAACCAAGAGTGGCTCTAACATCTGTTATCCACATCCATTCCTCTAACTTATTAAGCAAGTATCCATCCAGGTAACTGTTGGTCTTCTAGTGTTAACAATCCATGTACCTTTCCCCCTGCTATCAGAATAACAGTACACAGGTGAATGATTTGTATTTTTTTTTAAATCATGAAGTCTTTTTAGGTTGGTCAAGAAGGATGATGATCCTCTTCCATCCTTATATTTAAATAAGGTTCTTCAAAAAGATACTTTTTTTTTTTTTAGATATAAATTTGACTAATTTATAGAGAAGAAAAAAAAAAAGTGGTGTTTCTCTGTTCATTCAGTTTAATAAAAAAAATAATAATAAAATAATCCCAAACTGAAATCAGAACTATGCAGACTGTATCTTTCAGCCTGTGAGCACTTGTTGTAAGCAACCACAAAACTAATGCACGCACACACACATAGATACCCAACAGCCTAAGGATTTTTGTAACTGGAGCAACAGCAATGTTAGGGATGATTACACTGTATTTTCACTTGTCGTGCAATAATGGCAGCCCCTTATAGAAATTAGAGCTAGAAGAGACCTTGAGAGCTCAGCCAGTCCCACCGCCTTGCCCAAGGGCACAGAGGCTGGACAATGCTGCTTGGGGGATCCACTATGGAAGGGGGAGACATGGAATCTGGTCCTACCTCTTCTTTCAGATAATTGTCTGTCCTTGTCAACAGCTGTCTATAGAGACAGAACGGGGGAGCGGGGGAAGAAACCAGCAGACAGACAGACAAACTCCCTTCTAAAAAACCCAAGGAGCTCCTGGTCTAGGGAGAGGCCTCTGTCTTGCTGTAAGACAAGTGCAAACGGGGCAGCCATTTCAGACCATGTGTGTCACCATGTCCTCCACAACCCTGGCAGAATTCTTTCATGTCAGTTTAGGTTTTCACGATAAACAGCTGCATATTGTTATAGCAACAAGGCCCTTGACAGATATGTGATGTTATTTATATTCTACTTACATGCTATTTAAATCATCTTAACAGGAAATAGTTTTACATAGGAAACTACTGCATGAATTTCTCCTGGAAGTCTCCAGCTACCTTTAAGCTTTGTTTAAGCAACCAAGGTCTTCTGATTCTTTCTCAAGGGATTTATTTAGATTTTATGCAGCCCACGATCCTCATCCAACTTCCTATAGTACACATAGACAATAAGTCCTTCCTCCATTTCTAAATTTAATCTTTCTCAAATCTACTAGTTCATAATCAACACGTCTCAAGCACAGAGTTTTCAGCCCTCTCGTGTTTTGGTAGCGTGGCCAATTCCTGTAATACTGTCTTTGAATGCTAAACCAAGAAAGTTGCAGCAGCCAGGAGTAAAACACCACCCGGCAAACCATTTCATTTACAACATGCTGAAATGCACAGAATTTTTCTAATTGTTCCACCTACCCACCAGAACAACAACAAAAAAAGCACAAAAAATAAGCACACACAGGATTTGCAAACAGGTATTAAGGCAAATAGAAAGGATGAATGAGGCAAAGCAGAAGCAGAGAAGAAGAGTACGAGTGTCAGTAGAAGTATGCAGCGCCAATTTTTGCTGTGCATCACTTCTGTCGCAAATACAGTGAGACCAGGATGAACTGAATTCTTAAAGTGATGAAAACAGGTCTTGACTTTAGCAAGGTAGTGAGTAGATTTTTACATTTAAGCAAAAGTAGGCCAGTGGAACTACTTGCATAGGTTATCATCAAATTGGTGGTTTGTAAAGCCTCAAAGGAGTCCCGTTGCGCTAGCTGCGGGACGAACACAGAGTTAAATACTGGCAGCTCCACAGGGTCCTGAAAAGCAAACCAGGCAAACGAACAAAAATGCAACCAAAGACAGAGAAGGCAATCTTAGATAAAAAGAAATATTGGCACCTATACTTAATAGAATTTAGATTCTGCCTTAAGAGCAGCTTAACAGTGAACTTAGCTGAGCTGCTAAGTCAGTAGGTGCTGCAGATCTTGAACTAAACTGTCCTTGAGTCCCTCATATTTCTACTTCTCTCCATGTTGAGTTTGTGCTAAGCAGTATGGTAATCCTTATTAGCATGTAGGTTTAAATTCAGTTTAAATTCCTCCTGAAAATGATGAAAATAGACCATTCTCAGCTCAAGAAACTCAGAGATTCTTAGATACTAGCTGGTAGCCATTGCATGGCTTTTAATCTAGCTATGCAGCTTGAGATCTCAGCCTGCTTGAGCCTGGCTTGCTTGGGCAGAACACGTGTACGTGCTCAAGAAGACAAGTGTTATACCTGGCCTGCAGACATTCCCAAGGCTGGGAATATGAATGCTAAGCATTCAACTTTTAAACTCCTAAGTCTTGTACTAAGTCCAGCTTAAAGTCATTAAATTGGTCAGTGACAAAGCCAGGAGCACCTGAACTTCCTTCACTGCGTAAACTTACTTCTGCTAAAAGCATTTGCATCTATAAGGGGCCATCAGTCTACAACATTAACACATAACATTATTATAGGGCAAAATAAACATCCCTGTATTAGTTATATAAATAATGGCATACTTAAATCACAGAATCACATGGGGTTGGAAGGGACCTCCAGAAACCATCTAGTCCAACCCCCCTGCCAAAGCAGTTCCACCTAGAGCAGGTTGCGCAGGAACTTACTCTTTCAGTGGCACCAATGCAAAATAAATGATGCACTGGCACTTCTGAAACCTACACTGAAATCACTACTGCTTTCACTAAAGTTCAAACCTGTTGCTTTTTCCCCCCCTCCTCTATTTTGATCAATATTTGTCTAGTGTAAAAACTAACATCACCCTCTAGTGTTTCATTCCCACACTATTTCTTTAATTGTGATTGCTTAGGCCAACAGTTGTTATTAAACGGCCAACTGAAGACAATTCCAATCAAAATGCAACCTGTGTCTGCTCCCATTTCCCGTTTCTTTGGCAGGGATTTGACCACAGTTATGCAATAGCAGGGGCCGTAGAAGCAGCATTATTGTTAACTTTACGTAATTGTAGGATTTTCGGTGATATACAAGAGTTAAATTCCCATTGGCTTCTGCCAATTCTCCCTGGCACCCACTTGACCGTTCTCCTCGAGTTCTTTGAGATCTTTTTCCTGCAAGTAGAAACAGTGTCTTCTCCCTTGTTGTCTAATTTGCAGTTTAATATTGTTGCTTAAATGTCTACTAAAGCAGGTCATGCTTAGTAAAGTGTGAAAATTGTATCTGGCAAGCAAGCTGCTTAAGCAAATGAGGGTTCTGTTCACACAGCCTAAACACATGCATTTCATCTAATGTCTTTATCCCTAGCTTGAATTGACATTACATTTTTTCTTACCAGAAAGGAAAGCAACTCCTTTAAGGTATTTTTGCATCACAGACAAGATGCATAGTTGTGTTTAATCTTTGTTATTCCTACATGGTTTTCAAATAAGTTTACAGATTGCAATGACACAAGAAAAATGCAAGAGGAACCCCTTCATTCAGTTCATGGAAAATATAGAAATATCAAAGGTATACATATGTATAAATTGCATAGAGAGTGGACGCATTTTCTGCCCAAACCAACCCCACAGAGGTGATTCTTATGTTTCCAATAAAATCAGAGGACATTCTTAATGTTGGCTTGAGTGGGAAGGAGACTTGATAGACCCAGTACAATTGAAACCAGTAGGAATCTTGCCATTGTTTTCAGTGTGACTTTGTGGAGGCCACTGCTGGGAAGGATAAAATGATCTTGCATCCTAAAATGAGGTCACTTAATGGCAGATGGTACAGTTTTATAATTTTTACATAAATTTTCCTGTTGTTATTTAAGCAAGCTCTGACTAATATAAATTATATCTCAGCTCTAAAGCACTTTACCTAACTGATATATCTGTGAAGAGAGACCTAAATAAAGGAAATAAGAACAAGACAATGCAGAATAGCGTACAGTTTCTCGGTGAAACACAGCACCACTGAAGTAAGCAAAAAAATCCTATCCCTTTCTGTGAAAAGAGGATTTCACCTTCTGTGTAAATTAGAGAGAAGAAAAACTGAAAGGATTTAGAATCTATTGTAAGCTCGCATATTAGAGCACTAGTTAAAGTGTCTTTACACGAACATTTATGGCAGACCTGACTAACGTGACAAGGGCCTATCAGTAATAATTCACACCCCAAGAGCCATGGATCTCAATAATTTTATGGGGACTGCCTCTGGCTTCCCTTGCAGAGGACCTCAGGTATGTCACGGTGTCAACACAATCTTCAAAATGTAAGTTCACCAGCTAATTTCTCTGTGAATGAAAATGGGAGTCACAAGAAACGTAGGATTTATGCAACGGTTTTCAGAGAGAATTCTATAAGCACAGAATGCCTTCCACAAATATTCATTAACAATTTAACAGAAGAGGAAGTTCATGTAGGTCAGAAACTGAAATTATTACCAAAAAGTTACTTAATGTTTTCATTCTTAATGAATTTCCTTGCATGGACTGAAAAGCCATAAGAAAAGTCAACAGATGTGTACAATATCTTTGCCAGATCAGCTTGAAGTCTGTGTTACAATAAGAGATGACTGTATAGTAAGCAGCTAACTCAGGTGATATACAGAATGCCTTTACATTGCAGCATTATCTGCATTATGCTTTCATAGATATTAATTATGTAGATAGTTGTGTAAGTAGGTACGTATTAGTGTTTTCTTTTATTATGTACCTATTTCTGTTTAGCAATA
This sequence comes from Tringa tobata, assembly GCA_033628505.1. Lineage (NCBI taxonomy): Eukaryota > Metazoa > Chordata > Aves > Charadriiformes > Scolopacidae > Tringa > Tringa tobata. The sequence goes on along the minus strand of JAHREE010000161.1, from coordinate 6,113,193 downwards.
ATCTATTGACTGAATTTCATGGGTTAAATTCAGTCCTAGAATAACTGAAGTACAACACTGATTTTTATACTGTGGAGTCTTGAGTGAGTTACCTAGAATTTAATGTTTTCAGTAGCAAACATTTGTGTAATAGGGCTGGCATTAACTTGGAGTGCGAGACAGAACACTGCGCTCTAAGAGTTCGTGAGGACTAATGAAGCAGAGGAGTTGCAATACCCCGGTGGCCAAAGCACACATTGCTAGATTAGTATCAGAGCAAGGGCGGTCACAGATACTTACAGAACTATTTCCAACTGGTTCTCTCCCAAGGGCCTGCTCTAGTTTCTCTCTGTCCCATATTCCCACTCCCAGTAAGTCCTGACATTCGAGAGACCTCTTTCTGAATCCCAGTGAGCTCCAGTCTGGTTGCTGTTTGGCCATATTATCACAGTGACAGAGTGATGCTTGTCGTAGAGTCAACCTGGCAGCTAAAGGAAGGATTTCAACGTGGCCCTCCAGTACTCCTGGTAATACTTAGTCCTTCTTTGTCACTAGCATTTAACTGGGATGATAATCAACATTGCAAAACCCGTTTCTCAAAGGACCAGGGGTAGAGCTCCTTAATAAGGCCAAAACTTGTGTACCTTGTGTGTCTAAGGCACTTACTGGGTTAAATGAGAGTCCTGCAAATGACAGTGACCTCTAAATGTTAGCTTTAGGCTCTTACCAACTTTGTAAGCCCATAAAGAACAGCCAGAAATCAAATGAGAATAACAAATTATTATCTGAAAAATGCCTACCAACAGAGCAGCACAAATAGGACCATGGATGATATACAGCAGATGAGTATCAGAGCTGATCCAACAACTGGAGAAAACAAACAGGGAAAGAAAAAAAAACATTTGGCATCTTATTATCTGTTGTATTCCTTTTTTTTTCCTTAAAGAAAGTGTAACAATTTTGCACAGCAAGTTGAGATGCTACTTACTTGTCATTATAATATAAAGTTCTAGCAACGGCATGTATGCAGGCAGGGACCAGTGGAAAACCTGTGAAGAAAAAACAATGTTTTCTTCATATATAAACCTGGCAGATAACTAAGTAAACTTGCACCTCTTGCAGGAATCTTTTATATTTTCACATCATCCAAACTATATACCTGCAGAGCAAATAAGATATAAGGGACCAACCGCTTTTCTATTTTCTCAGATTTTTTTCTGCGGGGTGTATGAAACCTTATTCCCACTGCCTTGCCAGGAAAATTCATGCCAACACAGAGAAAGAAAAGGCAAATCAAATGACACCATTTTAGAATGCAAAGATCAATCTTCATTAACAGAGACGTTTTTCAGACTGCAATCTGCGATAATGCTAAACAGGTAAGTAATATTTAAAAGGCAATTGTATATATCACCATAGCTTTAACAGTATGATTATCAATGCTGATTATGTCCTCATTGATATTTGCTAAGTATTCAGAAAACAAGGTCATCTCTGCAAAAAAAACCCTGAAAAGAGATTCTGGGAATCATGCCACATTCAGAATTTGAAAAGAATAAATGAAGTGGTTATCTGGGGTTCTTGACACCTTGGTGGTACCTAATTTTCAGAAACTGCTGAGCAGCTCTGGTCTTTCAAACACATCTCAGCTGTGTCTGTAGTGGGACAGCTAGGGGCCCTGTGACCCAAGTACCAAGTCACATTACAGCTGAATGTGCCAACACACTGAAGCTGAGGAGAAAGCCCTCACTTGCACTTTGTGAATAAGCTGTTGTGCATTATCTGAAATGACCAGGTTTGGCTTGTTAGTTTTGATACTGATATTACTTGAGATCTTCAGCTACAGCCGTTCTGTATTTGCTTAGTGAACAATACAGGTCAAATGGAACTGCTGGAAAAATAAATCCTCGGCCATCTCTAACTCAGTTCTGACCCTCCACCCTAGACACGGCGAGACCTCTCTGAAAACAAACATTCATTCCTGAATAAACATCTTCGAGATGAGGAACAATGAATAATTACTTCTTAATGTCTTTTTTTTTATAACATCAGACTATTTTCTCTATACAAAGGAGGAGTCCCTTCCTGACTCCAGAAATGCACAATCTCTCTTTCAGCAAAGATAGAGGTACATACAACTTCCTACATTAACATTTCTGAGCCTGTTAAAACACTACAGACAAAGAGGAGGGGTGTGTCATCGGTGTTCAAAGCTACCAGCTCAGCAAAGCAAAGGGACAGATGTTCAAATTCTCATGAAAAGGAGTAAGAGATTGCATTAGCCTAAAAATAGTGAACGTGAAATTGCATACCCCAGCCAAGAAGGTAATACCACATCAAGTGTTGTTTCTCAGCGAAAACAGCCACCACAATGAGAGTATGCAGGTAAATGCCTTCACACAGCATCCAAAAGTAGTTGCAACCCATTAGGTACAGATAGATGAACTGTGACACTTTGCAACTAACCTGTAGAAAAAAGCAGAGTACAATATAAATTTTTAAGCTCAGAGGTTTATATGCAAAATAAAAAAAAATACTGCTCGAGTCAAATGTTAATGTTTATTCTGCTTTTCACTACAATTACATATATATTTTTTTAATAGAATTTTCATGGAGTTACAATTCAACACATTATGGTGACAAAAAAGTTGGTAACCAAGTCTGTATTTTTATTATTCAAACATGAGGACCTTGAGATCCTCAAGCATGATGGCAGGAAGCTGTAGTGATATTTTCCCTTTTCACAAATGTTGTCACATATAGCCATTCCAATCAATAGGGAATCTTTAAATTATCTGATGGTAACAGCACAAGAAAATGTACTTTGATGAGGGTAATCCCCTCTCAATTTTACCAATCACAACATAGAACTACTCCAGAGAAAAAATTAAGTTTTTAAAATGCTTACAATACTTCCAATTTTAACATTGTCATAACTGCCCTTAGGGCCAGTTGAGAACTTGCACAGTAGGTTCTGGAATGATGCTCACTTGTTGGCATATATTTGTATTTAACTTCATTCAAAAGATATTTTTCAACCAGAATGTTACAAAGTAACTTATTTTATTAAATGTCACTTAAATTAACTTATTAAATGTGAGGTTGTGAAAAATGAGCACTAGTTAATTGCGTATTTATCTTTTTACTTGATTTAGCTTCTGGAGTTTTGCCCTAACTTTCACAGAATTTAAATTTATCGTCCAGGTCTAAATAAAAACAAAGCCATAGTTAGGGATTTGTTTGTTTATGTATTTCATTTTCAGGCTCTTCTGTTGCTATAACTCCTAGCCTTTTGGGAGAGGCTACTGATTCACACTTACCCCAGTATTATCAGGAAATGAGAGAGAGAAATCAGACTGTACTGGGCAGCTTTTTTACTTTGCTTTTTACTTTTGGAATATAAGGGTCAGCTTTATCTTCCTTCACAAAAATATTCTCATTTCAACTGTAGATGGCAAAATTAAAGCCAAAGGAAAGTAGCTAGCATCCAAAATACACTCAAAAGTTGTTTTTTCTCTGCCTTTTCTTGGTGAATTCAACTATCATAACCTCACTGACATCATCTAGAACAGGCTAGTTTCTCGTAGTTGTTTCAGTGCAAAAGTGATTTGTACAAATTCAAAAGAGCAGTTCAGTATGCTCTGTCTCTTAAAGTGTTTTTAGTATTTCGAAACCTCAAATGTGAAATGCCCAAATCATTGTCAGACATCTGTTGAACTACGTAACATGGATACATCATCACTGAACATTTTTTTTTTAGCCTTGCTACATACAGCATTTCATCAAGCATTCATGTCTCATTTATCTCTTCTGTGTTACTAAAGTTTTTCACATACAAATCAACAAGGCTGCCAAATATACTTTTACTTACTGGATTAGTTGCAACTAACTCCTGATTGTTGGCAATTGCAGTCAGTGAAATTATTGTTACAACAGAGTTGCAAACAAAAGAGAAAAATAGGTTTTTATGCAGGGTAATCCTCTGGCAACTCAAGCTCCTAGAAAAGAGAAACAAGAACAAATGAATACACGGGGGGACAACTGTGCGTACTTGGGGACAACTCTGAAATTTTGAAATACTAGAGTTCTTTATTTTATTAAGAAGTCTTACATCAACACTTTCTTCAGCTCCAGTCCAAATTTAATAGAATTGATGTGAAAGGTAACACCTTTCCTTAATCTCAACTTTTTGGACAACAGGAGGCAAAGCAAGCACGTTCAGTTCAAATATGTTTTCAGTGAAGGACCCGCTTTGCATTGGCTATCTAAAAGTGATTTGAACAGCAATAATGTAACATTTTTCAAAAGATTTTTACATTTTTTGTTAGTTCCTGAAGAATTTCCCAAATAATTATCACAGCTGAGCTTGAAGAATCTGTCTTACCTTACATTTCTATTTACCCACACCTGTCAAGATATTTTGAGGTTAATTCACTTTTACATCCATTCTTATCATTTTTCTTCCTTAATACTATAGCTAGAGAAATACCCAAATAAGTAAAATAATGAAAATGTTATCTTGCCTTTTGTATGTAACCAAGTATATAGAATACAATTATAAAATGCAGTCTATAACTGCATTTAACTGTGTTGATTTTCAAGGTTTTCTTTCAATACGGCATTAAAATGAAAGAGAAAAATATGTTTTGAATAGCTTGCTTTTTTAAAAAAAACACTGATGTTCAGTAATATTAAATAATACTCAAAGTTGAACACAGTCACAGCAAACTTCTGTTTATCTGACATTCTAGAGAACACAGATTTAACTTATTATCATTCCAAGTGGTAGGAGTGCTTCTCCTTCAAGTTTTTCCAAAGAAATTCAGCTTTACAGACAAACAGAAAAGAAGATAAAAAGCCTATATAGATACATATTCAGATCACCCAGATCACTGGGTTATTAAGGCTTAATGTTCAAAAGGAAAGTAACATCTATTTTGTTATGAAAGTAGAGGATCACTTGACAAGGCTAGCTAAAAATGATCCTTTTAGATTTATGGCAGGGGGTGCCCAGCACTTATGAGCAAACTGACTTGATCAGAGTCACACAGCAGGCCATTGCCAGCAGTCAGGAACACAGCCCACTTTTGCAGGGTGATTGTTACCCAGAGAAACATCTCCCACACGCAAAGAGAAATGATACAGACTGTGGTACCGTGGTCACTTTCAGGAAACGCTCTTTGGTTACTTTGGAGAAAGCATCTGCTGAAGCGTTTGCCTCCATTTAATAGCCAGCAAGACAGAGTGTGGTTGATTGACAAAATGAAATGACTAAATGGAGGAGGAAAATCTATCACTTACATGCAACTACTTTTCACTGTTAAAGAAATCAGAAATACATTGACAAGGTCAGCAGGGGACATGTCTTAATTGTCACACAGGGGGAAAAAAATAAAAATCAAGTTTTCCAGCCTTTTCAAATAGCATGCCTGGAAAAACAGAAAAGAGATAAAGTATGGACATTGGTGATTTATTGCTAATTTGGGAGGGCAGGAAGGAGAAGAACTTTATATTTTAACAGAGAAATGCAGATATGGAATAGTGACCAAAGCTGGAGGAGTATGCTGAAATCTGTTGAGAACGTGATAGATGAAACAAGAAACAAAACGACCACACTGAACAAGAGAGACAGTCAAGACAGGCTATAGAGGAGACTTCAATTCTTGGTTGCGTTCTTTGCAACTATCACAAGAAGAGTGTATGAAGCACCCCACAGATCCACGGAGTGAGTTAACGGGTTCAGATACGCACAGTGCAATACCAAGAATCTGGCAGACAGAGCTTCTGCAAGTTAAGCCCTGCAAGTTAAGCCCTGAGATATTCTAAGTCTCATGCCACTAAATACGGGGGAAGGAAACCACTCTAGAAACCAGTGCTGCCATGCAACACAAGGAACTACCTGAACCTCTGGTTGCCAGGTGTTATTTGCCCAAAGAAAACAGAAAAGAAAAAAAGTGACTAAAATACAAAACACAGCTTTGGATATGAATTAAATGATAAAGTATATTCCATTAGGGCTTTTTTTTTTTCATTTTGGCTTTCATTTTAATGCCCCAAACACATAAAGCTTTGATTATCATAATATGCCGTTCTTATGTTCTTGGAATATTTTTTCCCCCTATATAGTTTATATACGAAAAGAGAGGCAATACTAGATTCCAGCTAAGTGCTTTGTGTAAACAAGTCCTGAAGAACTCTGGAATTCTGTCTGCTTATTGTTAAGACTCAATGCACAGGCAAGGAAAAGCACGTACAGCTAACGGGGCCATCTCTCAGGGTCATCCAGCAGCTGTTCCTGTTGAATATTCAAACACACCCATCCACACCCACCTCCACCCATGTCTAAAAGGATTGAGAGGATCACCAGACAAGAAACAAGAAAGCAAGACTGATGACATTTAAAAACGAAGACTGTTTTTGGTAATAAAATGTTTTTTTCCTAAGCCTCCCCACCCTCCCTCTTCTGTTACCCTTCCTATATTCCTTTTCTGACTGTTTTTCTTAATGACATAATATCCTTTAATCACTTAATTCTCATAATTATGATCTAAGAACGTTTGAATGACCTATCCCTGGATTAAACCCTGTGCAACAAAATAAAAACAGACCTCCTGCTAAATTACCTATTTCCCTTCCTATTTTGACTCCTTTATGACTTGGGCATTAAGGAAAAATTCATTTCTCCAAAAGAAAAAAAGTAACACTTTAAAAGCACCCAGATGTATTTGACATCTAATTTTTTAAGGTATTCAAGTACTACAAAATTCAACCAGCGAGGTCTACATACGCACTTAAGGGGAATTACCCTTTCAGCTGAAATTAAAGTGACTGAGGAACTCCTATCTCTCCATCAATCTATCATCCAGTCATTTGCCCATTCTTTAAGCGTAGCTATCCTCTGTGAGTGCGATTTGACATGGTGCTTGATCGACAACTTCTTTATTTCAGATGGTGGGTTTTTTTGTTGGTTTTACTTTTTGTTTGCGGGTGGGAGTGACATCTTTCAAATTATAGCTCCCCTTTCTCTGAATTCACTGTTCTTTTGAGATTTCTCTTGCCTTGTTTTTCTTTACGAAAACCACTATTTTAACAGAGGATTTATAATGAACACATGTATGATTTAGAGTATATAACAGAACAAGGAAGCAGAGCCGCTGCAGAAGTTACTTTTACGTGTCATAGATGAATTTTCAGAGAGGAAGATCAGAGTTCCAAGTTCATAGCCCATTTTATGCTATCAAACCAAGAACTCCAATCCACTTGGAGAACAAAATCTGGACAAGTACTTCCAATGAGACAGTTTTCTGAAGAAAAAACAGAATTTCAAATGAAAAAAATAAAATGCAAAAATAAATTTTAACCCTGAAAAGTTGCAGATATTTGAAAAACACTGTCATGTTTCCTATGTAGAAAAGTACCACCTTTCTTCTTAAACTTAGAGATATTCTAATGGTCAGCAATCCAGCAAATATTGTCTGGAAACTATCAATTGATGAACAGAATAAATTCTTTGGAAACATGACAAACTGAAAGGCACCCCTGCACAATAGCAAAAAAAATAAGGTCCACCTGTTAAAGCTATGAATAATTATACAAGCTTCAGCCGATACATAATACATCCTGGTATTAATTTAGATCCTTAAATACCCCTCTGGTACTAAAAATACTTTAGAGGAACTTTACATCCCAGGAGAACAGCTTGTAGAGGACTTTCTTTAGCTTCCTTTAAGTTTTGTAATTTCCTTTTATATCCCAACATAACCACAGTCTAGAAATTGTGGTTTGTGGGTCTGGATTAATTCCATGTGGTTCTCTGAGGAGAGATGATCCTTCTACCAGAGGGAGAAAAAGAAATCCCTAGAGGGTTAGGCAAACATGACATAGTTATAATGGTAGCAAAGTAGATCACCTGCTTTTGCAGCAAGTGCCACAAGCCAAGATGAAATTTGATTGGTTTTCATGTTACAGTACAAAAAAAATCATGTTTTACTGTTTCTGAACTTTTAAAATTATATTGTATCCCAAATATTATTGTTTCCTTCTGAAAAGTCTACATCAAAGCATTTTTTCTGTCACATTAGGTGGACTGCTAAACTTTTTGTGACATTCATAGGAAGAGTATAGCCCTATTTTATGCAAAATCAAGCTTCTTATAAGGACTCAGAGTCATTTTTAATGTTGATTTTGTGGAGGGAAACTGAATTTGGAAATGGCAAGCATTGTTTTTACAGGTCATATGCAAATAAATTGATTAAAAACCCCCCAAATGTTATGGTTTGTCCTCATGAAAAGAAGTTAGAAAATAAGTGAAAAGTCATCTTGAATATTGGATTTCTCAAAGAGAGGCTGCAAAGTTGAAACACGCTGGTTTGTTGGGGATTTGTGGAAATGTCCCAGAACTTGGGAAAATAATGCATATCTACATTGGAAACACTATATTCAGCCATATGTGACTGAAAATGGATAATTTTTTATCAGATATCTGCTACTCCAACCTAATCAAAGTCAAGAACATGAGGAAAGCAAAATCTGAGGCAGCCCCTCAGTTGCTGGTCTATGAGCTACTCGTGTTCAAATGTTAAGAAAAAACGACGATAGAGTGAGACAGTGTTGTATAGTATTAAGAAACAGATAAGGGAGTAGAGCAGATCTATATTATCCAATGAAAAACAAAGCAGAAATTATTAAACTAGTGCCAGTTAACAAGGAAAGCCTACACTCTGCACTGCAGCATTTGGCAGAGATAACTTGTCTCTCTCAGCTCTGCTCACGTGGCAACACTCCTGGTTTCACCTTTCTACTAAGCCTCATCAACTTCTTAAAAAAAAGAAGTAGTTTTTCACAGGAAAGAAAAGTTCTAAAAAGTAAGTAGACTAATTTTAAAAGACCTGTGCATTATTTGACAAGTTGTTATGACAGTGGTGATACACTGCTCAAACTTTCTTACAAGAAGGTAACATAATGAGTTAGTGGATATGACATAACTGTCATGGACGTGATACAGTGAGTAAAAACACAGGATTATTTTTATTATTCCCATTCCTGCTTTTAGACTTACTTTCTTTACAATTTATCATATTTTGTGGCTACCTACTTTGTATGTTACTGTACTTATTGTATGTCATCAGTGTTTTGGCTTCCATTTGCTCTTTACTTTGGTTGATGCTTGACATATCCATATTGTAACTTATTATTAAAAAAAACTCACCAAACACCACAAACAAAAAAAAACCCCAACCAACCAAACAAAAATTTTCCCATTTCTTATTTTCAATATATTCTACAGTTTTTCGTTTGCAGATTTGGGATTTTAGATTTCTAAGAAAAGAAACCTAAAATTTGATTACAATATAATGTTCAATGCCAAACCTATATACTGACTTTCTTCACCTTCTGACTCCATATAATATTATTGGGATGGATGGTGTTTCAAAGTATTGAAACTGAGACTGTTGCAAGCATTAATAATGGTAAAGGATTTTAAATATACTTACTTAAAGTAAAAGAATATGCCAAGAGAAATCAGAAGTGATGCAATTGAAAGACCATGTCCGATGATGGCCAAGTAATACAAATTCAGAGCAGTCTGCAATACAAGAACAAAACCAAGCACTTGTGATGCATACAGAACAATTGTTGATAAAGCACAAACTTATACATCTCTTCTGGATATAAATTGACTATAACAGGATTAAGAAAACAAAAACATTAGAGATAATGATGAGTCAAGACTAGAAACCTGCAAATCACATCTTACTAAAATCTTTTTCTGTAGGACACACAACAGATTCCTTGGTATCATCACTAGAACTTACCTCTTATCAGTTGAAACATTAGATTTCTAATATTTACTGCTATGTTTTTTCTGAGTATTTACATACATTTGGCTATTTATACTACTGCACTGACTGCATTCCTGTCTGAGGCTTGATTCATCTATTAACACAACTCTTCAGTAAAACATATGCTTCCCATTTGAATTTATGCATTTTTTTCCTCACAGAAGTTTTTTTCTTACCATTTAAAGATACTTCCTTCAAAGGAAGCTGTGATTATGATATTGGAAATTTAGTTTTCATTCAGCATTTAAGGAAGGGCATGAAAAAAATTAACAATTGCTCAAAAATAGTGAAGACAAAAGAGGCTTGTTAAATAAGCCCACATTCAAATTATAGAATTATGAAAAGCTGGGTAGATACAAAAGGCAAAAATAAGGAACTAGTAAATTAATATTTGGAATATGTACATGTTATCATTAATTCATTGAATTAATAAAAAATTAAATTCCACCAGTAAGAAACCCCCGCTTTCAGTCATGGTATCTGCCTCACAAAATTTCTCGTTGCATTACATGTAAGATTATCATTTTGCTCATAATGAAATGAAAATACTTAGGTTGAGCCTTACACTATCAGAATAAAGCACAACTATCTGGATTCCATAGGAAGAATTAGAGCATACATACAAATGCTTATGTACTCCAAGCTGTATGTATCCTCTGAACTCATTATTCCAATCTAAGATAGACTAACTGCAGCTTGCTACATAGATTGGCTCTTGAAATATTTTTTCAAATTATCATTAATTTTTAAAATGAGATTATTTTTTAAAAAATAAATAAATAAATAAAAGTAATGCCACAGGTCTAAGTGAATTTTTCATAAAAATGTGGAAGTGAGAAAAAACAATGGTTCCCCCTGAAACGCCAAAGCTTGGTTACATATATGTAATGACAGCCTTTCTGTGACAGGCCCATATCCCATATCACCACCCTCGGTCAGTGACCAATTTAGGTAACGGTGCACATTAAGGATTTAGAAGATTTCCTCACAATTTAGAACTGGCACAAAACACTGGTACAGCAGGGACTGCTGATGAGGACAGTAACAATAAGAACTGAACAATGGATAAGAGTCACATTTATTGTGCATTATCTAACTCGCCTTCTGAGCAAAGGGAAAAGATAATGCTTTTTAATATAACAACACAAAGAACTATGGCAAGCAGTAAGGCTTTCTTTGGAGCTATTATTCCACTTAAACAACAGCTTCTGATGCATGACAGAGTTGAAATAGACAGGCAAAACAGCCGGAGGGAAACTAGCTCATTATTCATAAAGAGGACCTGCATGGGTTGCTCCTGTCTGAATAATAAACCCTCAGTTTCCATCCAAATAATAGCAAGAATAGATGAATTATAGCATCTCTGCTAGTAGAATTAAACTGCTATTAGTGTATTCAATGTCTCATGATTTGATTACCACCTTTTCTCAATATGGTTTCTAGGTAAATACTCTAAAGCACTCTTGACAGCAACTGTGCAGGCAGTTAGGATCTCTACTAGATGTCAGTATTCTTGACACAATCTGTTATTATTGATCTCTTTCCCATAAGGTCCAAATTAATTTACAGTCTATCCTGACCTGCATTTTATATTCTTAGGTCTTGGGCATTTGCAGTTTCAATTTACTGTTTCTTCCCATCACTGAATGTTTCATAAACATAAATGGTATCAGTGGATATACAGTTGGGGGCAGGGGTGGGTAAAATATGCAATTTTTCCCATTATATCCTCACACATCACAGAATATCTCAGAATGAGAGCATTTCTAGGTTTATCAGATTTTTTTTAATTTTATTTTTGTGTTTCTAAATCTGTCGATGGATGGGCACCTTCAAGATAAACTGAAGTCTATAAAAATACCATCTATAGATATACCCACATGGGTATATGTGCACATAGAATCTACCTTTGATCTATAGAAAACAACATTCTCAAAGCATTTTGCTGTCTGGCCTGAGATAATTTTGGATGTTTGCAAAATTTCACTTAAATAAACTCAAAGTATAGGTTTTCCACTCATATGAGCAGCTTAATCTCTCAGAAACTGAAAAAAATGGCACTTGGAAGCTCAGATATAAGACATACATGGGAAAGGAATCACAAGGAAAATCAAACCCTAACCCTTCTCATTTACTTTGCTTTGGTGTCCAAAGATCCTGTGGTGAATCCACTCAACTACAACTTGCCTACACTTTTGTAAAAAAAAAAGATTATCTCTGCTTTTCACACTAGGGAAAAAAAGAACTAACCCCAAACATCTGAACTCCGCATAAGCTGCCCTGAAGATGTATTCATCCCAAGTAAAAATCTGGTTGTACACCTGCCAAAAATCTGTCACTATGAGTTAATTGGATAAACCCAAGCACTCAGCACATCTTCCAGAGATGTGCAAACCTCCTGCAGTTCTGCTGAACTTGGACCCTACTTGAAAATTACAGAGAAAAATGCAAAGGTCTGGTCTTATAAGGCATACACTTTGCTTACCAGTAGATGACTGAGGATGATGCAGACAAGTACTAGTACCTACACATTTAAAATACCCATAAACAAAAATACGACCGTATTATGCAACCACTTGAAACCATCTGTAAAAGACAAAGCAAGTGGGTTGGAGTTCTTTGGGTCTGTTTTGCACAATTCCTCCTTTTTACTCAACATGCTTTCTTCTTTCTGCACTTTGATGTTGCATCAACTCTGCTGCCATTCATGTTTTGAAACTTGAGAAATTTTTCAGATCAGTTTCTTGACACTGGTAACATGCATTTATTCCTTTCCTACCTTTACTTTTTCATGCGTATAGATATTGCACTGTGTGTAGTTTGTCCACGTCCTGTTGCTTTCTGGGTGTCTAAACCAATTCCCACTTGTATCGCAGATCTTCGTAACTTTTTCTACAGTCAAAGTAGATGGAAAGGAAAAAAAAAAAGAAAAAAAAAAAGACAAACACAACAGTCAGCACTGAAGTTCTACTTCCTGATGTGTAGTATTTAATGAAGAAAGATTGAGAAACAAATGACAGCTTTATTAATATGACCAGAGAGACATTGCTTGTTACTATGAATTCTGAGAAACTAAAGGCCATCGCTTTTTCTTGGCAAGGGCAACTGATAACATGTTTTTCTTAAGAAAACAAATAGATTTCCCTCCTCCAATGCACTAAGTATCAACATATATCAAACTAACTCTTAGAGAATGACCAGATGAAGTGACAAGAATATTTAAATGGCTTGTTTATCATCAAAGATCTAAACTGAGATGTGACATCCTGCCACTGTAAATTAGGATTGGACTGGCAGCAAAATATCAATAGAGAAACTGCTTAAGAATCAAACTGGAAAATTTCTGGGATCACGCAATGATTTCTACTATCAAATAGAAAGTGGCATGAAAGGACCCTGGGAAATACCAAATGCAGCAGAAAGAGACAAGAGTGGAAGTCTATGACATTTTCCACATGCTCACAGATGCAAAGCTTAGCCTACAGAAACAGGAAAAGATTCACTTGTGGGAGAAACTTGTCAACTTCAACTGCTAAATTGAGGTAAAAGATAAGTCATATTTCTGCTTGTCTATCAGAGAAAAGCTCATCTCTAAGAGGAAAAAAACGTGATCTAACTTCAATTTCTATTTCCTAATCTACATAATCCCTCAAGGACATATTTTAGAAAAGCAAATAAGTAACTTGTCAATTTTCTATGTGATAAAGATAAAATGCAAATAATGGGTTTGGAGTTACTGAAATTCTGGAGCATTAGGGAGACTTGAGTGGGGCAAACAGGAGGCATCAAGCACCCAAAATTTCATTTTGTTAAGAAATGTGTTAATGTAGAAGCTTGTGCACACTTACCTGATGGGTTGAAATCCTGAAAGTAGTCAGGACAACGCTGTACTGACACAGTTCCGGCAGCGACATCACTCCAGCACAACCAGCCATCCCATGTCCTGTTACAGTATGGACCTGCAAACAAGTAGAGACTTAACAATAAAATAACAACCTTTCTCTCATAACAGTCTTTCAAAAGTAAGATGTAAGACTGTATAAGGTAAGTTTCTCACAGCAATGAGAAAAAAAAAATAGAAACATAAGATTTAGCAATAGTTAATTCGAACTCCACTTAAAAGAAATGTACATATAGGGAACTATTTCTATTAAGACATTTTAAAATCCATCATCATTCACCTTGAAACAATCAACATGCAGAATTTACAAACCTCAAATCTAGAGCACCATAGACAAAACAAACTAAATCGATTCCAACCAAATAATACACATTAAAAAGGAGCCTAATGCTTGCAAAGACCATTTTACTGAATTTATTTACATTTTGGATGTGTACCAAGCTTATACATGTGTTTACCAGTTAACTGAAAACACAGTGGCATTCCATCAGAAAGCCTGGCTGGGAGGCAGCCATGGCTCCTCTGCCTCAGGCAGAGCTGAGCCTGAGGCAGTTATTGTGGACAGACACTTCTCTAAGTGCTCCAGGGACTGAGAACCCACAGTGTCCCTCAAGAGCCAGTTTCAAAGCCTCACTGCACTCAAACAAATTTTAACATCTAAAGTAATTGCCCCTTAGGAATGAGCTGGGTTTTCATAAACAAAGCCTCTTCCAAAAGGCACACAGAATTACTGACCCCCTCTACAATTTTGAAGGTGTTTTTAGTATATTCCATCAATTTTCTTTTTAAAACTTGGTAACGCTTCCCCCCTGCCATCTCAAATGCTGCACGTTTCAAACATCATGTAATTGTTACTCATCTGAAGATTTTCCAATTTGTCATAATGAGTCCTTATGAAGGACAATGTCCTTATGAAGCTGTGATGCCCTAGCTGGACATAAGCTTAACCTGTCATACTCGTATCCCTTTCTGACCTCCAGACATTCAGTTCCTCCAAAGAATTATTTCAGAAGAAGAAAAAACTCATTGTAAAATAATACAACTACCTATTCTTGCCTCACAAGCAATTCAATATTTCCAGAAGTTATAAAGTCAGAAACTGTGAATACAGCAACAGGTAGAGTTACTAAGGTTAGCTCTGAGTTATCAGAAAAGACATTAATGGCACTAACACAACCCTCAGAGCAGGGAAATTATGTGTAACAACATACTTTCAATTTTTCAAGGCAGATGTGACCAGGAAGACAGAGGCATTATAAGAGCAAAAATGAAATAAAGTAGTGAGATTAATCAGTCATCATTTTTTTAAAATCTGGATATCTATTTAAATTAACATTATCTTATCTCATCAGAAATAAAAGCTTTGTGTTATATAGGAAGTGGTGCTATGGGCAGGTAATATAACATTACTTTATCTTCATGAATCCAAGTGATTTCTAAAAAACTCTATAAATACAGTTACAGCCTGAAAAATGATTGCTGCCAAGACAAGAAATTAATATAACTGAAGGATCCTGAACTAATAGATATCTGTTCACCATTTGCCTTTGTAAAACCTTGTAAGAAAATAGTCTTTACCTTCTTTCCTATGAATAGGATCTTGCATAATTTTCTGGTAGCATTCATACTGTGCTGTCATAATTTTATTCCGTGTAACACTCAGTTGAGTGAAGTCCTCCGTCATATTCTGATGCCCTTCAGATGGTATAGCACTGACAAAAAACTAAGAGAAAAAAGACATTTTTGTTTAGCAAGTCATCTACAGACTCCAATATAAACTTCTTAAACTTCAATATTTTTAAATATTATATTTGAAATACTATTTTACTGAAGGAAAATGAACTTAAAATCTTATTAGTGACTATATGATTTTGGGGTTTTCTGGTTAATTTAGCAATTCTTCTTACTACTGAATCTTAACAAATATGTCCTGAATGGGCATGGGGGAGTAGCAATCTGCAAGATTTCTAAATAATTATGGAAAAATGCATAGAGAACACTGAGATGATCAGAAGAACATAAACAGCTTTTGCAAAATCCAGTAAAATATACTGAAGCTACATTAGTCTAAAAGGCATTTGAATCAGGCCCAAAATGATCCTTTATGAAAAGAGCCTTTCCATATACTGTAGGCACTGAAGCTTTCAGCTTCTTAAGAGCTATTTGGTTTCCCTACAGTCTTGTGAACCATAAAATCAACCCGCAGAATACAAAAAGATATTAAAAGGCATGACATCCACTTTTATAAATATAAAAAAAAAATTAAAAAAAAAAAAAACCAAACTAAAAAAGTGGATCTTGATCAAAACCTGAACCTTTAAAGTGCATTTTTTAAAGTAGTTAAATATTTTTATGGCAAGCTACTAAACTTCATGGGAAAACAAAGCTGCATTTTGAAATACCGTACCACTGTCATAGAAGGGGTGAAATTAAATGTTCTGAGGATTTTCTCTGAATCCAAGTTAGATGTATCCTCCACTCTTCCTGGGGTCTGGATAGTAATACTTATATGTCACTTGCCAACTCTTACTGTAAAGTTCTCTGCTAGCAAGGGATATGCTGGGTTCAGCAGAGATAAATTCTATTTCTGTTCCTTTACCACAGGAATTAAAAGGAGAACAGAAGGTAGATAAAGATCCTGCTGTGCAGAAACTACATTTGAACATGGGATTAGCTGTTTCTGCATTTCCATATTAATAATTTATATGGTATTCTGTACATACTTGTTAAAACTGAAAGTGATTTAAAAAATTCATAAGACTCACCATAGTAACCGATAAGAAGAACAGCAAAAATGTGATCCAGATTTTTGTCATTTTTATATCCGGTACAGTAGATTTTATATGGTAGATGAATGGAGTCAAACTGCAATGGAAAAAAAGTAGGAGGAAATTTAGTAATTCATGAAAGCCAAAACTGATAAAGGACTTAATATTTTCTTTCTGAATTAAAACAAATCATTGGAGATCCTCTCATTTTTTTATTCACACATAGTGATGTCATGTGTTATACATGGAGATATACAATATGATGTGAAAAAAAAATGCTTTCAATTCACCAGCAGTGAATTCCAGCAGCAGCGTTTTTCCTGCACTGCTGCCTCCTTGCCTCAACTAACACCAGTTCTCACCAGATAAAACCAGAGGGTTTATCTCAGGCAGGTAGCCGGTATCAACTCTAACAGATATGTAGCAATCAGCCCTGAGATACGGATTGACTCTTTGACATCTCTGCCTTTGGGCAACCATAGCAAACTACAGTTCAGTTTACTCTAAAGTAGACTTAGATGTCCACAAACACACACACACAGAGTTATTTTCTGTTCTCTTCACACCCACTGATTTTTGATTTTTTCATTTCTGGAAGAACTGATCCAGCAAGTAGCCACTTTATCTTGAAGTTACAACTTTGCAAGGATGACAATGGCAATGAAAGAATTAATTGTGAGCTGTAAACTATTTTCTGTGTCTGCGGTAGCTGTAAACTAGTTACTGTATCTGTCGTTTGATGAAAACAGAGCTACCCAAAATAGCTACCATCGTCTTACAGTGCAAACTATTCTTGGAATTGATTCTTGAAGTGTAAAAATGCAAAATCATTTATTAAGCACCTAGACCACCTATTAAGCATAATGCTGCTATGACAACTCTTCTGAAAGAAAGGGAAATGTGTAAGAGATTTCTCACGCAATATTTCACTGTGTCCTGAAGTGTTCTGAGAAGACCACAAAGCTGAACCTGGAACTGAGATAAGAGCTTCTCTTCTGCTTGCATGGTAGCAAAAGACCTCTCTGCTTTTAGATTAAGTTTTTACAACTAAACTACCTTTTAAAATCTAAGTATCTTACTGTAGCAGCATTAACAAAGCTATTACCAGGGGACCACATCTGAGTGTTAAGCTCGCATGTACAAATTCACTAGAAATAATACACTGCTACTTAGGATATAAAACTTACCTACCCTAAAGGTCCCTCGTCTCCCTAGCTCAAAGATCCCACTACCACCAACTCAAGAGGACTGTTGGCAGGTGAGCACCTACACACAAACCTGCCTCCTGACTCGAGCCACGTTCTACCTTGGATCACACTTGCCTTGTCTTTGGAAGTTTTTCTTATTCTGCAGTCACGTCCTACAAGAGACTGGTGGATGACAAACAACTCATAGTACATAGGCAAGCAGAGGTAATTTTACAAGAGGCTCATCTTTTTTAAAAAACTCTGTCATTAACAAAAAGCAAGCATTATATATCTACTTCTTTTCTGCTTTTACACTGAGACCAGCTCTTCTTAACACAACTGTAATATAATGAACAACATTACGTAGGATATACTACTACAAGATATGATATCACTGCTATTTATTGTATAGCTTGATGCAAATACAAGAAATGTGTTGGAAAATCAGTGACTGTTGTGCCTGTTTAACCCAGACTAAAACTGTACCAGTAATCTTCCCTCTATTTTTACCACTGGCATGCAATCTTCTAACACTGATTACTGGAAATTGCACAGATAATTCAGTGAGACACTAAAATTCAACTATGCTGTTCTGAAGGCTCTTAAAACACTAACAGGAAGATCGATTATCATACATGAAATATATTCTCAGTTTGAGATAATACTTCTCTGGAAAATCCATGTGTGATGAGAACTGCAGTGAATAGATAATTGTAAATATCACTACCTGTTAACTAAAGAAAAATCTAAATATCTATGTGTAGTGACTAAAGATTGACTGAACCCCAAATATAAATGGAGATGTCTAAATTAGCAAAGAGGCAATATGATTTCAATTCTGCATGATAATTGAGGGCAAGGGAGATTAATTCAAACCTGTTACAAGTCTTCAGTCATTTATAGTTGTGCTTCTTTACCTATGAAGGGAAAAAAATTACTGGTCTTCTAATTAACTATTCACATGTAATCTTCTCTCTCCAAAGTATGCCAAAGCACATCTGCATAGGGTTAAAAGCTATAAATAATGTGCATATGAGAAGCAAAGAGACCAATCAAGCAGATCATGATTGGTTTACCATATTTTAGTGTACGTTTTTCTATATATGTATACAAGAGTTCAAAACAATTTTCTCTATAATAGTTCAAAAAAACTTTTTTTCTAAAACAAATGTTGGATGCAAATTCAAAAGGCATATTCAAATATTGCCCTCACTTAGCTTTGCTTATTTTTCTTTACCTAGAAGATACAACATCATATAAACAAAGTCAGAATTTATCTGCTTTGATTCACAGTCCATGATTATTTCTGTTCCACAATATCAAAAGTCACCCCGTATCTCAGTTCTTTTAATGGTCCAAATGTTTTCATATCTAGTGGTTTTGTAGACATTTCCGATCGACTATTCCAGTGCTAAATTTTTAATTCTTCCCAGGAGATAAAAGATTAAGTCAAGTCTATAATTCACTTTACGCTTTCCACTCATTTCTCACAGTTGCTAACTGCCAAAACTTTATATCTATATATATATTTAAAAAAAAAATAATCTTTTTTTCTAAACATCACTACTTTTGGATGTAATTACAAAATGCAGGATGAAGGTCATTCAGATGCCTTTTTGGACCTCAGTAAAGCATTTCTTTCATTACTACATGAATTCATTCACTCAACATTAATTCCAGTTAGTTTGGACATGAAATTTCACAAGAATATTAAAAACTTCCTTAAGAATGGATGGCAACATAGTCCATTGATTGAGCCAGTACTGCTGAGAAAATCAGCTGCTTTTATTAATCATCTGTTCTGATGAGATGCAAAACAAATATAATTCTCAGAAAGTTCTCTCCCTCTCAGAGCTGGGAGGTATTCGATGCACAAAGAAAATAAATTAATAATTCTTACATTTCTTTAAAAAATAATGCTTCCCAAGTTGTTTTTCTGCTATTAAACATCTTTGACAATTCTACTGTGGGAAGAGAGGACTGAGATTGATTTGAGTGTACTACACATTAGCTTGAGGGAAAAGATGGTGGAACCTTAGACAGAATTCTCTGACTCCACTCTGTGACATTAAAGCCAGCAGGACTGTGATCTACATTATAGGTACTGAATGAAACTGTAAGTCAGTGGACACAACATGGACACAACACTACAATTAGCATTTCTGTCTCAAGTATTTTCCCAGTAAAAGGGAACATCAGTGGGAAAAGAATGGGGAATTGCAAAAGCAAATCAGATCTTCAAAACTTCTTCTTTATTTATAGTGCAGGGAAAACAGAAAAAAAAATATTAATTGCCTGTTTTTCCTCTTTATTACATTCTTCATTACCCAAATTAATGATACTCTAAAAGCCTGTATCGTGTTTGTCCCTGATAGCGCTGACATCTACTGAAGAAGGAATTCAAAAGGAACTGCAAGCTGAACTTAGCCAAAATAATCACTGCTATAGCTTTAGCAGATGTTCACATTTCTCTTCCTCCTGCTTTCTCTACAGAGCCAGCCTGCCTAATCAGCTGTTTCTACTTTTAATCTTGTCCCATCCTCCTAAGAATAAATGTCATCCTTGCTGAGCTCCAGACACTTCCCATTTCAATGATACAGCAAAAGGGTTAAAAAAAATAGTCAGCAAGAAAAATAATTTTTGAACTTCAATCAGCTGACCACGTTCAGTACAAAAGAAAAACCACAGGCAGCTTCTACTTTAAGCAGTTTCTACCTTCTACTTCAGTTTGACTTTAAGTCAGAACACAAGTCTGTAGGACTGTGAAAGGAGGGCCTACTTATGTCATTGTGTGTACATTCATACACATGCACAAACATTTTTCACTAATTGGTAATCTTTGATTTGCCCAAGAAAAGAAAAAAAAAAAACCACCAAATCCCCAAAATATTTTCAGTGTAAATCACTTATCCTGCAGTGTGTTACAATCTTGCAACACTGAAGTTAAACATGCGCAAATATACCCTCCCTCTCTGACTGAAATTGGGAGTCAGAACGGACATATTCTTGCCAAAAACTAAACCCTCTTGTTTTTATTCTAGCACTGCCTGGCTTTGTTTCGTTGTGATATCTTTCAAAATTAGCTATACATGCTATTTTGTTATTTCTGGGGTTTTTTTTAGAGGGAGGCATACAACTCAAAGCATTTCAAACCCCAGGCTATGTTTGGTTGTTTCGGCCCAAGACAGAAGCAAAAGTACAAGCTGGAAAATGCCCAACCCTTTTCAAGCACCCCTAATTTGAATTGCTGTAGTACACTGTTAAAAAAACCCAGTAGTCTCACATAGAACTACAGATCCACTTACATCTCCTCTCACATAAACTTTGTGGGAAATACTCTGCCCATTGAGGGGCAGATTCTCATCTAACTAAAAAGGCTTTGCAAATGGGCAGTACCAGCCAAACATTAATACACACCAGATTAATTTAGCCCTGCAAGTGGACTATAAAATCTCCACACTTTTCTTAGAAAGCAGTGCAGGGCAATTTGGAAATCTTCCTAATCAGGTGCAATGCCCTCATTTCTGAAGGGACCACTTCTGCTGGGATTTGGACCGATCTGCTCTGATGGTATCACACAACAGCCCACAGCTGTATGTGTGAGAATTACTCCATCCTCTTAATAATATGAGATTAAGAAGGTTCAAAAACAACAGTTATGAGACAAATTCTGGGTAACATCGTTTCACAACACTAGAATTCCCTACTCACTGCCCAAACATCAACAGCTGCAGATTCCTAAAACATGTGAGACAGGAGATCAAGAGAGTTAGATCTGCCATGAGACAATTTTTACAGTACAGAAACATAAACTCTTCACAGCTTTGAATGGATTTCACTGCACTATTCTCTTCATTCAGTTAGTGACAGGGCTTGGGTGTTTTTCAAATGTATTCTCCTTCATTTATAAACACTTGAATGAATTAGCACATTACCCAAACATGCCAGATCCATACGTTACTGGATTTTCCAAAAAAAAAATTTAATTTACTATACTGGTTTAAAACACCACTACAACTCAATGGTGATGCTAATGGAACTGCTGTAAGAAGCTGTTCCTATCCTCACTGCAGTTATTCTTTCAAATCCCCAGTGTGACCTTCTCTCTTCAAATCAGATGGGGCGCGTGTCAGGAAAAACAGAACAACAAAACTAAAAAAAAAATAAATGCTCCTAATACTATTTTGAACTCATTAGGAGTACTATGATAGATTGTTGTATGTACCACCAACTGGTAGCAAGAAGCATCATAGAGATAGAACACTGCAAAGACCTCTTCTGAGAAATCTAGTTGCTTCCAGAGAGGTAAACTGAGATCCTTTCTTGCACTGCAGAACAAAGAGTTATAGGGCGCAAGAAGTCCTCCACAGGTGAATTAGTAATTAGAAAAAGATTTGCAATATTCATATAACCATCATGGAAAGTACTATAGGAAATAAAGCCAAAGTTTATAAACAAGATGAGTTTCTTCAGACATCTCATTCTCTGAACCCACAGCATTGCTCACACGCATAGAGACATTATTAAAAAAGTGCTACATTAAAATATTCCTTCTTCCTTCTACCTTTCTTTGCAGAAGTTTTTCCTAGAGAGCAGCTGTGGCACAATGGCATTTACTCACTTCTTGAGGATAAGAATAAATAAAGAAGAATCAGAGAGGCATATCTCTATTTTACTGTTCTATTATTCTGTAACAACGTCATCATGCATTAGGTGGTAGCTCAGCTCAGTATGAGAAAGGACTCACTGTTTATTTCTTGGGCCACGTGCTATGCATGTCTCGAGGTCTCAGGCTTATTGCAAGTAGAAAATTAGGTCTAGTTCACAAAGATGTTTCACATCTTTAATTCTATTAGCATGCAGACTTTTTTGTTTTTGTTTTCGCATCACTCCAGTTGCTTGCCAGAGGCCTTGCAGAGATTGCAGGACCATCTGTAGATAAGATTACACAGATTGAATTACTTCTGTGTACTTATTTCCCATTAATAGCTTTTGGCTACCGTTCAGCTAAGTTTTGCCTCCTGCATCCAACAGAAATCACTAGCAGTAATTGAGAACACTCTTGGCCAGTTCTAACAATACCTAAAATTATAAGAACCTAGCCTTGAGTGATGGTGGTGGTAGTTTTTCCTGGGGAGGAGGAAACCCTCACTTTTTTGTAACACTTCTCTTCTTCTGTTTAGTTCACAGGTTTGGATGATATTGTGAATTATCCCAAGAAGAAACACGAGCTATGGAGGTCCAGTTAAAAAACAAACAAACCAACCAACCAAACAAAAAAACCCCTACAAACCCACCACAACAAAACCCTCTGAATGAAGGTTTGGAGGAGAAAATCTCCACAAGGTTCTTCCTCTGGAATATTCTGCAATTTCTGCTCTTGGGCAACATTACTCCTCTGCAGAGCTAAGATGTTTTTGTGTCTTTGTCCATGACACCAATTTTGGATCTCTAAAACAGGCTTTGCACTGGTAGAGTACTTCCTCCTTGCTTTTACATAAACAGGTCTTCTCTTGGTCCCTGTGCTTTCAATGTCTTTCCTATAAATTATGACTACTCTATCCCTCCTTCTCAAATATGATGAAATTTCCACGGACTTAAGAACACATGAAGGCAGCAGTAGCAAATGCTGCAATTGCATGTGAAAGACAGGCAGGGA
>JAHREE010000161.1:6064021-6084857 GCA_033628505.1 Tringa tobata | reverse complement strand
CAGTTATATACGTATATCTATATATAATTATATTTTTAGGTGGATCATGGCACAGCAGCAGCTCAGAGCAGGATGGGGAGGGAGCAGGTGGCCAGGAAAGGGAACTGCTTATGCCAGCATAAACACTGCTGCTGCAGCCAACTGTATCAGAACCGGTGTCCTAACTTTGGGTTCACCACTGGTCAATGACTTGAACAGAACTGATGAACCAAATATAGCTAAACTCTCCTTGGAAATGTCAGAGGCACTACGGTCTTCTGATTTTGTGTTGGATTTCTTTCTTTTACTTTCTTTTTTTTTTTTCTTTTCACCAGCAATAATTTTGGTCTGACCGAGAAAGAAATTTCAGATGGAAGTTATGCCATATATCAACGTTTCCTCTCATGGGATATTTCTGATGCACTTACTACTCCAAAAACGTTCAGGTAAATTTAAGGCAGCTTTAGAAAAATTCAGCTTGTTTTACTCATTCAAAACAAAACAAACCACCAGCTACTTCAAAGCCTTTACCAGGTCAACCTAAGTCACAATAGTTCAGAACATTCCCTCTTGAATTTAAAATTTCACATGCCAGAAGTCAAAAGTCCAAGATCTGGAAAATTTCACCCTTTGAATATTAGACATTACAAGTTATGCTGTGCTAAATTATCAAAACTACTAATCCATCCTGTAGCAAAAGCCAAGAACAAGCAGCAGCCAAACTCAACCTTTTAAATTCTAGTGGTCTGAAGCTTGTCTCCTTTCCTTTTTAATTAGCTACAGATATTTCCCATGTTCCTTATGTTTTTTCATCTGCTATATTCCTAAAATGGTATTTTAGCAGCAAATGCTTTAAATTGGACTCACACTGAGTGTACTAGCCATAAAGGAGTTTGTGAAGAAAGTTAAAAAACAGAAGTAGTTAATCTCAACAGTATGGAAGTAAGTTACCTTCTCTATGTTTTTTAAAGCCTATGGCATTGAATAACGATTCCTAGCTGCATACCTGTAGAAGCATATTTTCTTGAGATACACAGACACAGGTCTTGACTCCCAAGGCCCTCTACTCAGTACAGTGAAGAAGAGAAAAGGCTTGTGAATGACTTCTAATGACAGAAAAGAATGGATGCACATGCTCAAAGGACAGACTAAGAACACAATAATGTCAAAGCTTTTGTCTTTACATTTATAACCAGAGCTTTCTTTTCATATAGAACTCTCCTTCTCCTCACAGACTAGCTGCAGAAAACATCTTAAAGTAGCCATAAAGTAGGCAGAGGGATAAAAGGTTTTTCTGTCCTCTACCTACACCTCTTTCAGGTGAAGACATGTACCAAAATATTGGTACAGCCAATGATATTTTACATTATCATCATTTTCCATCAATCTGAGTTAACATTCGTGTTTACAAAAGGAGGAAAATATCATCCATCAGTGTTTCAAAGTCTTCTAAATGGTAATTCCCTTCAGCTTCATCCACATCCTACCACACCCACAGGAATATTGACATAAGCACAACTTTGAGACAGACTGAAGCATCCAGGAGTGAAGAAACTCTGCTAGAGTTGCTGTCGGTTTAAAAATTAATTACCAGCTTGCCAAAATTAACCAGCTTACCAAAATGAGGAGTTCATTTGAACAGGAATCAAACTGCTACCAAATGACTACGCTAACCTCTCTTAAGATATTTGCCCCATGCATTCCTCATTCTGATTTGAAAGTGCACACGGAGAACACAAAACGACTGGCACTAGTACAAACGCAAGAGTCTCAAACCTTCCTTGTGCAACATACAATCCCCCCAATAGGCACTGATGACTGTCCACCCATTGTCTCTTGCAAAGTCTTAGTTCTTTCTTTGAAATGCCAGAGATTAGCAACTGCTGAAAAACTGAGTGGTGAACTGGACGATCTAATTGGCCTTATTTCAGTTGACAACCTATTACATTTTCATGCTGTTAACAGAAAAGTGATTCTATGCCATTGAAAAATTCTTCTTGCAGGGATGATGTTACTGGGAAAGATGTTAAAAGTTTGAAATAGCAAAAGCAGTTGGTGGGTCGTCTAACAATTTAGCTGGCATGCAATCTGTAAGCCACATGCATATTTGATGGTCAAGCATGGCACTATTTCACCTCCTCTGAACGAGAACTGCAAGGACCATTACTAGGATTTTGATATTATTGCATAATTGCATTGCATTTTACTGTCTTTTTACAGTGCATTACATCTGTTTCACATAACTGTATAGTAACACTGAAGCAGAATGAAATGTATCATTGCACATTATCACATAAAATCCTCTGCTCTTTGTGAAGCAGAGATTTTATAGACAGTGCCAGCTGCAATCTGTAGGAAGCAGTGTGAATGTTTCCATGAATTCAGTTAAAGATCATATGCTCAGGGTGTGGCTGTGGGAAAGACTAGTGTATCTTACACAGAGTCCCTAAAGTCCAATTAGTGTTCCTTTAATTACAAACAGACTTTTCCATATCCTTTTGCAGTATTTCACCCTGACTTACCTGAATGCAAACCGAAATAAAATATTAACTAGGAACATTAAAAAAGCTTACATAAATTGGAGACAAAAATCACTGCCTTGATAAACTCGAGTCTCACTTGGACAAGGTACTTCACGAAGATGAAATATTACAGACCAAATGCAACAAAACATTACAAGCACTATAGCTACATCAGAGGAATGGGAATCAAGCACAGCTATTCTGGTCATAAATTGCATATAAATGTTATTTATATATCATTTACACATTTAAGCATATTATCTCCCCTCCAAATGTAATAATAATAATAATATAAAGGCAGAAACATGTAATGGAAAATCTCACTTAAAGCTTGTCAAATTTGCAAGCAACTGAAAATTTCCACTGCAAGCATGGAAAATATTAGGTGGCTTTAACATAGGCGCCCATATTTTCTGCACACTCACATCCTGCATTTATTTTCCTGGAGAAAAAACCCCACAGAATTCTCATATTGATTTCACATTCCTCCATGAAAAAAATCGCTAGCGGAAACAAAATGCATGGAATTTGATGGGAAGCTTTGATAGGGATAATGTTTACCAAAATTAAATTAAAACATATTCAATTGAGTCTGTAATTCTACAGACCAGTTCCTGCCATTGGTCTGCCAGTGTCTCAAATGGAACTGCAGTACTCGCTTTCACTAGTTTTGCTAACTGCTTTTAATAGCAAAGCTTGGGCATCAAACTTTCAGGCATTACTTACCTAAGGCTAAGGTACCAAAAGGCAATATGAAAAATAAACTTTGCATTCATTTTTCAATTCTTTCCTGCATCTTTTAACTTAATAAGACACATTAAAAGGCTCATCCATTTCATGCACATGCATTTTATTCAGAGAGTCTGGACTTGTACCCCTCAACTGTTATGCTCTCAAAGCTGTATTTGTGTATCCTGTTCCACAGAGCATGCAAAACTTCAGATTCATCTTGCTGAGAAATTTTTCTATTCACAGCTGCTCGCTTGGCAGGGATTTGGTTGCTGGGGGGGGTGAGGGGGGAGGCGGGGAGGAGGGGAGAAACAATTTTCCAAGCGATGAGGAAAAACAGTACAAAACTTTCATCATCAATGGCCTTGACATTGCTGGAGCCAACGGAAACAACATCACCCAACTGATTCCTTGCAAGGGAGCCATTCAGAAACAAACAAACAAAAAACCTCATGCATTTATTTCTATTAAGGTAGCTTATGCCAAGCTTCCTTTGCTGAAATTCAGGTTTCTCCTGCATTGGCTTCCTTTTGCTGTTGATAGACACGGGTATTTGCTGAAACACAGCAGGTAATGAATGTGGTATTCCAAATTAATCAGCATATATAGTGGAGAGAGAACTCCATTCTCTTCTGAAAGCTGTAAGAACAGCTATCTCCACCCAAAACAACTAATAAGTGCTTTATTGGCGAGATACACAACTGGGCCAAGAACAGACATAAAATTTCTGTACTAATCCTTAACTGCATGCAAGTCTTGCTGGTAAATTAATTCCATAACAGGTATACAACTTACTGACCCTGTAAGTAATTTTATAGAAATAAAAATGCTTGGCTATTTCTACAGGTCTACACCACACAAAGAATATGTGACGTTCCATGTGTTAACTTCTTATTGCTGTAACATCTCCAGGTTTCTCAAAAGAAATAAAAATTTGCAGGAATAAAACCTGGTTGGTTCCTCTCCCCACCCAGTAAATACATTCCTCTTACTCAGGAGAGTATTAGAAAACAATTACTATACTAGCATATTTTAGAACTGCTAGATGATAAGGACAGTGCACAAAAATCACAAAATCATCTTTATTCTTGACTTCTTTTTGCAACATCCCAAATCTTTACTGACTGTGCATTGCTAAACAGTTGTTGCACATCATTCCAAAACTAGTGGCATTTTAATGATGGCATTAATTAATCTGGATATCATATAAACATTTTATAGACTAGAAAGCAAAGTACTTTTTGCTTTATCTAAGTAAAGCATAAAATGGATTAGGTTCAGACCCTGATCAAGAGTCGCACTGACGACTTTGGCTATATTTGGTTTGTCCCATTCTAAAAGACGTCTCCCAGACATGAATTCCATAAAATGTTGAGATACCAGTAAGCATCACTTGCAACCACCAAAATAAGTAAACTTGTTCCCATGTTGTTGCTATCACACAACGTTTAACTTTGAAGTTATTATTGATCCTCAGGCTGTCTTGCTGCACCACTTTACAAGGCTATGAAGAAAGGAAATAAACCTTTGACGAGTGTTTTTAAGGAACAGAGAACTTCAAATCTGAAGTGGTCATCACCCAGAGATCTGAACTCTGAACCCCACTTGGCTGGTCTTCTCTGAGGGTCAGACATTACAAGAAGGATGACCCTAAAACATCTGTTGACAATCAGACTACCAAACTGATGGGAAATCCAGACTAATCCAAATGTGGGAGCCAAATCAGCTACTGAAACTATATAGTGCTACCAAACCCAGAATGATTACACTTCAAGAAAAGGGGTTCAGTTCTAAAACTAAAAGCAAATAAAAAAATCCCTTCAATGTATTTTTTTTCTTTAATGTCACACCAAGAAAGAACATAAAGGGAAGATAACTGTAAGATAATTAAAAATATTGATCCTGAAACTGAGTTGAGAGTCAGCTGCTATTTTCAGTAGGGGTTTTGTGAAAGAATTCTTAAGCAATATCTGGCTTTTAAGGACATAACTAATGTGAAAGGTATTTTTACCAGCTTAATGCCTGACAGAGAGTCCTGAGAATCTAAGTGGTTTTTAACTGCTAATACAGATATAATTTTCATTCTCTGTAGGACGGAATACCAGCAAGAAGTGCAGTATTTAGAATCAGTCTACTTTGATTTACAGTTTCTAAGAGGCCTACAAAAACCTGCACATAAATTTTCAAGGGTAAAAAGAATAAAACCCCTGATGTGCCTGAGAAAAAATCCTAGACGGAGTTTAAGTGACTTGCCCATCACCACACTGCATGTTGCGTCACTTCTGAGGTCTAAATATCCTGCAATTTATGATGGATTTACCATCTATTTCTGCAGAGGTAGTCATCAAAGGGACTGCACAAGGAGAGTAAAAGTTCTTGGGCTAAGTAAGAGAAAACCCAGACGAATGAAAAGTCAGGAAAATATAATATTTCTAATTTCTTACTACCCATTCTAAGCACTCACCCTACAGACCAAATTGCATAGAATAGCATTGTGGATGACATTTCTTTCACCCATCTTAATCATGACTCACACAATTTGCCCCAATAACCAATTGCCCCAATAACCAAACAAATATTCCTTCACATTGTGTACTGATTGCAATTTTCAAACTGATACTTAAGACTACCTACTTTATAGGTAAGTGGTCACTGGTGCTACTTTCCACAAAGTAACAGTCACTTGCAGCACACAGACATTAATAAAGGTGCAAAAATCTGGCAATCAGTCACATTGATTTCCATGATTCCTTCATTTCTCCCATAAAGCCATAAGAAGTATTAGATATCTATTCCTAGACATATGATCACAAAAGAATCACAGCTCTCAATCAAGCCATTGTGACCAATGAGAATCCTGAATGGACCTCTGCAGCACCCCAGGTAAAATAAACTCACCCAAAATACATTAGGTTTTAAATACTTTTTGATTTTTAAAGTGATCACCTGGTGACAACAGCCAAACTCATGGTCTCGTTATTAATATTATAAATTATACAATTATAGTGCCGGAATGAACTACGGTGAATAAGTAATCTGACCTATTAAACACGTGCCAGAGGACAAGCATGTTAGGAAAGGACAGGAGCCATAAGAAAATTATTCTTACTTGAAAGAGAACATATTTCTAGATTAAAAATGTGAAAAATATTACAAGGTAAAGTAGACTACAACTTACATATACGTAAGAGCTAGATATCCATGTTACACCACAGGAGATTTAAAAACTAGTATCTGATAATTATCATTGCTGAATATCAATTTTAAAAAGCTGCAGACATAAGATTTGAGTCTTTAGATTCTGAAGCACTCTGTCAGACTAACAGTGCTTCTGAACAACTCTACAGTCTTTTTAGTTGGGAAATTTATTCATAGTGGTCACAATACACCAAGGATTTCTCAAATCTCTGCACTCAAAACAAAACAATAGAACTGAAAGGGTGTTAACTTCAGAAGCTAATTATAGCTTTTCAAGTACCAGCACCATTAACAATTTTACTGTCCAAAAAATACTCTGGGGACATTTACAACACGTGCTGGTGCAGGGAAATGGACCTGCCTAGCTAATCATGATAATGCTTTCATTTTTAAGTGAACATTACAATAGCAAAAGATGAACAACACATACGAATATTGCAAAGTTCTAAAGCAGTAGAAATAAAACCACAGTCTCCCATTCTGTTTTTTTTCTGCCAACTGCTAGCAGGATAATTAGTCCCTAGTATTAACTCCATTTATACCATGGCTGCAATTTGCAAACACACAGATGTAACTACAAACATACATCCCACATGCTGCCAACACTATTCCTCATGCGTACAGGTAATGAGAGAGATCAGGACCAAAGTCTAAGTTCACTTGCCCACACATAGGCTCCTAGTGGCCTTTGAGATGCCCTGAGGGTATCAGAGACGTTTGCCAAACCTGGCCCCAGTGCCTCTGGGGAATCCTGCATGGAGGTAACAGCAGGACCAGTGGGCTTCCCAGGCAGCTGCAGATGTCTCTGTACTGGGTAATCCCATGTATCACTACAAATCCTTCCCTTATTAATGGCTCCTCTAGAAACAGCTTAGCTGAAGGAGCAGGAGAACAAATATACCAAAACCAAAATGAAAATTTGATGAAGAATAAAAAATACACAACATGTTTATGTTTTGGGTTTCCCAGCAGTTTGACTAAAGTCATTAAGTCATGACATGCCCAGAACAGAATCAGACAACTCAAATGCCATGAGAAAAGAGGGTCACACTTAACTGGAACAGCTCCAAAGATTGCAAAGAAAAGGCCAATTGGTAAGTAAAATTTTCAGATAAACCCCAATAAAGGCCAGAAGAGAACTATCAAAATTTTGGGTGAGAGCCCAACAAAGAGCTGAAACATCAGCAAGGCATCGTTGTCGGAATCCAGAAGACAGCTGGAGAAACGTTGTAAATGCAACTTGTGCAGTTTTCCAGCAACTGTAATCTATTACAGTCAGTAGGGCAAATGAGTACTGTAGGCTGTGTTTAATTTCTCCTGTTTACATAGGCTTTTTTTTTTTTTAAAACAATGTATACCAGAAACACAGACAAATGCAAAAATATGGAGCCATTTTTGCAGGAAACAGCTCATCCCAGAGTTTAAGTGACCAAAAGATTTAAATGATCCTGGAGTAGAGAGTGGAGGTGGAGGGAAGGGTGGTATCCTTTCACAACAAAGATTATTTTTACTTAAGTATCATTATCTGTTGAGCTTGCTTCTGGGGTTGTAATTGACACTGCTGGGATTTGCCAAACAGTCCTAAAATGGCAGCTCTGAAGGCCTAACCCTGTAAAAGCAGTACACCAGCACCCTTCTCTACCTCCCAAAAGAGCTCAAAAGAAATATATCTTTGTAGAGATAGTATTTGATGAAGTAATATATATTCAAGAAGTGCCATACTTTGCTGAAATTAAAAGGCTGTAAATCTAGGTAGTCCCTTGTACAATTTGCAAGTCCTGTCAGATAAACTATTTTCACCACATAAGGGCTGAAAGAATCAGATGTATCTAGCATTTAAAAGGAAAAAAAAAAAGGAAAAAAAAAGAAAAAAGGGGAAAAAAAAAAAGAAGAAAAGCATCCGCATTGCTGTATTAGGTCTAAGTTTTGCCCAAGGTCTTTTCCATGGACCTTTGGTGACTGTTCAGCTGGAAATTAAGGGCCCAAGAGATTTGTTTGAAAGCAGTAAGGGACATCCTGAGTCCCAGCCAGCAGCCTAACAATACAGCTTCCAACAGCCAAAACTGTGTGAATTGTGTTATGAACATCACTCATTACCACACTGTGTGCTTATGAAGCCTTCATATAATTTTATTTTAACTATTAAAAGTATTTTCTTTATAAAAGATGCTACTCTCTCAGTAATACGTTCCTACTCTATAAGAATCAAACTATGATTTTGAGTTACTTTACATTTCTCAATATATTCAGGTAGTCAGCTTTGAAAGCTCCACTGTGTGATTCTAATGGATTTCTTGGGGACAAAAAATTAGGTTGTGAAGAGTCTATTCCATACTTCACTTTCCCATCATTTGTATTTTATATTTGACCAACATAATATGGAATTTTTTTTTTATGATAATCTGTTCTAGGCTTCAAGGCCAAAAAAAAAAAAAGAGCAAACCACGCCACTTGGTTTATATTAAAATCTCATTGAAAACGTATTTATCTCCACATCTACCATAAAATATGTCAAGTGCATTTCTCTAAGCAACCACCTTTGTCTCCTGCAGGACTGTGACATAGGTGGAGCTGATGACTGTGAGATTGGATTAGTTTCTTGGCAAAAGTTGTTATGACGTACTTGCTGCTACATCCTAAGGTTTGTTAGCATTCCTCGTCCTAGATGTATCTACCATATTCCATAGGGATAAATAAGGAATTAGTGTAGAAAGCTATTATCTGAGCTATGGATTTCAGAATTTTTTTCTTCAGAGGCACACTTTTGGAGCATTAGTTGCATTTATGTCCAAAGGATGTAATGCTTCAATAACTTTCAGTGTTATTTGCACACTATTTCTTGTTTGTACTAAAAGCCATAGCAGTAAGAAAGCAGACCTACTTAAGTTGTAAAAATCCATAATTTCTAAAGGCAAGAGAAAACACTCAACACAATTCATCTCCCATGCAACTGTTAGAGCTAAGAGCTGTTCAGAACTGTGAAAATTTTTTTGTAAGTCCTGTTATTTTTTGGTACATCTGACAGTTAATTTTGATTGAGGTCTTTTGATTTAACTGCAGTGACAGACTTGTTAAGACAACTACAATCGTGAGTCTTCACGCATCATTTTCCTTGTGCTACCTCTGACCTTGCAACTTGATTAGACATTGGGAATCCACTGCTCAATGTCATTTCTTCAGTGTTACTCCCCTCAAGTGCTTCTGTGGCTTGTCAGCTTTTTTGGCCCAGGAGAAGCTTGGGTGTTATCATGACTCTTCCCCGAAAGACATCTTCATTACAAGGACTGTGATTATATTTCTTTCACTCTTCCCTACGCTCCACTGGCCCTTATGCCATCATGAAAGAAAACAGTCATTGCAAGGTAACTACCATGTTGAAGGCGGCCAAAATTAGTAAAATGCAGAATGTTTCATGCTCAAATTATTAAACCTCTTCTCATGTTGATGGAGGAAGGAGCAAGATTAGAGTAGTTGGTGAGAACTCATCCTGTCCTCAGTAATGCTAGATGCTCAAATGGTCTTTGTACACACATTTCATTACCATTCATAGAGAACTGAAGCTGTAGTCTTAACAAGTGTACTGTTTTGCTGGCACTTAAAAATTTTTTCACTACGACAAATGCCATTTATGAGTAAGTAAACTTTAGAAAAGTAAAAAAGAAAGTTAGGGAGCTGTTGTTGATCAAGGCTTTAAACAAAACACAAGCGTGTCTTCCTTTCTGTGCTAATTCTGGGAGGAGAAGGAAGTCAACACAATTAATGGCTGATAATTATAAAAATACTGTGTTACTTTTTATAGCCCAGCATATATCTTGCATAAACACTAAAGATCTTTCATTCAACTGCTTTCAGTCAGTGGCTTTTTTAAAAATCTGGATAATATTATGTTATTTTTGTTAGCTACGTTTGTAGTTAGATAAAAATATGTTGAGTTTCAGAGTAATAAGTAAGCTCCCAAGACCATCAAAGAGAAATTGTAAAAATAAATTGCAAGAATAAATTCAGTTTCTTAAGGTAATGCCTACATTTTTTTCATTTCAGGAAGCACCGTGCACATGGTACAGACAGAAGTCAAAGGAGGATATTAAAGCTCACTGGTCTAAATCTTATTCAAGATGGGAAATCCTCCATTTTGAGTGTAAAGGTTCCAGTTCAATTATACCTGCGAAACAGCATTAAGTATTCTAAAGTAAATAAAAAGCATGTGTTGCATTACAAAAATGTAATATCCCTGTGATATTCTGAACCCTGAAAACAACATGTCACTGCTAACAAATCAAAAACATCTGTTTCCACAACAACATTAATTGGTCTTATGAGCAATTTGTTGTGGAGCCAAATTTTTAAAAGCTGAAGAAAAAAAATCATCAGGATTGGAGGAGAGGTGACGGTGGGAAAAAGAGAGCTCAGTCACAGTATGTGTAAACAAACTTGCACATTTTCTTTAGTTTACTGGAGACTCGGCATGTTTGTCAGCTTTACAACATTTCTCAAGCTGCAGCTATGGCTGCAAGACACAAATATGTATAGGATATGGTATGAATATATGGCATGATTATGTAGAGACCATCCACACCTTGAAACTACTTAAGCCAGAAAATTTCTGGTCCTTGTGTTACAGAATTTATCTGATAGTCACTTAAAATTTGTAAAAACTAAGCTACTGACTCAGTTAGGTGAAATAGCCAGGAGCCAAATCACAAATTAAGAGCGAAGAATAACAAAATCGGGTTTATCAGCAAACATAAGCACATACCTAAAACATCTCAGACCTGAGAACAGGCTATTAGTAGCAAGTCTGACTTATTTTGGAGGCACATGGTTTCTATTGTGCTGTTTTTACTGCAGCATATCTGCACATCAAATGGACAGAAAAATTCTGTGCAAATTTATACTAGGCAGGGTGGGAAGGTGCGGAGGCTGAAGCCCAAAGACTGGGACCTGATGAACAAATTCGGTTCATCAAACAAGTAGCAGCACAGCTGGATAAGCCATGTAGCCTTCTGTACACTTAATTTCTTCCAAGTGCAAGCAAGTTCCTCCATATTATAAACAGAGTGCACTGAAAAAACCACAGTCTACCAAGAGATGGATTTTCCCCTCCTAATTCACACTGAATATATTTTCATAAGTGTCTCACTTAATATAGGAATCTTACAAACATTATTCATATATGCAAATATTTCCTCAGAGTGGCTGCAACAATACATAGGTGCTAGAGAAGTACATTTTACCAAGGAAAACACACAGATAAAGAGCTTTTCCTCCTAAAAGACACAGGAATTTTAGCTTATGTGAGCAAACTGTATTTTAGGAGAATATGGACGCTGGTGTCATAAATAAAATTAAAAACACATGTATCTTACTAGTTTACCTATTATAGAATCAAGAAACCATAAATAGGAGTCACCACTGCATAATATACATTTGCCATATAGGTAATGTATGTCAAATCTGTTTTTCTTTCAATCATTATGTTTACTGACCTATATCAGTGAAAGATGAGAAACATTTCCAGTGAGCTCAATCCTACCTCCCTGAGAAAAAAACCAAAACAAAAACAAGAAACAGCACCAGCTGCTTGGCAGGACTCTGCTAGAATAATAACATGGTCTCTGAGTGTTCTCGTTCAAGCAATAGAATTAATTACTGATGAATACTAAGAGAGCAATAGCAGTGACTGCTGCATCATCTATACTGTCTAGCAAACAAGATGTTTGCTCATTGTGACCACTGCTTTAATACAGAGCTTTTCCAGAATTATTTTTGCATGTATTGTGCTTGTAGAGTAATATTTGAACAAATTAGTCAACTGTGTCTAAAACCATGAAACACATCTAACAAAAATTTGTTAGTAAGGAGAACTTGATATACCAATAGCATGCAAACTCATCATTAAATCCACCTGAAACTAAGCACAGAAAACACATTTTCTTAAAAAATATCCACCTACTAACTTGGGTTAATATTCAGTAGCAATACAGTCATAATTAGAAAATGAGTATGAACAGGTTCTGTAGTTCATTCTGCAAAATTCACATTACCTTCCACTTTAACAGACTTGTTAATAAAAAATGACACTTATTTCTAAGAGAAATGAGAATGATTAATCTGAATTAAAAAAAATAACAAAGGAAGGGGACAAAGGAAGTTCTTACACAGCTGAGAAGACAAGAGTGAAAGAACAGAAAAGAGCTAAAATTATGCAAAAATCTTTATATAAAAAGTGACAAAGGAAGAACTACAACCAAAAATACCCCAACCCCAAACACCACCCCCTCTCAAAAAACCCCAACCCTACAAAACTAATCAAAACAAAACAAAAAAAACTCAGCCACAAACTTTGCTGTAATTTTGTGATAATACGTTTCTACACTTTTTTGCATAATGTTCCAGATTTGTTGGTCTGGAAATTTGGACAGGAATCTTGTGAGAACAGGCTTTCTGATGATATTTTAGATACTCCCAGGTCATAAGCCTGCCAGAAATAATGCAAAAGCAGCCTTTTTCCATAATTTTTTTGATGCTTTGATTCCAACTTCAGCAAAAGATTAGGAACTGCAGAGGCATGTGAACTTTAAAGAGAGAGTGATCAGAATAAAGTTCTCTTTCCCCATTTCACACCAAAGCACAACATGGCACAGCCTAAATTTTGGGGAAGAGACAAGAAGACTCTGATTTCATTTGAATCACTTCACCCTTTTCCAGTTAAAAAAAGTATTTGCTAGTGCTATTTAAAACAAACACCTGACAGGAGCCACAGCTTTATTCAATTTGTTATTAATGGTTTTCTAATAAAGGTCAAGGATTTCTGTGTTTCTTCAGCACTGTGTTGTGACTTCACACACAGGATTCCTGCAGCTTACAGATATGGCTGGTAAATAGAACAGGATGTTACAAAGGTTACCTTCCTTACACAAAACAAGGAAAATAGTTAATTCATTGAAAGACTGCGAAAAGGGATCTTCCAATGGTAACAATGATAACATGCTTGCTACATTTGGGAAGAAAAAAACCACACCCTGGCAAATCTGATTTTGTGTTAGGGATCCCTTAATGCTGGCTACAAAAACAGAGGTAATTACATTCGTGCAAATGATCACATAGCTACATTTTTCACAGGTATATCTTGCACTTTGAAAGAGATGCAAGTTAGAAACAGGCCTTCTGATAACTGTGTTCTCATGTAATCAGGACAAAGTAAGTCAAAAGGTCTACTGGGGGAAGGTTTCTGGCTCAACTACCCTTTGTATTATCTATAGGTTTGGTGAGGATCAGTCTATGCTTTATTACAACATATATTTTCAGGTTATATGTGGAAAGCACAGTAAGTTCTTCCAAAGGGTTGCAAGGAAGCAAGAATACTTCTAAAGATTTGGGGATACAGAAAACTTTGGAAAGGCAGAAGTCCAAGACTCTCAGAGCATGAAAAAAGAAATGATGATATATTTGGTTGCTCCACAGAGATTATGCTAGATGAAAAGAGAGTCAATAGGATCAGATGGAACCCAAAGGAAATGAGAATGAAAAGAATTACACTTCTTTTTTTTTGGTCTGTTTTTAGCTGGAAAACAAGGTCTAGATACTGGCAAATTCACAGGAGCAGCAGTGTTTTCTCTTTGAAAGTTGAGGTTCTCAAACAGCGGGGCAGGAAAGGCAGTTGAATCTCTTCAAACAGACAGCAGTTGCTTGATAACTTGGTGACCTTCCTGTTAAGCCCAAAGGGCCACAAACACA
The DNA here is from genome assembly GCA_033628505.1 of Tringa tobata. Classification (NCBI taxonomy): domain Eukaryota; kingdom Metazoa; phylum Chordata; class Aves; order Charadriiformes; family Scolopacidae; genus Tringa; species Tringa tobata. The sequence continues at coordinate 6,070,692 of JAHREE010000161.1, read as the reverse complement.
CAGAATCCATACGACCCATGACATCTTCAAACACTGGAAGTTGTTAACCAGTGCCCAATGTCAGGAAACAACTGTCTGTCTGTGACAAGCTGAGTTCATCCCCCTCTATGGGACTGGAACTAATTTGTTTTCTACTAGAGTATGCTTACAATCTCTCTCTTGAGAGAGTCAAGAGAAAGATTTTCAACAATCGGTTGCAGGTTACCCCATTGGAATCCCAAAAAATAATTTTTAACCACATTTGTGGTCCCTTTCTTGGCATGACGTACGCCCAAGAAGCCTAGTGTTCTTTCAAATGCTCACCCTTTAAGAAAACCAGATGATCTAAAAAATCACCACATGTAATCCTTTTGACATGTTCAATGCTGTAAGCATTTAAGTATTTGCATTAAAAAGTTACAAATGGACTCTGGAAATTCAGATACATTTCTTGGAGCCTTTTCAGTTTAAAAAAAACTGCTTACACACACACACATTAAGATCATGTGGTATTTTAGGAGGAACACACTAATTATTGTGCTGTAGTTAATGTGGAAGAAATATTGTTGTTTGGCATTAGTTAGTTGCTTATTTTTATATTAAGCAGTGCACACTCCACTTCCTATACCAAGTGATACATGAATATTTGTTGTTAAATGGATACAAATAACATTAGGCGTGGTAAATAATTACTGAGCACCCCCTAACTCTCACTTTTCACAAGTCGTTGTAGTAGTGTGGTCCCAGTGGACAAAAGACATTTCTCCAACAATACTTTCTTGTCAATATTTTCTTGCTGGTCACTAGCTTTTTTTCCCCCCTCATTTATAACTCCCTTTAAATTGTTGCTGGTTTTGCAAACCCTTGCCCTTGCTTTGTGCTGTATGTGGAACTGTATAAGTATACTACTAGTGACTTCAAGGAGTTTATCTGATTGAAGACTCCAAAGCCAAATGGAGTCAGAGTTGAAGAAAAACAGTTGGTCTCTAACAGTTCCAATGAACCATTCATCAAACTGGACAAAAGCTGTACAGTTTGGAAAAGCTTTTGATGAGTAGCATTAATTCAAATCTCATCCACTGACACTTCATGTCAGTTAATATGTTTCATATTCTGCAAGAACCAGACTTACATGTATCTTGCTATAGTGGCAGGTTCCTCCACCCATTTTGTCCTTGCATACAAAAGAAGGCAGCACTGAGACATGCTCTAGGATATTCTGCTGCCAGACTTCGCCCTCGCAGTTCTGCTAACCTCAATACCGACCTGGAGTACCCTTAGTTTTCCATTCCTGAGACTCTATTACACAAATATAGCCTGGTATTCCAAATGACGCTGTGTTTATTCCAAGAACACAAGACCATTTTCACATCTAAGAAAACTATGTGTCTTGATTAAAGATTGAGGTTTTCATATGATACTGAAAACATGCAGTTTTCATCAGCATCCCAAATCCCTGTGGAGCGGTTTCTAGTCTATTCCACTAATCCCTTGATCCCAATCCCAAATTCATGTCTTCCCAAATTTGTCTGAACCCTCTTGCTTGAACTCCTTATTTCACATTAGCTGGAAACCTTCATGAATATTTGCAACTCGGCCCACTAGTGGGTGTCTTTCAGCTAGAGAACTGTTAAATTTAATCACACGCCACAGGAGCAGTCCACAGTTGCTTCAAAGACCCACTAGGTCCTGTTTCATATCTTCACCTTTTACATCAAGCTGACCCTTTGGATTCCAAATGCTGGCAATTACGGAAAAAATACCCTGTATGTCAAAAAGCAGCAATGCAAATAAGCTGTTTTCTTTTCAAATTTCAAAAGCAAAATATTTTTTTTTAAATTATCTAGCTAGAGTTTCAAATTCAACAGTCCATCATAAGCTTCTATGATTTTATTTTGCTAAGTACACTAGAGCTAATTTGCAGTTTAATAGTGAAAAATTTCCTGGCACTTTTTCTCATTACCAATGATGAAAAATAAATACTGAGTACTTATAAAATATATAATTTTATTATAAATATTGAAAATCATCTTTCCGCTGACCAATTAGATAAAATTTGTATTTCATCAAACTGAACTTTGATAGAAAACGGGCAGTTCGTAGCCTTACAACACTAATAAAAGGGTGCTGACAAATGAAGCAAGCTGGTAAACGTGAAGCTTGTTCATAACAAGATTGCACAAGAAAATATACTGTAATGACCCTGTCTTGAACATCCTGTAATAGCCCATTGTTCCTCTCTATTACTCTCATTCAGCAATTTTTTTTAATAGCGGATATATGGCAGCAAAGGACCTAATATAATGTGGGATTGCACGTGCACAAATCACAGCACATAACAGAGATGAGAAAAAGACCCTGGCATGCCGAGAGAAGTTTTGGTTGTCCTATTAACTGGATGTGGAGCCTTACAAAACAATCCTACATCTTTCCATAACTTGAATAAGACAAACAAAATTATTTACCTATAAATGCCAGAAGGATTTGTAAACTCTGAGAAGACAGGAGAAACATTTTACCTATGAAAGGCAACAAATGACAAGAAGAACGAGAATGAAAAAGGAAAGTCATAGTTTTAAATTCTGAGAGATCACGAAGCCAATAAATGTAAATTTAGCAGAGTGGCAGCAATAGAAAGAATCCCTCCCTTACACAGATAGGAAGAGGAGATGTGGTAATAAGCTTCCACATGTGACAAGTGGATGTTTCACAATTAATTTAGCAACCCTACTGTGAATTCATGTCATACACATAACTCCAAATACAGATTTCTTACCATCTAAAGGAATCTTTCTGTTTATCCAAGAGGCTATATATGTAAAGAAATGGCTTTTGACTGACCACAGGATACCTCATTCAACTTTGTCTCTGCAATGAGAAGGTTACGCTAAAGCCAACATCATTCCATTTACTGATTTGTTCACAGTTTATTTTCTTATGGGAAGTACATTTGGAGGTTCAGATTACTTTTTTTCCTTTGTGCATTTATCATTCCTTCCATCACTTTCTTTTCCTTTCTTCCTTGCTACCAAACTTCATCATTTCACTGTTACTTAGTGTTCAAGGAAGGAGTTGGATAACTATCGTGTTTAAAAGCTATAAATGTTTAAAAATATAAAAGCTTGGAAATCTAGGAGGCAGAAGGGCTAAAGGAATTATAAAAATAAAATTTAAAAAACCCAAAACAAACCTCTGGCTTAAGAAGTCCCACATTCCTGCATGGTATAATGCTGTTTTTGAACATTTTGGTTTGGCTGGAAGCTGAGTTATCACAGATAACTGTCTATCATGCCAGCCTGTCTTCATTAGACAGTATATGTTTCAACAGTATCTTTTTCTCTCTTTGTCTAATCTGACTTAGAAAGCTTATTGCAACTGGTCCCTAAAATCTGCTTTGAATCTGGGCATTTTTGGTGCTGACTTCACCATAACTGTGTACATGCAATCTTATGGATTGACATGCTCTGGTGCCCCAGTGCCCCCACAAAGATGGTGCAAGCATTTTGCCATCCTTCCAACAAACCCTGAATTACTGCCATGTCCTTCACTGGGCTGTAATGTGACCCTAGAAAAAGCTTAGCATGTCAGCAGACTATTTTCTCTCTGTAGCTCTAAATAAAAAGTGTCCAATTAAACTATATTGGCTGAATTCTACCCGTGGATTGCATGCATAGTTTTTAGAAGAGGGATCTTCTCTGGAGAAGAAACACTAGTTGTACAATCTCTTCTGAAATAATGGGGGGAGGAAGAAAAAGAAAAAAGACCTAGGCCTAGCAGGCACCCCAGTGGTTCACACTAAAAGGTTAAAAATATCTGAGCGATGTTTTTCCTAACTTGTTTCCTAGGAACTCTGAAAATGCTGAGATAGTGCATCCAGCATGTCAGGTGGGGGCACATAAGGCTCTTGGAGGACTGTGCTATGACTTCCGTAATCAATCTAAGAATGACATTGTCAAGATTTGAAGACTGCTTATAGTCTCCTTTAGTCAGAAGCATTTCCAGTATGAGAAACTAAACATAATTTTAAATTAATAGAAATGAATACACAATGATTGTACTCCAAACAGAATTGTTTGCTCTTCCAATTACAACCATTATTGTGTTTTACATAAAACCTATATTGTGACAGCAAATAGAAATGAACAAATTTTGTATTTCTACTTTGCTCACTGGTGTGTGTAATTTTTGTCAATGTTAATCACACTTATGACATAGCAGGCATAAAATGATAGAAGGGATATAACCTTTCAGATCTCCCTTAGTGAAAACTGATGGAGTATGAGATTCCCCAGCTCTGTGGGGTAAGGAGAACAATGAAATAGCAGAGTTTATCTTGACTAGAGTTCTTACTCTAATTTCCATATCAGTTTCCAAAGTTACTATTCTCTAGGACTGTCATTTTCCCTGTTTATTTGCAGCAGAAAGACTTCTATTTCCTGATGCACATGCACAATTAAGAGATTAGAAACATTTTTTTTTAAATCCCTCTTTATCCACTCCTTCTGAAACTGAGGGGGAAAAAAAAAAGGAAAAAATAATAAAATATACCCCAAACCCACACTACATTGGCATGCACATAACCACAAGAAAAGCTACAATTCCGTTCAGTGTTTAAGTGTCCACTTAGTGTTAAGCATGTGCTTTTTCCGATTGCTTCTAGCTACATAGAAAAAAAGCACAATCCTGGTGGCTTTCAATGTATTATGATGCAATAAACAACACATGTAATAAAAAAATGAATGCAGAACAGTGGCCATGCCGAAAGTACTCGAATAGCACTCAGGAAAGAGCCTTAATTTTGGCTTTCCTGAACTTGTTTAAACTAACTTTTTTGTGAGTAAATACTAAATCAATTTTAAAAAGGTTACTGATCTTCATACTCTGTTACGGTACACGCATCTGTTGTTCCTCTTCAAGGAAGATGACTATGAATTTCAATATATAGTCATTTATGGAAAGGGTTCTCACACTTCCCCCCTCTTCCAAGAAACTAGACGTGTGAAGACAGATATTTCTCTTTGAGAGGAAGGATAAGGCAGAGGTTAATTTCATCTGCATGGGCCAGTATAGGATAAGCTTTTGGAAATATTGTCAAGCCACATTCTTAATGCCTGGCAAAGTGACTCATTCAGAGTCATCACAGGAAAGGAAGTTGAATAGAATAAAAAACGGAACAGGATGGGGGCTTAGACAGGAGAAAGAAGTGAGAGAAAGGAAACTGAATTGTTTAAAGTGGCCTGAGGTTATGAGTTCTATAACAAGATTTTTTTTAAAAAATGTATATATGTAAAATACATCTATACACGCATAAAAAAATATGTATACACATTTATGCATATATAAAAAAACCCATATAAACATATGTATGCATCTATTTATAAAAACCAATGTATTTCTACCTGAAAAGAGACTTGTATTTGTGGATTGTCTTCCAAAGCTGCCTGCTGAGGTATTTGTTTCAGCAGAAGGTGATGTTACCACAGTACGGGAAATAAACAAGAATACCCTCTGGAAATCCACAAGTTTTTAACAATTATGCTCCAATTCAACACAATATGCAATCCACAGAATATGAAGTTCTACACTTACACAGGATGCAAAAATCCACCAGAATGCAACAAACACTTTGTTACACCGTTCCCTAAAGAAACACTCTGCAGAATAAACAAGACTTTTTTCTTTTTTTCCCAAAATGCACCTTATTGATTTTATTGACAGCAATTTGCTGCAACCTGGAAAAGATTCTCTTCTCCAAATATTTTTACTGTGAAGCTTTGGACAATGAGCAACCAAACATCAATTTTAGGTAATTCGAACAGAAAACAACATGTAGAGTGTTTCAATAAATATCTTCACTTGCAGCACCGTACTGCAAATCACCTCCTTGAATTCATCATAACTGAAAACACATTACTTGTGCAACTAGAATCTCTGTTGACAAATAGAATAATTTTGGTTGCCAGGGAAGATGATAAAAACATTTTTAATATCATAAGGCAATACTCAACTGATTCTCAGCTCTTTAAGTTTCAAAATTGACACCTGTGAATAAAACTCCTAATTGTATAGTCCAATACTAACTACTGGGTCATTTTTCACATTCAAGGAAGATGAATACACCCATTAAATCACATAATTAGAAAAAAGAAATTTAAAAATTAAAATGGCATGCGTGGCCAAAAAAAAAAAAAATGGAAAAATGTACTAGAATAAACATTTCTAAATTTTTTATCTCAGCTCCCTATCTCATCTCCCAAGCAAACCTATCTCTGTTTGTGAAATACTCCTTATTTAATCCCCAGAGTGACACCTGCTGGATTTCACTAACAGAAACAAAAGGGCAGATATCCCCATTATTCAGAACATTTCAGAACAATGATTGCAAAAAATGTGCCCTTTTAGTAATAAAGGGTTGTAGAGTATCATATTTTTTCTCCATTTAGGGCAGTAAATAAATACATAGACACAACCATAGAGGAAAGAAGTTTGGTGTCTAAAGCTCTTATTCATTTCCAAAATAGATATTTTTAAATTTCTACCTAGGAAGGATTACAGAGCACAACATTGGGAGACAAACTATATTCATTTCTGATAATATTTATATGAAAAATATTTTAAAAGCCTAAAACAAATGAGTTTTGGGATAATAAATACGTCCTCAGCACATCTTTTACTTTAATGAAATTCTACCA
>JAHREE010000161.1:5831576-6059345 GCA_033628505.1 Tringa tobata | reverse complement strand
TATCTAGCACGTCTCCTTTCAATCCATTGAAAGAATCTCAGCTTCAGAGTGCAACAATAGGTTTTAGCACATCAGTGATCTGAATAGGTTTAAACTGGCATATGCATTATTACTGCCAATGAATGACAAGATCCCCAGTATGCACAATATGACTGAAAAGACTCTGCACTGGCACAATTGTAAGAGCAGCAAAATCTGGCCCCAAGGTATCTGGCACAGGTTTATTAAGGTAAAGAGCAAAAAACCCCACAACCTCAGCCAATTTAATTATTACTATTTCAATCTCAGCCCCTATAAAATGTATGGAAAACTAAATGAATCACTGTAGATCAAATCCAAGTGTGATTTATAGCCTGTACTATTTCCTAACTATCCTTCAGAAAACAGGACTTCTTTTCCGGATTCTACAGATCCATTGCTTACACACACAAGCAAATGACTAGATGTAGCAATCTCAGAAATGCAACTGTATTTGTAAAATAGAGGATATGGCATCTGTTTTGGAAAGCTAAAGAAGTGGCAAGAGTCTTAACTGTCGCTTAACTGATACTGGATGGCAGCCTTTCCACTGTTCAATAGCTTCTCAAGCAAATGAAATAGCAGACAATCACCTTTCAATAAATCAGGCAGGTGTTTGTAAGAAAAATCTCAGACAGTAAGACCCCGGCGCACGTACAAGCTTCAAACTCGAGCTAACTTTTTCTCAAACAAACAGAAAGTACAAAAAACCCACAAGCTTTATCTTTTCAGTTGTGTAATTACAACACAAAACCTAATTATGAAATAACTCAAGCATGACCTCTTTCTGGTACAATAACATCACTAACATTAAAGGAATATTCAGTAAGAAAATCTACACTGCTTTATCACCTAATTCAGCCTCTCTTGAAAGAGCCCAGTTGTATTGAATTAGTCTTAAGGACCCTTTTCAAACCAATGAGCCTCTAATTCTCTCCAGATGCAAAGACAGAAATTTGGTTAGCTAATATTAGAGGGTTTAGACAGAATCCTTTAAGTGCCGATTAGGGTATTTTATCTCCCTTTCTACCTATTTATTGCTCATTACTTCCTCAAGGATATATTATAACAACACAAGTTATAAAATCAGCTCAGCTCACTAAAAATAAACGAAGCTTTTCCTCATACCCCTTTCTCCTTGCAGATTACATATCACATGCTGAGGTTAGTGTAAGAGCGTGCACACACACGTAACTATAAATGCATTCAGATGGCGCAAAAAATATTGCTCTTAGGTAAAACAACGAGACTGTTTTGATCGGTACTCACCCCACCGAGTTTTTGCGAGAATAAATCAGCGTGATTTCCCTTTTCAGCGAGGGAGAAAGGCGATGTTTCCTTCCCTCCCTCTCCGGCCAAACAAGAGACCTAGGAGAGCCTGATCCTCCTGCTGGGTATAATCCAGTTCCCGAGCCTGGTGGCCGCAGGGGGAGAGGAGCCCCCGCCGCTGGGCGAAGCGCTGCTGCGGGCAGCGGCTGTCAGACGGTGCGGGAGTGTGAGAGCGGGGAGCGGCGGCAGCAGCGAAACATCAGAGCTTCCTGTGACATCACCCCGACCCCGCCCGCAGCCGGCCTGAAGTTACTTTTCTCTCTCAAACGGCGTGTCCCAGGGAAGCCGGGCTCCCCCGGTGCCTCCCGGCGGGAGCTGCCCGCATCCCGGCGGTGGCCGTGGGCTCCCCTGCGGGCCCAGCTCCTGTCCGGGGACCGGCTGCCCCGCACCTTGCCCCCAGGTGGACTGCAGCCCCGGGTGAAAGCTAGCGCTCCGGAACCAGCCGGGAAACACTCACCCGCTCTCCTGGAAAGAAGGAGACCACGGGTCTGATCTTGTCACGTACGGAGCCAGTGAGATCTGTCCTCCAACTAGACCTAGAGAAATAAATCAGTTTGGACCTTTATTCGGGGACAAATAATGCACAATCGCTGCATTCCTCCTTACCGTGACTGACCTGCCCCACCTCTGCCAGATACGGTACGGGACATAACGCAGCCCCTGCAGTAAGGGCTGAAATGCTCTTATTCCTCAAATGTAAAACTGCATTAAAGGTCAGAATCAAATTTTCAAATTCAAGCAAGTGCATGATTTACAGTGCTTCTTTGTTTTATACCCAAGAAAAAAACAACCCTGCATTTAAGCAAGTAAGTCTTTGACATATCAAGGGGTAGAAAAAAAAGGCAGCAGGAGTATTATTGCTGCTGCACAGAACTCTAGGCTGCATTGTTTTAAATGCCAGTGATTTGAAAGCACAAGTATGAGCTGCCTGGTTTGAAAACTGCCATCACTGAATACAAAACAAAATCAACAGCAGTCCTTCTACTAGCTTCAAAGAATTTTGTGTCAGGACCTAAAAATGTTTCTTTGAGAGCATTTATCGCTCATTTTTTGTACAGTTGATACCCGTGTTATAGACAGAATCTCTCCAAATCAATAGCACAGGGGAGCACCACAGTGAACAAATGTGGAGTTTGTGGAGCATTAAGCTCCAATACTATTAACACCTGTAACACCAGTACTCATTATGTAAGGCCATAAAGACCTAAGTGCTCATCAAAGTCGTAACCGTTTCATTTCCTCATGAAACAAGAAAAAGCATTCTGCTTGCTTCTCACTACTTGTTGCTCGTGCTCTCTTTTTACCAGCAGAAACATTTGTGGAACATGCTGTGAAGTGGATGAGGGAATTAATCTGAAAATCTTTTCTTCAAAAATGAAAACAGCAAGAAACCAAAAACTAAATTCAAAAACCCAACCCCCAGCCAGGGTAAGGAAAAATAGAAAGAGGGAAGAGAGGAGCAGGAATACTTTAAATCCATACGGCCACTGGATAATATGAATTGTGAAATCACACTCTAAGGTCACTAAAAGAGCAGGCATATGACTTTAATACTCATTTGGCACATACAAGTGTTGGTGCTTCTAGGATCTTACATCAACAGGAGAATGTTTGAGTTTTATAATCAGTGAAGAACTAAGAACTGGCACTCTAAACTTCTAGGCAATGTAAACAGATATAAGCCAGGGATTAGCTCTGATTCTGAACAGTGAGGGAAATTAACTTCTCTGAAATACGGTGTCACCTTAGGTAGTGGAATTTCATACTAAGTGAGCCTGGCTGCATTTCGCCCATTAGGTCTAGGCTATAGACTATAAAATGGCATGTTACACACAGTAACCTAGAAAATAATCCCTCTATTCCAGCCAAGCACACGCATTCAAGACAGGCATCTGAATTAGCTGCACAGATTTATTACATGGGCCATGTTTGATTTGGCATGTCAAATTCAGTGGAGTTGTGGGGGGACTTGTTGGGTTATTTATTTATTTATTTACTCAAAAGTCTTATATTCTACTTATTTATCTATCATTGGAACTTTCCTACTCCTATTCTCCAGGGACATTGAGATAGCTCAGCCGGTGCAATTTACGCTTCAAAGACGCAGAAGGCTCGCACGCTTACTTCAGCTACCCCTTCCCCCGCCTGAAAACCGCGTAAATTACCCCAATACGGGCTGCCTTGGCGACCGGTCGTCCCCGGCGGCGCCCCCGCCCCACCGACCGCCGCTCGGGGGCGCCGCCCCACGGAGCGCTGCGCGGCGCGGTGCTGCCCCCTGGCGCGCAATGGGGCCGGGTTGTGGATACCGTATTCCCCTTTCCTTAGAGCTGGTCATAGAATCATAAAATTGTCTAGGTTGGAAGGAACCTTTAGGATCATCTAGTCCAACCATCAACCTAAATCTGACAACAACAAAAAACCACATCACTAGACCATGTCACTAAAAGATACCGCCAGAAGCCACCAGTTATGGAACACAATCCTTACGTGCGCATCAATGTGTTTGACAAGTAGAAGCTGGATCACACTGCAGTTTGGACTTTTTATGAGAAAAACTAATGCAGAGTAGAGCTATATGAAAAGAAGACAGGAAGACAGCTGGATAACTGGTATGGTGGCCAAACGTAGTACACACACCAAGAAGAGCATGCACTCTCAGAGATTTGAATTTGAATCTCTGATTATAATCAGATCAGGTTTTATACAGTCTATAACATTCCAGTTTTCATTCTCATTGCACTAAGTCACAAACCTAAAAGATGAATCACTTTGTAACATTTTCTTAGTCAGCTGAAATATAGGTACTGTTGAGATGCTTTAACTATAAAGTCTGTCTCAACAGCAGCATAAGAGATCCATCAGTGGATCACTTGTTTAATCCCTGTTACTACAAAAGGAACGCATGAGAAGTTTCTTTAGTATAATGTAAGTGGAGGGTGGCAGAGCATGGGGGAGTACCTGTTAGTCCTGTCCTAGCTACAGCAGTGCTGGAAGAAGAGGAGACTGCACAGTCCATGAGGAGACCCTGTTAGTTTGCAGGAGAGCTCAGCAAGCAGATAACTTAGAAGAATGGGGAGCAGCCACACAGCCAGGTTTCTCCATGGACAGAGAGGACAATTTTTCCTAGACTTCCAGAGTGGATTTTGTTGGTGTTGAATCCAGGCAGCCAGGGACAAGTTACTGGACCAAGAGAGAGCCTGATGGAGAGATAATGCCGTGAAAAGACACAGGGATCACAAGACAATCTTTGTACAAATGCATTTATTTATTTCCTATCTATCTTTTATATCTGTTGTCTCATTCAGAATATTCTGTTTCAGAAAGCTCATCATTCTAGCTTATGATCTAATAAAACTTAGAGTTTACAAATCCTTGTTATTGTTCTTAGTGGGACAGCTTTAAGAAACACCCTGGGTGTTAAGAAACACTATGGAACCTTCCCCTTCCTCCCAATCCCTGCAAGGTTCTGGTCAAAGATCAAAGTCACAAGTGAAAACACCACCAGGTTTACAGCTGCAGTTACAGCTGGGCAGAGGATACAGCCTCAGGAATAGCTCTGTCCCCATCACCTTTATTTGGGCTTGATACTGAGCAAAATCTCTCCTTAAAAAAGCACTACTACCAATAATGCAGACTCATAAAAAAACTGGAGTTACCTGAATGTGGCCCTCCTGCTGCTAAAGAGTTAGCTTCATTCTCTTTTACATGAAGGCTTTAGGAGATGTTTTTGTTTAATGTGAATCAGGGTCAAATACCTCAGAATCAGGCTCAGAATACCACATTTCTTTGTAAAAGGATTTTAACAGGATAGTATAGTACTGCCTATCTGTCAGTGACAGAAGGTGGCTGTTGCAAACAGGTTACTTACCCAGCACTTGACAATTTTTTTTTGCTTTAATATGAAACCACAGACTCAGAATGTCCTTACTGAATCACTGAGCTACTGGAGAAGCCAAGCTGCACACACCTGAGGTGCTGGAGTGGGTCCAGAGAAGGGCATCGAAGCTGGTGAGGGGTCTGGAGCACAAGTCCTATCAGGAGAGGCTGAGGGCGCTGGGGTTGTTCAGGCTGGAGAAAAGGAGGCTGAGAGGAGACCTTATCACTCTCTACAACTACCTTGAAAGGAGGGTGTAGAAAAGCAGGGGTCGGTCTCTTCTCCCAAGTCACAGGTGATAGGACAAGAGGAAATGGCCTCAAGTTGCACCAGGGGAAGTTTAGAGTGGATATTAGGAAAAATTTTTATATCAAAAGGGTTACTAAGCATTGGAATGGGCTGCCCAGGGAAGTGGTTGTGGCACCATCCCTGGAGGTATTTAAAAGATGGGTAGACATAGTGCTTAGAGACATAGTTTAGTGATGGTTGGACTAGATGATCTTAAAGGTCCCTTCCATCCTAGACAATTCTATGATTTTACCTCAGCTGTTTCTCCATTCTGAGGTATATCCCACAACCTAGCAATGACCTAACTTTTAATGCTGGCAATCCATGGGAAATTATTATGGCTAAGAATGGAATATCAGATATTTTTACTGCCTTCACCATAAAGTTTATACAAGAAAAGGTGCAGACACCTGTGCACTCACCTGCATTCCCAGCCAGGCAGAGACAAGCCAGTGTAGGTGTAGAAGCAGGCTAACTGTGGCATCAGTGGGGTGTTCAGCCCATTGCTAAGTCCTGCCTTTCCCGTATTTGGTGTGCCTAAAGCAACTCCTGCTTTTGGAGGCCAGATATGCTACTGTTCTAAGGCAGTTGCTATGCTGCAAGTGGAAAGGCCTGGGAACAGCTTAAACCATGGGCTCTGCACTTGTCTGCAATGACAAATTCCAGCTGGTCCAAGTATTTGACCTACTGCTCTGTTCCTGTGCAGCGCAGCTCACATTTACAGACTTGACTCCTTGTACGTGGAGTACAGACGACACCTGGAGAGTAAGATCAATGCAAACGATGAACTAGAATGCAAAGATATCAAACTGGAACTGAAACTGGCAGGTAACTACACACCAAATTAATTCTGTGTAGAAAACTGACATTACTAGTTTTCAGCAGAAAGTTGGAGTTTATAGGTTTCCTGTCAGAAATGCACTTTCTGATTTATACAGTTATTGCATTGTAAATCTGTGGGGTTTATATATTTTAGATGACAAGACTCTACATAAATCATAGAATGGTTAGAGTTGGAAGGGACCTTAAAGATCATCGAGTTCCAACTCCCCTGCCATGGAGAGAGACACCTCCCACCAGACCAAGTTGCTCAAATATTCTGTTGTGCATTTCAGTTTCATGAGCGTTTTTCAAATCAGATTTAATAGATTCTAGATTAAAAGTCATGAAAGGACTTAGACACCAGAACAGAGATTTGGGTAGAATTTCTATATAAAAATCTGTGACTTACCCCCTCACTCAGATACTTAGAATGTATAAATGCTTTCATTCTCAGCAGTAAAGCTTACCCTCTTTGTGTAGTTAGTCCAAAGTTCATCAGGCCTATAAAACTTAAGATTTCTGAAATAATACATGTGATTCATAGTGCACAGGCAAAGGTAGGTTAGTCCAACAGATCACTTATTATTCTGTCATTGCTGTCCTTGTCTTTGCTGTAGTGTGTGAGCCCCTCACGTGTATTTCAGCTACTTATTTCCACACCACCTCTCACAAACAGCAATGTAACTGCCCTCAGTAGTTTTAGCCATAAAGAGAAAACATGTGATACATAACAAAAAAGATTCATAACATCAAAGAAGACAGGGAAGAGTTTCAAATGTATCTTGCTATCTTTTGTTTCACAGGCAGCAAGGTACTTCTAAAAAACTTAATGGAAAACCAACTAATTTTCTTTTTTTTTATCTTTAAAAAAATTCTCATTATAAAATATTCACCCAAGAACAGGGAAGTGCCTTGGAGAAAGGCAGGAACTATAGCACTGTTCTATGTCAGCCTTAAAAAAACACCATGAAAAAACACACTGAAAAAACCCTCGAAGTCAACTGGAGAGTAAGCATAGTGTTATTTCTAAAGCAACTTTACTTATTTCTATGAAAGGAATTTTTTCTTTTTTTGGTAAAAATTTAATACATATTTCTGGAAATTATTAACTTGCTAGCCGTGAGTCCAGTCCAGTAGCAAGGATAAAAATTAAATATATTTTTAAATCTTCACAAACATCTGCCAAATTGCTTCACACATTTACAACATTCTTCTAATGGTTTTTGGTGGGTTAATCCTGATCTCACATTCATTTTACAATAGTGTAGTTATATGCACTTTGGTGGAGTTAAATTTAGCTAGCATAACCTAAAATAACTGATTAAAACAAACCTAGTGTCTTTTTCCTCTTTATACCAATAGACCTATTTTTTAATCTATGATGGAAACAATCATGCTTGACAAGTGATTAGTGTTTGACAAGCATTATGCTTTTTTTAGCACAAAAACAGATTTCAAAAAAGAATAATCGGGTAAAGTAAATTTGAATCTTGTCTACTTTTTAATCATTATGAGTTACACACCCACACAGCCTGTTCTGTCCTGTTTCAGCTCTGACAATTATATACAATCAAACTACAATTTAATAACCTTTATCAAAGTGAAAGATAATGTTTATTAACATGAATGAGGAATACATAATAAAAATATAAGCAGCTTAATAATATGTAATCCAAATAATCAGTACAGTAAATACATTTAAAGGGTGTACACTAAAGGTTTTCATTCACAGGTGAATAGTAATTTACTTCACATTTCCATAAAAATCAAAGCTGTATTTTTTCAGGGATGATTTCCTCGCCCAGAGCCTTTACTGGCTGTTTCTTTTTTTTCTTCTTGATTTTCATTATTCTTCTCTCACCTTTTTTTTTATTGAATCCTAAAGATAAAATGAAGAAAGTAAGATTAGATGCTGTATGACTAACACATCCAAGATTATCAGAAATAAGAGACAAGTCTCTTTTTTTTTAAAGAATATTTCTTGAAAACAAAAGAAAAACATAGTCTTACCTATAGTCTTCATATGACTGACCAATGCCAAGTAGTCTTATTTCTGTTCTTGAACACTGTACTTTACTGTCCATCTTTCTGCCTCTAGCTCTGCCTCTCTTCTGATTTCCATTTTCAGTTTTTCTAAGACTTTCAACTATTGCGTTTTATCAGGAAAATACTGACTACCAAAAGTTGCAAGAATGTTTCAGCCTGCAAACTATTTACCTCTGATGATGTGGCAGTATCACTTCCCATACCTTTCTTGCAGATCCTCAAACATGACTTCCTGGAGGTAAAATTATTTTCATTCCCACCGCAACCACTGTAACTAAATGGGTGACATCTTCCAGTGGAGTAGTTGTAGAAAAATCTTAACTCTTTGGCTCTACAAAGTCCTCTGTCCATAGGGGTCGTGCAGAAAGAAGGGATAGGGGGTGGTTCTAGAAAGACCAAGAAAAACAAGATTAGAGACAACACTGCAGTTTACAAGTTTTCTGTTACATTGATGTTATAGATGAGATTTGAAGCTCACAATTTATATAAAATTTATATGAAATTTAGTGACAAATGTATTTCTGCCCTCCTGAAAATCCAGAATACTTTACATAAACATCTGTCTTTTTATGATTTAAGCCAGCAAAAGCTTACCTAAAAGCAAGGTGTGTTTCCTATATATTTAGTCATAAAATTGCCATTTCTGTGATAGGAGATAGTATTCAATTAGAGAAGTTTCGAGTGCAGTATTTGTAGAAAGTGAAATTAAATAAATTAATCTTGGACAGCTTTTAAAACATTACAAATATTTATGATAATTAAGTGAATTTTCCCAAGTACTGCTAGACATTCTGAAATCAAATAGAAGGTAAAGTACCCAGCATTTCCAATGTAAGATTCAATACCTTAATATAGGGTTTGGCATATGAATACATAAAGTTTGACCTAAGTAATAGAAGTTGGTCTATTGAAAAACACAGAGCAATTATTAAGAAACAGCTTGTAAACTGCAGAATAACAAAGGATCAGATGTGAAGAATAAGTGCACAAAGTGACCGAGATGCTGGTGCTTTAGTGCTGCTGTTAGGTTTTTACCATTCCAAGGAGTAGGTTGATGGTTTGTTTCTTCAGTGTTGCTGCAAGTGAGAGTTTGAGAACTGAAACACTGGAAGATGAATCTGAGGTGTCCGAAGTACCTGGACTCTGGAGCAAGTTCAAGCAGCAAATCCATGCCAGAATTGCCAACCCTGGAGAAACTCCATCATCTATCACCCTGGAGTGACTCATACAAAATCAGAACTAACACAATTGTGCAGAGGACACAAGAAACTGAATGGAAGCCATTTTATCATCAATTATGAGGGACCCAAAGGAGCACCCTTTCCTTCAAAAGGTAGCAGAATTGAGATAGCTAACATCTGAATGCACAAATGGAAACATGAATCTAGTCAGGTAGCTTCTTGAAGTTACAAAGCAAAATAAAAATTTTAGGGGATAATTTGGTTACAACAGAGCTGAAGACATCCTGTTGTTACAAAAGCAGGAAGCAGATGAGTTGCTGAAAGCAAGAAGTTATGAATTAACTTGGGCAATTCAAGAGGCTGACAAGAAAATGCCCAAAATGAACATGATACATCTTACTTATCTTACACCTATTACACCTGCTGAAAAAGGTTCATCTGCAAAGCCGTCAAGGTGAAAAAGTATAAAAAATTGCTGTGAAAAAAAACCAGAATGATGATTTATGGAAAGGTAAGACAGCAAAATGAAATCAAGAATATATTCAAAGCTGTGTTAGCAACATCATACTATTCAAAAAGAATCCTGAAATGCAAAAACTGAGTCATGAGTTGTTTTTTCCAAGATGGATCAAGTTAGTTTCAGGTTATAAAATGAGCACTACTTAATTTGTTTTCATAACTGTGGCATTATTGTAAGAGTAAGGTTCACTCTGGATCCATAGTATGAACTCACAATGTGATAAAATTTATATTAAATCTGTGGTTTTATTTATAATGAAGATGGTAGTTAAACTAACTAATGCAATGCTTTTGGTACCACTCTAACTGAGAACTCCTGTGCCTAGAGCTAATTTCATCTCACTCTAGCTAGAGAAGGTGTTAGCTTTCAAAGCATATGTTCAGCAACATTAAAATAAAAGCTTACCTACTTTAACCTGACTATTTCAGATAAAGTGGAAAGACTTGCCAGTGATGAAAGGGCCAAACAGCATGGGTTTGTTAATTATATAACAGAATTTAAATATACCTTTTGTAACGTAAATTAATTATCCAGTATGTAGAATTTTTCAGAGAGACTCCAGAGCCCTCTCATGAAGGAGTTCTCACAATGACTGTAAGCTTCAGGGGAGCCACGGAGCCAGTGGTAACTGGTGAATAAGGACTACCTATAATGCAACTTGCAGAGTGGCATCCAAATGCTATTCAGAATCCCACTTGAACTCTTTCTAAAAATTATGTTGTTTGTCTAGATCATTGCTAGATAAACGCCCCAGATACCAAAAACTATTCCTGTTCATCTTCAAAATATCTGCATATTCTTTGCACTCACAGAAGCAACCAGCCTATGAAGAAAACCTCTTAATTTTGCCATATAACAGCCTTTAAGATACTGTAAACATAAAATACGTACTGGTCACACTCAGCCCAACATATGTATTGGCAGAACAATCTATAAGCCTGTGAGCCAGAATGTTAATACAGTCACACTGGAAGCATTAGATTCAGGTGATTTTTCTCCATTCAGCCCCAGCTTCTGACACTGTACTTAAGCTGTATATGATGTTACAGTAAGTTTAGATATTATGCCTGTTCATATGCTCTCTCAACTGCTTTGGTTTTATAGCCTCATTTTTCTGAGTTGTTGAAATGTTTTATCTCCTGCTTTTTCAATGAAGGAAAAAAAGAAAAAGAAAGAAGCAAATTCCACAACCCGCAAAACTACAAAATATGTGATTTAAACAGGTTTTAAATATCCAATAGCAAGCTTATAAACTTGGATTTGCTATGCATATTATTTGCCAAATATATGCAACACAATTCAAGTCACAAACAGGTATGGAAAAAAAGAATTTACAACTCATGCAGGCAAAGGACAAATGAAAGTTTCCAAGCTGAGGCTGTCAAACATTTCCAGGTGCAAAATTTTCTTCTGGAAAATGCTGATACAATGAAATAGAAATTCCTGTTCCTCAGAAACATGGCAATTCCATCAGAAACTTTTGAAGGAAATTAGACCTTGGAACCCATCTCCTGTGGAGCTTGGGAACTGGAACTCTGGCCACTAGTTCTGCAGGAGCCTCTCAAATGGGTTTCAGGCTTTACAACAACAAAACACGTCATAGGCCTTCCTGTTATCTTTCTGTTACTTCTTTTTCTTGGTGATGTAGATGTTTGGACTGATTTTGATTTGATGAGAGAGTAAGACCAAAAACTGCAATATTTGATATTTAGTTTCTGAAAAAATATGTAAACTAATTATATGGAACAAAGAGTCAATTAAAAAGGCTATCATCCTTACCTATAAAAAGACTATTGTATCTTACCCTTCACTGCTACCTAAACAACCTTTAAATGTGTATGGTTTAAGAAATAATTCTTATAATACAGCCTTTTCTGAAAAGCGAGACACCCCCCCCTTGGTAATGTGAACAGATGACACAGTCGTACTTCAGAATCTCTGAAACATGCATATTCTCTCTCTAAACATAGACTCACATTTAAAAAAATATTCCCAATCCTGCATTGCAACAATAACCATTATTCCCTCAAGCTTATCTTGGGTTGTGTGACAATGAACTGTTAATTGATCACAGTACAAAAGAAGTTTGAAAGGATCTTGGTGAGCTGGATGAGAAAAATGCTTCCTACATTCTCTTCTGCTAGACACCGGTGGGTGACATTGACGAAGCTTCAGATTTATTGCCAGATATTTGACATATGCAGACTTTAGTATCTCATTTCTGGTTGCAGCAAAGAGAAAAAAGAATCTTCACATAGACAAGCTATTACAAAAATAATGAGTCATCTGTACTTGACAGTACTCTATAGGTATAAATTGGTGCAGATCCATTATAGTGAACAGAACTGTGTCAATTTATATCAGCAAAAGATATGGCCCTGACTTTGAGAAGTAATAACAGGAACTCTTTCTGTGTGTCATTCCATATTTGCCGAGTTGAAAACTGACTTTTGATCCTGCACCGCACTTAGTGAATGTAGAGTATAGCACTCATAATTCCCTAGCATAGATCACTTCATATAATCTAAAAATGAAAGGCTTGATTCTTGCCTTCACTATCTCTTAACTTTCCCAGAATAAAAGTTATTTTAGATCTTGCAGCAGAGTAAGACAAGAACAATCTTCACGATCTGCAGAAAGTTCATTGTTGAGATAGCGTTAGAAGTCTCATGTTTATATGCAGAAAAAAGTTTGTTTTGTTTGCCAAAAGAAGAATTTAATTTTCTGAAGATCAAGAACTTTGTTGGAAGTCTATTAATCTGATATCATTGCAGTTAGACATACCACCAATAATACGTATATTTTCTTGAAATCTAGATGAAATAGCATTTCAGTTGTGAGGTAAGGTATTCCATAAGAGACAATTCCTTGAAAAGTTGTTTTTTAATGGCAGTCATGTATTTTAAAAAACAATGAAGATACATAGCCACACCAATATACATGCAAAATAGATGTTACAGTGGCAGACCAGCTACTTTGCTTGTTCTAGAGAAGACAGGTATCAGCCAGTCCATCCTGACCTCATATGTGCACAGCCAGATTCTTGTCCCTCGCTGAGGGCCAAGGGGAGTCACAGTGCATGTTTGTGTGAGATGGCTCTACCTTGCAACTTCAGTTTACACCTCTACCTCCAGCAACAGCCAGAATGGAAGTTATACTCTCCACATCTCTGCGGAGAAATCAGCTGGTTTTTTTCCTCCCCCCATTAGCAAGATTGCACAAAGCACAAGATTTTAGCCCATCCCAGCAGCCTGAAAGATACAAACAAATGGCAGCAGGTGGCTTTACGGGGCAAGCTTTCTTCCACCAACTTTTGATTCTTCTCTTTCTTTTAGCCCCACCTCTCTCTACCAAAATCTGCTCTACCAGAAAATTCACTATTGCTGAGACAACCAAGAATCCTTCAGTTTCCTCTGAGAAAACATTGTGAATCGTGCCCCTTTGCTTGTACAGATGCGCTGCTTTGGGGATTTGGAGATTCTTATTATGAGTAAAAACCTTTAGGAAACAAGTATGCCCTTATGTTCCTAGACTTACTACCAGGCCTTAAATCATTCAAATATTTTTCAGTGAAATAAGTTGCCAAAAGCTTTACTGTTTTATATTCAATCATTTTAATAACAGAGTGCATTGATGCTTTGTATGTGGTAAACAAACAATCCAGCTATCACAGAAACTTACCTCAGCTCAACAGTGCATGTGGATCATAGTGCAGGCAAAAAAAATAGAATACAACACACATTCAAGCTTTATTAGGCATATCATTCTACGCAAAGAGTACAGGAATGTTATCCTACATACCCATTCTTACAGATCATATTAAACACAAAAGCCTTAATGAATTCGTAAGTCACCACTCAGTCCCCAAAAGTATAAGTGTAAATGCAAAAAAACAACAGAAATGCTTGGTAAGAATGCTCAGGCTTTTTCCAACTGTTTCTTGTTTCCTCTTGCATAACTGTGGATCATAAAAATGACATGCCTCAAATTCAATCACCCTTTACAGTGCGAGCAAGTACCAGCAATCTATAGTGGACAGCCTCTAGCTGTAGAAACTGTTAAAATCTAGCCCTCTACAGCAAAGGTCCAGATTCTCATCTGCATTATAATACATAATGCAAAAATACCTTAAAGCAGACACAAAATTAATTCACACTCACTTTAATTATACTAAGACCAAGAACTGAGTTTAATATAGCCTTAGTGTAAATAAAAAAAAGTATTATGATAAATATATTGTGCCATATTCCAAAATCCAAATATGGTCCTTTTTTTACAAAGAGCTTTAAATCAGCTGCTAATTCAATCCCCACAAAAATATTAATTTTGACTAAAAGATCTCCGCATCACTGCTTTTAATCCTTATATTTTTGTATTTATCAGACCTTCAGGAAGCACACACTTTCAGAAGAGTACAAGATGTGGTCAGTCTACCACTTTCTGAGATTTATTGAAGATCTGTAAGTAGCAATATATTTATTTGCTTTGATTTTCTCTGCTTATCATATTTAACAGATATAAACCCACTCTTTAGTCTCAGATATGTCATAAAATGGGTGGAAATGGAATAGCAATCCAGAGTGCGTATAAAAGACCGAGAGCTAAGAACTGCAAAATCTTACCAAAAAAAATGGGAAACTGGTTGCGTTCCTCCTTTGGGGAACTACTGTTCAGATTGTTGGACTTCTCATTTTGAGCAGTTGGCAACAAATTGACTAAAAGGAAAAAGAAGTGAAACAGTAAATGAGGGGTTATCTAGACAGAGCAAAGCTCTGAAAATAAGCTATGATTGGTACCTATTTGCCTTGCTCTATGCCAGTATTAATACCACTAAAAGGCAGCATTTCTTTAAGTCCCAAAGGCATAGGGAACTAATGTGCTGAGGCAACTTTGGGATGGATTCCTTTTTCTTCCTTAATTTAACCAATGTAAGATTTAAATCAATCATGGTTTTCTAAGGTTACTTTAATATTACTAGCAGATATTCTAACCTTTGCAACTGTAAGCCTTTTTCAAAATATGTATTACTGACAAGAAAATGGCTATGAAAATAATTTTAATGTTATTAAATTCACTGCAACTAATATATATGCCTTCAAATAAACAGGAAAATGAGTGGACAAGCCAAGGCGTGTTTGTATTAAAAATGCCTAACTTTTTCTGGTTTTTTTGCAAAAGCAAATTCTTACCAAAAATCCCAGGAAATTGGTTGGGTTCTTTCTCTGGGGAGCTACTGTTCCCAGTTTTAGGATGCCCTTCAGCTGGAACAACTGGCAATAAATTTGCTAAAAGAAAAAAGAAAAACAATTTGTATCAATGATTCAATATCACTCAGGTAAAAACTCTGATCTATTTAAACCACGGCAATGGCCCCTAATCCTTTCTTTCTTTTGGGGTATTCATACAAATTTACATGAAGGTGTTATTTCAGATTAAAGTCAGGAAAAAAAAAGAAATCTACAACTTTTAGTCCATAAGGTAAAAGTGGAATCAGAGTCCAGGAAGAAATGCTTCAGCAAAGGTAGGGGAAGAATACATGGCTCTGTATGTATATATCTTTTAATATATATTTTTTTTAATCTTTAAAAAAGGAACCATAGTGGGTCTGTTCTTTTCTAAATGTGAATAAGCTCAAGTGCCCCTTGCCAAAATGACCAATTATGAAACAGTTCTGGAGAAAGGCCCACCCCAAACAAGACAAAAGGGTCTGGAGGCTCTGGCTGGGAAAACATATTAGTCCTATGAATAAAAGTAAACACTTTGTGAAGAGCAGAGTAGTTATGAAGCTTACTATATTCTGATATAGAACAATTCATAGGAACTAGTAGCATGAGGAAGTGGATGAATGATCTGCGGTCAGTCTGAATGGCTCTTTCGTAGCATAAGCTGCACAGCCAAATCATTCCGAAACAAGGGACAGGTTTCCATGACTTTTTAATGGGAAGCTAGCAATGCACAATAAGGATACAGTAAAACCAGAAATTCCTATCTTGGCATCTCTTTTCATTACAAGATTTGGTTTGAAAAAAGCATATTCAGATGTACAGGCTACAGAATATATATTAACATATTATGCTATTATAAAGCCAAGCAACTGGCAGATTTTAGATTACAGAAAAAGAATTACATGGCTGTAAGCAGAATAGGTCCATTTCTTCATCCCCTGTCATTATAGTCTCTATTACTGTAAACTCTCTGCCTTCTTCTACGTAGGTACCAATATTTTTATAATACATTTCAAACCAAATTACCCCAACTTTCTGCCCTAGAGATTGTGTTTATAAAATCTTCCCCCTAATGGCAAGTTTAATGGAGAAATGTGATGATCTAATGTCCAGGTATGGCCAGGAAACAGTACTCATTGTGGACCAAAGCCCCTCTTCAGTTGAACTTCATGTTATTTTAATTACTTCATCTGTCTCTATTGCTTCTAACATTGTTTCAAATTCTAGATCACACACTATTTGTTTCAACTTAGATATATTAAATAGTATGCAGATTTCTGAAAATTAATATAGTGTTCTTTCTTAGACAGACAGGTTTAATATATATGTTGCAGGGAGTTGTAGAATTAACACATATGCAGGAAACTAACTGTCATGAGAAAAGTGAAAAAGTAGGAGTCCTGTAATATTCATTAAAATTAATAGTACCAACTGGTTTTTTTAGTTTATATTTTCCTTTTTTGTATTTTTATTTAAAAAAATATTATTAATGTTAATTTCAGATCTAAATTATTGCCACCTAAGGGTGCCCTAAGTTGCTTTTTTTTCTATGCAAGATACCTTAAAACACAACATAATTTATACAAGAATAACATTAAGAATAATGAAGACAACAACTTACAGTCGCCTTGGCAGGTAGCCTGGCATTCTTCCAAATTCTTGAAGTTGTTCTGGTTTCCTAGGCACCCACCATATTTGAATACTTCACATATCTTTGTCTCTTTGTTATAGAAATACCTGGAAAAATAGCCTCGGCAGATTCCAGGGTCTTTCTCGTGAAAGCAGAAGTTGGGCTTTTCTACAAACAATGGTATATGATGAAGAAGGTGGGGGAAGGAAAAAAAAAATCAACACACATTCCAGGACAATAATAGAACTGGAGGAAGTTTATAAAATAAACCTGTAACTTTGGACTAAAGACTAACTGTAAAATAGCTGCTGCTTTATTGTAGTGCTTTTGTTCTATATATAATGCTGCGGTATTACACTGGAGCATTATAGGGACATTTTTATTGCTTTTTTTCCTCTTTTCAAGTAGCCAGTAAATTATATCTTAGAAATGGAGGACTAATGATCCTTTAAGTGTCCTCCTACACTGAAGCTCTAAGAGTAAAATTAGTTTTTACTCTGAATTAAATCAAGACTTGAATCTCAGCTGGATCATTTGAATCTAAGTACACATTCTTGTCATTTATGTAGTCATTTTAGTCAATGTTAGTGTGAAATATACAGAGAGCAATGTTAAAATAGAAAGAAAAAGGAAATAGTTTTAGAAAAAGAACAGAAAAAATATCTAACAATGCATTTTGTCTGGGACAGTCTACTGCTATAAAAGGATACAGGAAACTGGGAGACAGAGCAGCTGTTCTAACTATCATTTTTCAGTCCCAGTTCCTAGTTTGCAATCAGTAACTACAATATCAACCAAGAAAAATTAACAAATTAATACTGTGTGATTTGGCTGAGTATCAAGGCATGATAAACGGCTTCTGGCAGAGAAGAAAAACATATAGCCACACAGTAATCCTAAAATGTCAATTTCTCACCATACTAAATTTTTTCTTAAAATAATATTCTTAAAAGAAAATAATGGAAAGTATAATGAAATACATGTGGAAGTATTCTCAAATTCTTGCTAAATACTTTGAAATATGATTCTTGAGTGAGCTGAGTTGCAGAGAAAAGTGTATTTAGCCATCATATGAGACAATCATATCAAATGTGACATATAAAGGCCTTCCTTACCTGTGAAACGTAATAGAATATTGAGACTAAAACAGGGCTGCCATTTTAATGAAAATCATTATATAACAATTAAGCTGAAGTCCCTAACGTTTTTGGAGTAGATTATGGAGTTGTAAGGGAGTTCATCCTATTACATCTATTTTAGCCAAGTATCTATTAAAAGTAAATTCTAGAACAAGAATATTATTAAATTCAATTGATGCACAGCATATATTTATATAAAACATTATAATAGCTCATAATTAGGGTTTTTTTCAAGAAATAATTGTCAATATCTTGTTCTTCATTTGTTATAAAGCTTCATGAACAGCAAAACATAAAATTAAAACCATGAAAATGTTCTTGCATAAACAGAATCAACTATTTTAAGCACTCCTGCTTAAAAATCAAAAATTTTAATTTTTCATTACAAATTGCATTCTCTGCCATTAAGTATATGTTTTCTAAAGTTCAGACATATCACATTTCTTACTATTCAAATGCAGCACCTTTTGATGTTCACAGATTTACAAAACTAAGTTCACATAGACCAACAAATATGAAAGGGGCAGACATGGCATATGATATGCTTTCAGCTGTGAATGGAAATGAGACAGTTATGCATATAGGTACCAGGCAAGAATCTGCCAGAGTAGTACCTATTCTGTCTATTAAGNAGCTCATAATTAGGGTTTTTTTCAAGAAATAATTGTCAATATCTTGTTCTTCATTTGTTATAAAGCTTCATGAACAGCAAAACATAAAATTAAAACCATTAAAATGTTCTTGCATAAACAGAATCAACTATTTTAAGCACTCCTGCTTAAAAATAAAAAATTTTGATTTTTCATTACAAATTGCATTCTCTGCCATTAAGCATATGTTTTCTAAAGTTCAGACATATCACATTTCTTACTATTCAAATGCAGCACTTTTTGATGTTCACAGATTTACAAAACTAAGTTCACATAGACCAACAAATATGAAAGGGGCAGACATGGAATATGATATGCTTTCAGCTGTGAATGGAAATGAGACAGTTATGCATATAGGTACCAGGCAAGAATCTGCCAGAGTAGTACCTATTCTGTCTATTAAGAGTTCACAGACAATAGGAACTATAGAAGTAATTCTTTCATCAAGCATTGAATAATATTGTGACATAACAGAAAAGATTATTGGATAGATATTAACTAAGAAAGTAAGGCAGATAATAATAAGGGTATGTAGACAACAGGATTATGACTCAATTCTTAAGAACAGCTGCTCTTCATTTAGAAAATCCTTACATTAAAACGGTTCTTGCAGAAAAAGGAAATTATGTCCAAATAAGTTGAGCTCACAGGCAACTTTTATAGCCACTTTTGAAGAAAGAGGTCATGAAGGAAATATAATCTCAACTACACAAACTAGTATTACGCTTCTAAATGTCATGTCTTTCTCCAGACACTCAATATTCAAGACTACATTACTTGAAACAACAGTAAACACATAATGACGTTGATGATAACCATGAGATGAATTTAACAAGATATGTTCTGATTTGTCATTAAAGCAGGGAACTAAGGTCAGATCTTAAAGGAATTAGTGCCAAATGTCTGCAGCATCTGTGGAAAATCAACTTTAGTAACTTCTGTAGCATAGAACCACAAATTTATTTTTTATAATGTATTAATAATGGAAAAGACAGCAAACAACAGGAAAAGAAAACTATCATCTCAGTATGAAAATATTCAAGAATACCATTCTGCAAATACAAATGATTTAATTAATCTATTTCAAAATGTATGTGCAAATATTGGTATTTCTGTGAGGAGTTAAATGCACACCAATTCAAGAGGAAGCAAGTGGAAGGAAGCAAGGGATGAGGGAAGGAGGGTAAGGAGAGAAAGAGGAACTGACTTGTTATGAAATTTACTTGTCTGTATTTGGGGAACTCTGGCTACCAGCACTGGGCCCAATCCAGATAAGTCTCTAATGTGGAAAGAGATGGTGGGTGGAACAGGTCTTCACCAACCCCATTGCAAGTGTCAAACTTAAATAACCTTGTTAGGAACATAGGTTACCTCAATAGACCAACAGTGTTTCAGATAAGTGATTCTCACTGCTTAAGCAGTGGCTATTTAAGAAGTCTGGGTATCAGGCATTTAAATTTCTGTAAACAGTCTGCCCCTTCAGGAGCAGAAAACTCACCCTCTTGCTTAAAGAGTAATTAGGGGATCTGCCCTAACTTCCATTAGTTCCTACACATGCAATGCTTGAAAAGTTCTGATTCAGAGCGGGCTTTTTTCCTATTTTTGCTAACAGTGGAGGAAGCATTTTGATTAGTTTCAAAACACAAAATAAGAGTTTCACGTAATGACTAACTATATAGTGCTTGAATCTCTGCAGAGTCAGTCCTTTCTCTTTATTAAGAAAGAGAAAGAAAGTGTCATGATGTGCTTTTGGGGAGAAGAGATTGCAGCTACAGTCTTCAGTGACCACATCTGCCTTCAAAGTCTTTGAGGCATACAGAAGAAGAAGATTAGGAATAAGAACTTGCTTCAGACTGACATTCTTGTTTTTATTAGGAGATAGCTTGGAACAATACATAAAGAATTTATCAAAGGAAGCTAAATCCTTTATCATTGTATAAATCATAATTACCTTTGGGTAAACATAATTACCTTTCTTAATTTTTGCTAACATCATCTTCCGAGGCAATTCTGCAATAGAAATAAAAAGAAAAGTATTTAACAAAAGCAGACTTGTTAAGTCTCACCTGTGATACCAGGGCGCTTAGCAGTGACTATGAGCACTGAGGAGGAAGAATACAGCATGTCTTCCTCTTCTTTCTTCTCTTTAATAGAGCAGCAACACAAAAGCTTGCTCTGGAGCATTGAAGTATCATTTCCTTTGTATGAGAAGACCTGCTATATTGGAAACTCGAGGATACGGAAAGCATTGCAATGAAATTATGCCAATATTGAATTGAACAGAGAAATTCCTCTTCATGTTACTGGAATGAGAATCCTGTATTATGTGATCTTACTCCTCAAAAAGAGGAGCGATTAGCAGACTTACTTAAACCAACTGCTGTAGCTACTGACACTGCCTAGTAGCTTTGGAGCTGATCTAGTTAGCAATAAAGACCTCTCTCATGCTACCCAATTCTGTTTGATCTGTTATCTAGTGTCTGAGTAAAGTGTTCATTGTGCTGTTTATGATATTAAAGCCTATTCAGCCAAGTATCTCCAACCATCTTTAAGGTAGTATAGATGACAAACTTGTTTGTACTGCTTTTTTAGTGCCTGATCAGCAGTGATGAAGTTATTTTTAATGGAGAAGCCTGGGTTTTATTGTACTTCCTCAAGAAGCTGGATATCTGAATTCAACCCTACATTCCTTTTCAGTGATTGAAAACAAACCTTCTTCCCCTTCTAGGAGACTGCCTAATCATAAAACTACAAAGGAATCCAAGGGGAGACTGACTCAGCCAATGTGTAAAAAAGGCAGAAAATTTTTTGGCATCACAAGTGGCAAAATATAGCTTATGTATTTTCTATTACGGAGATATTTGCAAAGCACAGAAATAGTAGCTTCTGGACTTCGCCTAATTCATGTTAATTGCATTGCTTCATAATTCTTGTTTTGTATTTGTGCTTTTCTTAATGGCATTATAAAATGCCATTTTCCCTAAAATTCTCCTTTGCTTACTTACCTCTTGTATCTGAGAGAAGGGATAAAGTGGTACAGCTAATGCTGGAAGGCAAATGCAATTTTATTTTACACTGTAATAAAGTAATACATTTGCCTGACTCTGCCATCTTACTTAGCTACCACAGCCCCACTTTAAGAAGATACCAATTCCCTACAGTACATGCCAAGAGTAGTAGTTCAGTAGCAGAAGGATATGACAAATTGTAATATGTGAACTGTAATTTTAATAAGGTCCCCCCCCACTATTATTTATAAAAATCTCTTCACAGTCCAAAACTGAAAGGAATCTTAGCAGTTTATTCTCCACTCATATTCCAGTGCAAGTGTTTCTAACCATCCTTTGTATAGTGATACACCTTTCATGGCTCCTATTTTAAGAAGTACTGCTGATGACTAATAAGCTTTTAGCATTAGCTGTACTGCCCTTGCATGCCATAATCTTACCACAGCTTTTTCTTTTTCTTCTGGAAACGTGGCCTGTGTTACATATTTGAAGTAAGTTTATTGGGTAGAAATCCTGTCATGATACATTTTCCTCCCATCTCTGCGACAATGCAGCTGGCATCCTTAAAAAGATTTTGTTTAAAGACATGACATGCACTTTAGAGTGACATATCATTTGTTTGAACATCTTTCCAGTGCTTCCTACTAATAGGATGCTGTGCCTTCAGCATTTAAATCTATGACCTAAACCATGGACACTCACATCAGGCCATTTCACTAATTTCACTCAGCTATCCCCTTCAGGCCAAAATCAGCAAGCATACTTTGGCATATGATCTCTGCTCTTCTGGCACAGATCAGGAAGAATTTCTTGTAAGTTTATACAGGCCTAGCATATTTTAATCTTACTACCATGTCAACAGTGTCTTTTTGCTTCTGGTTTCAGTCAAAAAGTCAAATCCACAGCTGAGTTAATTTCTTCTTGTAAACAAACTGTATTTCTGAGTAGATCTGCTGTGTAAATAATAGACACCAGAATTGCTGTCATGCCCAGAGCCTTTTATCAGTAGGTATCTTCCCACATTAGAAGCTTAAGTAGCCTAAGACATATATTCACTGCCTTGAAAATTAGGGACGTTATGCTAGTGATAACATTTGTGCTTCTACTCATATCCAGTAAACAATGGAGCATATAGGCAAACTCCTCTTAAAAGTAGGTTTTTTCTTCCCTGAAGTGGTGAGTATTGGGCACAAGAAACAAAAAATATAGCTGATTTCTAGGACAGATTTCTAGGAGTCAGAACTGGGCATCTTGAATCTCAACACTGTCTTACTGAGTCTCAGAGTGGCCAGCCTGTAGTTGGGCTCTCTGAACTCTCTTGTACTGACTTGAGTCGGTTCTGGGAATTACTCATTTCTGTCTTCGATGGCTTATTCATTCAAAATTTTTAAGAAGTTACTCTGATTTAAGGATTCTGGCAATTTACTCACGTTGGCTCATTTCTTGTTGTATTTGTGCTTAATATTGGAACAGCAGACACTTTGGCTATTTACATTATTTCTTTTGAATTTGTACATATATCACATAACTTCCCTTTAGCTTATTTTTAACAATCATGGCTTTCACATTCTTCAGAGTGATAATTGCCTAAGTATCTCATAGATTTATCGTTTTTTATTTTTAAGCATTTTTCTATCACTCATACTGCCTTTTCAGTCTCATTTCTACAGTTACTAAGTAGTGATCTTCTTGCAGTAATACATACTGGAAACATTAAGTAAGATGGATATAACCATGTACTGCAAGACTACACAGACAGAGACAGATTAAACAAACAGAACCTGCTGAATTATATATATATATTTTTTTCTAACTGAATTATGTTGGCAAAAGTGGGTTAACTTATTAGTTGACTTTGTTTTATGACTGATGGTCAACAGCACACTGCATATGCCATCAAACCATTTTATCTGCTGTTATTCATTCAGAGAATACAGAAGTAATGAGTCTATACTTCTCCAGTTCCTCATAGCAGATTCAACACTTGCAGATTCTTGGATCAATCATGTTTTGGATGAGATACCGGCAGCTGGAGTCTTGCAAACAACCCTGCTCCAAGCATGGCAAAAATGCTGTGGGTCCAGCTGAAACCCAAACCCGGATACTTAGTAAAGTATTAAAAGCCAGTCTTGTGACAGAAAAAGGAGAGCTATCTGCACATCCTAGATCCCAGGTCTTTCTGGCACTGAATGCTAATCAATAAAAATAACTTCCCTTTTTTTAATCTTGAAAGATCGTATTTGTTGAACTCCGTGGAGCCATAACTCTAAACAGATTCATCACAATTTTCTAAACAAAACACTGTTGAAGTGAAGAAAATGGCTTTTAAGGAAGGTTCTTCTCTTAGAATGACAGCGTCAATGTTAATTTTTTTAAACTTTTATGTATGTATTGTCTGGAGTTCAGTTTCATTAATTTCTGTGCTGAAAAGTTAATAAATATGGAAAGAAACTTTTAAGCTGATTCTCCATAGTAAAAAAATAGTTGGTTAAATCCGTGATACAAACTTATGACTCATGAAAACCATATGACAAAGGAGGAATTTGAAGTCTAGAAAGGACATTTTTCAGATAAACAGACAATAACTATGCAAAATATTAATGCCGCCATTTGAATACTTTTTAACTCCTTAAAATTTTTCTTGAAAGCTCGCAAAAATATTATCATTCAATTCTGATAAAGATACATCTTCTGAATAACCATACAAAATAATATTAATTAACACTCAAAAACCTGCGCAGGCTGGGTTAATTAGAGGAAAGACACCAGCTTCTTTAGCCATAAACCTTTACAGGGGTGATGATCAGCAAATGCTAAACCTAAGTCTTTTACACTTTTCAGCCCAAGTTGGAAGCAAGACCATCTCCTGTCTTTTTAGCCTCAAGCACTACATCCCTATCTTCTCTACTAACAAGCCCTAAAATTGGCATATTCTGGTTGGAGACAATGACCCACATATAGAGATATCGGAATTATTACTCAGGCCTTGATACAGGAAATCTGAAATGTGTTACTGATTATAAGTTGTGCTATAACCAGCACAAACTATTTACTCTCCTTAAATATTGCAGGGTTCAGTTCCCAAGCAGGCTGAATAGCTAGAATTTTTGATAGAACAATTTGTAGAACAAAATATGGGAGTTAGAAAAGGAACAAGATGTTATTTTTGTATACTGGTTAAGCACAGCTCTGAACTTCCATTCCTCTGTAATGATTTTCTGCCAAGAACTGTCATCTGCTCCTATCCAGTAGTTTCCTATGAAGATCTAAAAAGATATTACTTTAATTCTGTCTTACTTTTGTATCTATGTTTTTTACTCAGGTACGAAGAAGCCAAGACACAGATAGTATAGTTTGGAGAAAGAACAATATTGTAAACAGCTTTTATCCTAACTGACTTCTAAAGAAACAAATACAGACACGTGAGCACCAAAACAATAATTTGCACTTCTAGTAGTATCTGAGGCTTCAACATAAAAAAAAAAAATGGAATCGCTGATGCAAGTGTTCTTTCCCTTCTCAGCCAGTTCAGTAAGAGTTGGCTTAAGACCCGTTTCAGATCCAAGTAGGACAGAGTTTCATTGACTTTATGTGTGCTTGCATTTAGGCCGAAATGTTTATATTCAGGAAGATGCTTTTCTATATGTCACCTCTTTTTTTGACTTGGAATGCTAGATTATATTATATAAGGAATTCAGATTTCCATGTCATTTTTCCTCAATGGAATGTAGTTTCAAGATATACCTTATTTTAATATCATTAGAACTACATTTACCCTACATTTTAATATCATTAACTTCTAAAGACAGAGTGAGACTGTGACTGATTCTTGCCACTTCTTCCCTGGACCACATCCAGTCTCTAAGGCTCATTAGTGGATCCTGCCAGAAGCCATCAAAAGATAAGTTTCAAATTAATCCTTAGAGTAAAATGCACTGAACTGCTGTTCATTTAAAGAATGATCTGATCATTTTCATTTTGACAGGTTGTTAGTGAAGTTCCGTAGTGTTTTTTCCATCCTGAGAGTTTTATAAGCATGAAATTGTTTGAAAGCAAAACATAACTCATGAGAAATATAACTGAAATCTTTCAACCTAAAATTTAAGGTTCATGTTTGTGTTTATTTTTTCTTTTCTTCTGAGTGAATTATCTATAGTGCCAGGTAAAATAACAGAAACACATGGTGGCACCAGAAGATTGGAAAATAGGTGTGAATGGTAAATAATTCCTTGGCTTAGTATTTAGTGAGTAAATAAAAATGCACGCAGTCTCCTCACAGTAAAGATCAAAGGGATCAAGACCAGGGATACCTGTTAGGAAGGGTGGGATTTCCTTTGTTAGCTGTTATGGTACTTTCTCACTGGTGAAACTTTGTGTTCATGTAGAACACATTAGATCTAATTTTGCTATTATTCATTGAGGCCTTGTTCCACTCAGCCACAATACTCTGGCTCACTTTGTGTAGCTAAGAAAGGAGCCCTGCTTTACTCTGTAAATCACAAAGATCATTGGAAATTGTCATACTAGAAACATATAAGAAACATATATACTCACTTATTCTTTCCCTTGCTATGTCTGGACTGGTTACAGAGGGACAAAAGTCTGAGTCAAAGAAGTGAATTACAGACTTGAGAAATTCACAAAGCCTATGCTGGATAATGACATGTGTTGCTGGTGCATTGGTTTGTATTCAAACAAATTGTTCTATTACATAAACACATCTGCAAGGAAACAGCAGCTACTTATATGGATAGCTGAAAAGTAGGAAATGGAGAACTTTGCAAATCTTATTAGTAATTTTTCATTTCATTTTAAACACCTGTAACCACTTGAAAAAATTGATCAACCGTGTGGAAGTGTAAGTAGGTATTAAGATTATATAGTACAGTATCAAGACTATATCGTTCATACAGACAGAAGAGATTATACCTACAAGTCAAGTAAATGCGAGACACCCTGAGGTGTACTTCTTGCTCTGATTATAACACAGTTTATGGACTTCATTTACTTTTCTGTTACCTTACCACCTTTCTTTTTCTGTCAGTAAACGGGAAGATAATAATTTGCTTATTTGCAATACCTGGCTATTGGTATGATCAGTTAATGCTTGCAGATTCGGAGGATTAGAAGCATTATAACTAACAAACATTAAGATATTACTTAGGGTAACATGCACATCAGATGTGAATTCTGAAAGGGATGGGAGATGGCTAACAGAGATGTTTACAATTACAGATAAAGCACGATACTATAAATAAGCTTGTCTTATATATATTTTTTATATATATATGTTTTTATATATATATTTTATATATATTCTGTTTGGGTCAGAAAACCCAAAAAGGAGCTTCTGACATCAATTTTCTCATCTGAAATTTCTGGAAGCATTTTTGGTAACATATATAATTTTGCTGTGCTTTAAAGGGATCTATGCTAATTCTAGAAGGTACAAATTTATATTCTGGAAATCAACTCAGTGCCTATATCACATTGGCATAGTTGCAGTTTTATGGAAATTCCAAGGGTTAGAATAAATTATGAAAACAGGGCAAAGTGACACCTACCAAGATCTGCATAACAGTAGGGTGCCCAGGTACTGGGCACAACTCCAGTAAGCAGGAGAGATTAACAATTTTCATCCAGTTGTGTTGCCTATACTCAGAATGACCTGTAAAACGTTCTTGACTGCAGGATTGCCCAGCATTGCTATCCTGAACTCAGTAACAACAACATATTTTGCTACTGGGGAAGGCACACGTGACTGAAAAGTACCTTCTATTGAGTATGAATCCTTCTATCTTACTTCAAAGCCTAAATAAATGAACATCCGATATATGAATTCACTTGGGAAAAAAAGCACACATACCTGGTATACTCCCTGAGTTTTCACACACCTTTGAGAAGCTCTTTATTCTGGAATTTTATTTCTATTTCTAATTTGTCATCCATCCATCCCAGTCCCATTACCCCCATCCTTACCTCCCTCATTATCACTTTCTGTTTACGCAGCCAGACAGATTCTGTCTAATTCCCATGAAAGCAAGATTCATAAAAAATATGATCTCTAAAAATATGAACTTATCAAATTTCTATCTCTACTGACATTAGCTTCTGATTTTAAGAATCTTCTAATTTTCATACAGTCCTGTGAGGAAAAGGGGTTGGTTACTTTCACAAGGCTGAAAACCTTAGTTAATGATGAGGATCATTTTTAATAGCAAAACCAGCATTCACAAGGCACTTTCTGTGTATTTTGTTGTGTATCATATTTTGGATCTCATTTTCCTCTTTCTAACAATTAATTGATGAGGTTTTAAGAAAATGGATCTTTTATGACAAACTGCGTTAACTACAATTTTTAAAGACAATTATTTATTACTGTAGTTCTAATTATGTTGAATCATAGCAGGCGTCCAAACTCTTAGACAGCTTGTATCAGCTTCTCAGTAAAGGAGAAACCTCGGATCAAAAATTGGGTTAGATACTCTGAAAATAATAAAGGGCATCTCTGCTGCCCACCAGCTTCTCCCAGACTCAAAATCAACTTCACATTAAGAATTCATTCAAAACAGGGCTTGAGCTAGAAAATAAGCTTTCTTGCATTGGTGCAAGTCCACCAAAAATGTCACACTTATCTTTCCAAATCCTGCATGTTTGTTTGCACAATGTAAAATAATTAAGGTAACTACAACATAGTATAATACTTGGGAAGATAATTACAGGCATCACATTACACTATTAATAGGAACTGAAGAGGACCTCTACTTCCAAAATTCATACAGTTTGTGGGTGAGAATTAACAGATGCAAATGAGGAACTGGTAGGATGTTAAGGGAATGGGTGCTGACCTGTTACCGCACACTTCTTCTGACATTCTTCCAGCGTTATAAAGTTGTTCTCATTGCCATGGCATCCACCATATTCAAACATTTCGCACTCACGGCTTTGAATATTGAAGTAATAGCGCATGTGGATTGCTTTGCATGGACCTTCATCTGCTTTCATAGCACAGACTGAATGTCCTAGCTTCAGTGGTGGAAAAGCAGCCCCTGTAATAAAGAAGTAGAACTAGTAAGTAATAATAACTAATAAGTTTGTTTGCTTTACTTACAGCACAGCATAAGTTCAAAATGAGATTGCTTGCGTCTTCTACTAGAGAGATACTGCATAACATCTGGTTGTAAACCTCTGAATATGCCAAACAGATGTAAAAAGAAAATTATCATCTCTATTGGAATGTGAATTCCATTCAGTCAAGCCAAATGCGTAGTTTCAATTTTCAACCAAAACAGCTCATATTTTAAATTTTTACTCCTTGTCATAAATCTCCTAATAGCTATAGATATTGGCTTATTCACAGGAGCTAGTGAACAATTCTGAACAAGTAGTACATTGAGAAAATCCTAGCAGCTCCCAAAGACACAGTGACTACCCCTGCACAAAAAAGGCAGAAAGTGGATTCCCTCTGTGCTCTACCATACACTTTTAGTAGAGAACATAGCTCATAAAGGCACGTCATAGCGAACAGTGTGGAATGAACTAAGCAAGACAGCCCTGCAGAGGGCACCATTTCCCCATCAGAGTACACATTACTGCTAATAAACCCATCCAGTACAATTGAAAGGTCACTGTAACATCTAATTTTCCCTGATCTCACTGTTCTTGCATTAGAGTTTTCAAGAGCTAAGAAGTACACAACTAGAAAGTTAAGTTGAAAAGAAACTGTATCATTTCCAATTGTGCCATTTCTATGTCTTTCAATATACGTTATTAGGTCAGGGCATGTTTTGTAAAAAATCTCATGCGTATCATGAAGAGTACTATCAAAGTTTTACACTGTCAACATCTATACAGAAATTTTGACTGATGATCCAGTTTGTGATACTGTTCCCTTATCAATGCATGGTTTAATATCTTTTCCTGTTTTGCTTTTCCAATGAATTATTTCACCGTAGAGGATTTTGAAAGCCTTACAGAGCTTGCAATAGCAGCCAGAAAAACAGACCTGAAATTTTCCATTCATTCTCCCAGAAATAATCAGAACACTGGTGTCTCTTAACATTCCCTCTTTGAGGGAAACAGGAGAAAAAAGGATGAAGAGATGAGTTTACATGATAATTGCACAGCTTCCTACTACTAACTAGATTAAGTTTCCAGTTTAATTAAAAGAATTCACAAAAATCAGGTTTTATGACATGGCAAAAAAGGAAATTTGTATAACTTCTACTTATGTGCTCTGTTGATGTCTAATTTTAACACATAAAATTGGCCATATATAATGATTACATGAAATGCACAGCTGAGATAAATCCTCATAAATACTGAGGTCAATGGAAGTTTACTAATTTTATTGCATTTGAGCCCTTTTTAACTATTTAACCTACAGGAAAGAAACAATTTTCAGCACTAAAATCTTTTAACTCATAGCATTTAAATCCTTGAAAAATTAACAACCTTTACTACACTATTACCATCAATACAGAAATTGTGGCACACAAGATGATCTTCCAAAAATGGACAATTTGGTGTTAAAATGCAGATTAAGAAGACTAATTTCAAAATTCTCATTAAATATTCAGTCTCTAAAATAGTTTGTGACTGTTTATTAGGGAAATTTTATTTACAGATTTTGAAGTTAGGAAAATAGATTTGAAAACATTATTGAAGATTTTCTAATAGGAAATGGAAATTAATTAGAAGAAACATTTTTGAGAGGCCTTAGATTCAGTAAACTTCCTGTGGAGCTCAGCTTGCCAAACAGATTTCTAAATTTTGTTTCTTCCCAGTTTCCTTATCTGGGTATTCCTGAGTCCATGAAGAATTAGGATTTAGAAGTCACAAGAGATTTCAAGGTGGATCCCAAAGGTCTACAGCTCTCTAAAAGGCTTGGAAATCTTTTGGAAGGGACTTAAAAAGTCTCAACTTGAAAAGTTTAGAGGCTATTGCATTGCAAAATGAAACTTCAGAATTCCCCCACTCAGTAATAGGGGAAAAATGCCATCAAACATCAAAGTTTTCAGTAACTTTTGGAATAGCTCCTGAAATGGTAAAATCAACATTCAGAACTCCACAGAAACCAATCCAACTCAAATGCGGTTGGCGTGAGGGCTGGCAGCTGGTTTATAAACATGTTATTTTCTTGGCACACAAGAAATTAGATTGCCTACATGACCCATGTCAGTGACCCAGTTCAGACTAAAAGAGGTTATGAAAACTAGTAGGTTTCCTAACTACTGGAATTTCAGACAGGGGGTTACGTCAAAACCAATGCTGTAAGCTATCAAAACAGAAATAGTGTGCAAGCACAGTTGCAAAACTACACAATGATGATGGTTTAGTCCAGTTTACCTTAGAAACTTTCTGGTCTTAACTCCTAGCCTATTTCCCATCAAACCCACAGAACTAAATCTTTGTTTTGTTTACCTCCTAAGGCTTTTCCTCTGCAGTGACAGTGACACTGTTACCGCTGGCAGATGTACTGACATCTGCTGCAAACATATATTGTCGTATTTTTTGGCAATCAGACATCTATTTTCCTAGGAATACTAGCAAGTTGCCTTGCTTTGCCTTTACTTGCCTTTACTTACTGCTTGCCTTGCCAATACTTTGACTAAAATCTGTACCCTGAGAAACCCCCAAGAGCCAAAGCCTCCAACTTTGAACAAAACTAAGTGACTCTGTAGAAAGAAGTCTCAAAGGAATTTGTGGGAACTGAGTCATATTTGTGTCTGGGAACAGTGAAAAAATTCTTCCCCATTATTTTACACCTGGGAACACTTAACTCACACAGTTGATATAAAATTAGTTTTCCTTCTCAGATGAGAGCAGCAGATGAGAAGGCAAGCTTGAGTGTTTGGCCAGTAGATCTGCATGGTTACAAATCTGCCTGTATTCATTTTACATGTGAAATATACCTTGAGAAAACTAATTCTTAGTATAAGGCCTCCTCCTCTGCTCTCAAACACTGGAACAAATTGTTCCTACTACATTTTAGGTCCCGTGTTCTTAAAAAACTCCAGTAAAGTAAAATTCCCAGGAACCTGATGCAGCCAAGTTCCAGGTTTTCACTAGCCTTCTTGCAAGACAGGCCTTTCTTAAAATATATAGCCTAAATACTCTCTATTACATATTAAATAATTTTGTGTTTCCTTCAGTGCATAGGCAGAATAATTTAAAATCTTCCAGTCTTTCTTTCAGAGGCTTTTGTCTCCTCTTAATTATCTCTGCACTAAATAAATGCCCTTCTTCCAATCTTTTTATTGGCTCTGCTTCCTAACCCTCTTACAACTCTCCTTTGGATCTTTTCTTAGTGGTCTGGATTACTGTTAAAGTTTGATGCCCAGAGCTGAACATAATACTCTACCTGAGCCATTACTGTTGCCAAATAGGGTATAATAATTATTCTTTGTTTTTTTTTCTTAATATATCACATAATTATTTGCCTTTTCTTATGAAAAGATTCCATTATTTTTGTAATGCTCTACAGCTTCCATTTACTCTCCAGAAAATATAACCTTGTTATATAGGCGCTTTGTTATTTTCCACCTTATATTTATGAATGCATTGATTCTCCTTTGTACATATAGCATGTTGCATTTGTCATTTTAAAAAGAAAATTAGTTTAAGTCTCCAGACTGGATCAGGCCCTGTTGGATACTTATTACTCATCCAATTTATGGATCTCATTCAAATAAACTTAGAAAATCCATAGAATTATTGGACTGTACTACCTTAGAGCAAGAAAATTAAAGTTTGTTTTGCTTGAAATACATTAAGCAATGGATACAGCTGATTCCCACTGTCACACAAAGTGATTACTTCACATACTGAAAACAAAATAAGCAAAGCAAAACTTCCTCTCCTCTCCTTCTCCTCCGGTCCTTGAATTCTTAATGTTATAAAATCATTACGTCAGCTACGTAGGTTTTCATAACAGGAGACATCAAGTGTCCTCTTCTCTGTCTTAACAATCTTTCCACTCCATAGCTTCTGGTAAATATAAAATAATGCTGATGAAATGGCTCACAAAGGGCATGAGTTTAGTGCAGACGTTTTATGTATCTACCTTCTTCCTCCATTCCTTCAGTCTCACTACTTTTGGCAACTGTCAGGAACAGGATGCTGGCCAAGACTGTTCCTACACAGCAGAGCCATTCTCACTTTTATTGTCATTCACATGGCAACTTTTGCAACTCAAGATGTGGCTGTATTATTGCATAGTTGCTTTTCAGAAAAGAAGTATATAAATTAAATTAGGAAAATAAAACTTGGTCAGGAATATTTCTGACTTTTTATGTAAAATACTTTCTGTTTGTTTTATTTAGGTTATGGGTTCTCAACCTTATACAAATTTCTGTGGATATTCTAAATTATAAAGATAGGCTGTCATCTTTCCAGGCTTTCTTGTAAATGTCTCTCTTTGATAAGTGATATCAATACTAAGCACCTTGTCACTAATGCATAGCTGTTTCTTCTCTCTCCATCTTTGTCAGTTTGACAGCTTCCCACCCACACACTGTTCAGTGCTCTTCCTACCCATGTGTTTCCTACCCTTTCTCTAAGCAGTTACGTTTATTCTTGATAAACTTTCACATACGAATAAAAAGCACATTCAACTTGTGAGTCATTTTCTTCAGGCTTTGGAATATCAACTGAAGTGCTCCCAACCACATAAAGTATTATTACTGAACAATATATGTAAACTAATTATTTTTATATCTTTTATATTTGTTATCACCCTTATTTATTGGTGGGAAAATGACAGATTTTGCCAGATGAGAACAAATTAAAAATCCTTTTTATCCCACTGAACTTGACTTGCAACCTTTTTACTGTAACTTAAATACTAATAAACCAAAAAATCCCCTCGGATTCACAAAGCACTTGTACCCAATGTGATCCAAAAGTATGACACTATGAATAATGGATGCACACAACTCATTTTAGCCTTAATACTTGAAATTCATTGAATTCTAGGATAAAATATGTCAATGTTTTATAACTTCCTAACTCAGAAAATAAATGCTATCAGTGAAATTGTAGCCTACAAATTTTGACAAGTAAATTCACTGAGACCAGAAATCCTCTCTTAAGAAACCACAAATATAATGTTAATTACCAACAGTCTAATCATTTTTTAGAAACAGAGTACTTTAAAATTTTCTTTTGTAAACACTGCAACTGAGTCTTCAGGAGTCATAAAAACAGGGTTCTAGTTTAATTTTGTAGCATCACATTTGTTTGTTGTCAGACTTGTTCCTCATACTACATCAGTTACTGGTTGTATAATCTTAAATGACCGGTTGTAAAATAATCAGTGATAAAATAATGCCCAATAAAAGAAAATTCAATTTCCATGAGATTATTTTCTTATTGGCTTTTATAAACAAAGTAAGTAAATAGAGGAAATATAATAATAATCCAGCAGATTTCATGTTCTATTGAAGTGTGTTATTTTAACAAGCAAGACAATTTGACCTTCATAAACTGCAAGCTTAGGCTAAAGATTTTTATAAAACTGAGAGTTGCAGGGTAGAACAAAGATAAATGTGACTTTGCCCTCAAACAGGAAGGGTATTCATGTACTTCAAGGTTAAAGAGAAACAAATTTATTCTGTATGAAACAGTCTTGACTACACAATCATGCTAAGCATATGCTTAACGCGGAACAGTGCATATCTTAAATTGTGGTGACTAATTGTGACATGGTCCTAAAGTACTAGCTTCATTTGTCGTACAGCCATGATTGTGCACAATTAATATTTTTGTCTCAAAGAACAGTGCCAGAAAATACTCATAGAGAGAAATAATCTGGATGGAAATTGAACAAAACATGGGCAGATTCAGTAGTGTCATCATAAAAAAAAAAAAGGGCTCCCCTTAGCTGCATTCCCAGTTAGGCTGCAAAATCAGGCCTGTAGTATCCACTGCATGGTTCCCTGCCGCTTAAGAAAGATATCACAATTGTAAGTCATTTTCTCAAAGGAAAGAAGAATATTTTAGTACGTCCCAAAACGTGTATTTTTCCCTCATCTCCTTTCTCAAAATTGTTTGGGAGGAAATTAAAATATCTTTTACAACGATATCCAGTATAGAAGTTTGATCCACGTTGCGTAATTTCAGTGAAAGTAAATAATTGGTCATACAAAGGTAAGAAGCCGAGAACCTTCCCATTTCCAACAGTCACACTATTGACATTATTTTTCTTAATAAAAATCTCTTTCTAACTGGTGAGTTTTCATTTATCCAGCAATATCAAATCACTTGGGCCTACACAAAGAGCTTCTTCAAGGCCCAGAAAAACAACTAGGTCAGTAATTGCACCAACTTCAGACCAAACTTTACAAATTGTGACTCAAGAGAGCTCTGTGCAGGACAGAGTAACATCAGTCTACAATGGATCTGCTCCATTCACATGGGGAGATATTTGCGTTTACCAGATGTATGTTTTTTTCCCTAAACACTGAAATTTTCCATGTGACCTAAAGTAGAGTTTTAAGGGAATAATCTTGATATCTAACACAATGTTTGATTAGGATTAGCAGTTCCAAAAAGCATGGGAAACAGAAGCCTTTATAGCAGGCAGTTTTGCTAGAGCTTAATGCAAAATTCTGAGCACCTCCCTGTTAGTTAGAAACCAGTGCATTTTTATCTTAGTTCCACTTTCAAAAGTTTCCCATAAAGATTTTCAAGTGCAGCATTATATCTACAGTGCATTTTAACATGTGAGTTTTGTTATTTGAGATGATTTTATGTGTAATCTTTGTAACCTCTTACCCAGAACATCCTCCTCTTCGCTGTAATCCAAATCAGTAGTTCCATGCCCAGTGACACAGACAAACAGCAAGATAAAGGTTAAAGGTGAGCAACATCCCTTCTTTCTTCCTTTCATCTTTCCTGTATAACATATAAATGACAATATACACTTCAATTAAATTTCTTGAGTGCTCTGCAAAAGTCATTAGCAGGGTAGTACATAGCTATATGGGTAGATATACAACTGGGAGCTTTGGAAATAAT
Source organism: Tringa tobata (assembly GCA_033628505.1). Classification (NCBI taxonomy): domain Eukaryota; kingdom Metazoa; phylum Chordata; class Aves; order Charadriiformes; family Scolopacidae; genus Tringa; species Tringa tobata. Next base: position 6,023,596 of record JAHREE010000161.1, on the reverse strand, counting down.
GTAAGTTATGTTACTATAATTATATTGTAAGCACAATGAAAAACAAGACAAGATTTATAGTTGTGCTCAGCTGCCTGCAAATCTTCTACCCTATCTCCAGTACAGATTAGAGGCATTGCTATTATTTTTAAGTTCCAATTGAATTGATGTCCCAGAATATATAATGATATTAAAAGTACAGTGTGTTCATTTTATGTCCTGATCAGTTTTACACTATGTATAGTTAGCTGGCATGGCAAATCTTTCCAAATTAGTTTTAGATTGGTTTAGTATTAGTGCAGAGCTCTTATTTTTCATGTAGGATCAGTGCAACCATACTCATTCACACAAAGAAAATACTATGGCAGCTGGCACATTCATGTTGCCAAAGATGAGGTTATGCAGGCACATATGAGAGGATCTCTGGAAAACTTCTGCTTAAACTTTTTTAGAAAAACATATTTTCCAACTAACTAAAAACTTCTTAAGGATGTTTGAATTCTAATTAGAGAATAGGCTCAATATCTCATTTAGCTACCAACAGATTCCATATAGATACCCTCTTTTCTTAAAGTACGATACTAAACTTTGGCTGATTAATATTAACTTAATAGAAAAAAAAGACCTAAGGACTAGGAAGTTCCTAGCCTTCAGACACTGTTTTGTCTTTAGCGTTGCTGTTTACATGCCTGTGAAGATAGCATGTCTGCATCACCTAAAACAGGGAGGGCAGGTGTGTCTGTGGGAGGAGATGAGATGACCTGTCACTGTGTTTGGGATACAGCTTTACTGTAGTAAGGCTAACGAGATGATGTGGCTGAAGCGGCAGGTGACATCAATAGATTAAGTCATCTTTAACAGATCAAATTTTCCTCCAGGTGATATATCATTGTCCATGAAGTTATAAATGAATCTTAGCTATAGTATCTACGAAAACACTAACAAGCAATGATGTCTCAGAAAGGTGAAATCTGCACAAAGAGAGATTAAGCAATTTGCCACAGCCACTGTGCCAGACCCAGAAGTTGCAGTTATATCTTCCACACCAAATCAGAGCCAGAATTTTCAATTCTCCCTTGATGATTTATGAATTTTTCTTTCCTGCATACTCAGTGTTTTCCTAACTTGCAGCATGAGTAGTAAAAAAGAAAAGTGTTCTTAAAAGTAAGTTGGTAAAATTACAGACCAGATCATGAATAGCACTAATTACTTGGACAATTTTTAAAATTGAAAATTCCCTTTAGAAGGCTTCACTACATATTGTAGTGAAAAACACTGAGAGATGTCTTCATTCCTTATTTTTGTTTGTAAATGAACAGATTTTTGAGATCAAAGGAATTTCTATTTTAGTTGGAAAAGACAACAATGTAAACTTTTTATCATAATGCTTTCCTACCAAAATAAACAAAAGGATGCTAGATTTTTAAGCTTAATTTCTCCATTGACATATAAAATCCTTTATCCAGATAAAGTTCGGCAAAATAATTCAGATCTCATTTTGTGCTGCTAATCATGGGTTTTAAACTTTCCTTAAATATTATTTCTTACTTCTATGAACAAACTCAGAAATTTTTACTTTCTGCTAGAGATGTAATAACTGCTCTTGGAATAGAAGCCAACTTTTTAGAAATTCTGAAACGTTATGAAAACTGAAAGAACATGTAAGAGCTACAATCACTCATTTTCAGGTATTTTTCAAAGAAACAGAAGCAGGGTCCTTATTCATGTTTCTAACTAGGACTCCAGTTGCACATTCCTATACTTTTTTACATGTTAAAACTTAATCTAAATTAACAAAGGTATTATTTTTCCCCTTTCCCAGCAATACATTTCTAGTGATCTGTTTGCTCCATTCAGAATGAATAATCCATTATGAAACCATAATGGAAATATTTTTTCCCCAACCTCTTTACTGGAGAAACTACTTAAAGGCTGCTTGACTGATTGCAGGATATCCCTCCAATATAGTAAAAACACAGGGAAAAAACCCATGGCACTGTGTTATGGGTTTATAAGTTATCAGTTCACTCTAACATGCCAGAAATTTGGACTTATTTACATTCATTAAAGCTACTGTCTACATTTACTTGTGTAACCCCTCTGCTCTTATTTGCCTTACTTTTTGTGTCCATCTGTTTGGAAACTTCTTGTTTATATGTGATAATTATGTGCTAGTTAATTATTTCCATTCTCTAATGCCATATTCCTCCCAGATGTTGTCCCAGTGTTGTCTCATCACTGGCTTTCCAAACAATCAAAAACCAGATATTGCCCTTCCATTTTTTTCGGCGAACAGTACATACTATAACTTAAACTGAAAGCAAACTGTTCCAGACCAAGGGCAATGGCCAACTTTGACACTACTGTCACAACTTCAGGAAGTTTGCCCTGAATTTGATCACCTTCTGTGAAAGTTGAATGCCAAAAGATTCACAAAAATAGATCTCTTTATAGAGAACCTGGCAAAAATAGTGTCCTACACTTCAGACGATAGAGATAAATCACATGTGTAATAAGCAAAGCTTTTAACATATCAAAATAATACCACGTAAGAGTATAACATAAATCCAAAATAAACTAAGACAACATCTTAAAAAGGAGTTCTTTTGACTGTATTTCTGCACAAAGTGAATAGAGGCAACAATGTTTCTTTTCAGCTTTCATAGTCCATTCTATGATTTCCAGAAACAGACTAACTCTTATAACACATTTGGCCTAATACCAGAGTTTCTTCCATGCAAAACTTTCTGGTACGTGGCCTTAGAAGAATTTTACTTTCTTTATCCAAAGGTTAGAGAAACAGTTACAGCAAAATTTTCATTCACCCCTCCAGTCACGCTTTACAAGAGGAGCAAAATAACTCTGTACAAGATTGTCCTTATGATTTGAGAGACGTTTGAGTTATGATGCTAGGTTGACATTAACTAAAACTAAAATAAAACCACAACTAAGAAATAATAAGTAAAAAAATTCAAGCAACTGCAGAAGACTAATGCTAATTACTTAGCATTATAATATAAATAAATGTGGTGATGGTGTGACATTGTCTAAGCTGAGTAAAAACAGAAATATCATCAAATATTCAGGTTTGATCCTTAGATAGATAGTAATAACTTTCATACTTTGCTTGGCTCCTGTGAGTTCATAGAAATGAAAAATTACAAAATACACTTTTCCTTTTAGTCTTTGAAATTACATGGGAAAGGGTAATTTTCTGAGCACATTGTTTTCCTTAGAAGTTTTAATTTGTAATCATTGGCACAGTTGTGTCTCTTCAGAGTGTAACTTGCAAATTATTTATTTTGCCCATGGATTAATTCCAAGTTTGCCCTTTGGCTTTTATTTTCTACATTTGAGTTTTTCCAAACATGACAGAAAAACTGTCACTAGTTCAGGAAAACTCTATTTGAATTTGCTTTTGTGACACTCAAGTTGAGGCTTTGGTTCCTTCTTCCAGAAACCTGTAGAGTATAGATTTAGATTAAAAAATTTAGTAATCCATTTTTACTCAGTCATCCAATATTCCCAAAAGCCTGTTCCCAAGTAGAAGAAAAATATAGGAAACAATCAACCAGAAATGGAAATCCTCAGTTTCTCGTTTTCATTTGAAAATAGAATTTTGTATATCAAGAGCTACCATATATAACTGTCACTGTGTGATTATGAGCATAAATCAGTGCATTTGTACAGAGGACAAATATCTTACCAGGGTAGAGTATTTCTATTCTTTCACTCAATTCCTATGTTTCCCTATAAAGGGTATCTAGTCAGAAGTAGGGCTTACTGACGCTTGCACAATTTCCCAAGAGCAAAAACTTACACTGTATACCTGCACACCTGCCTTACTGTCTCCTGACCAAACACAATCTCCATTATCTTCTTGCTAACCTTCCGCCAGGCTATGCATTCTCAGAACACTGGGTCAGGTATGGATGGAGGTGGGATGAAGCGGGTGAAGGTTTTAGTACTGAAATGCTTAAATCCTTCTGTAGCTTCATTATTTCTTATAATTCCTACAGGAAGACTGAAATCCAAGATCAAAGTGAACTTGGCACTGCTTTTATGATTAAAAATCTCAAACCATCGGAAAAGTCCAAGTTTTTTTATGTAATCTTCAGCTGTCCAATAACAACTTTAAAGCTGTAAGCCTCTTATTGATTTTATTTCCTTTTTTAATGTATTCTATTTATTTTTTATATTGTATTTATATGGAATGCATAATTCAAAATACTTCATCTGTGACATCTGACACAGTAAAATATTCAAATGCACACACCTGTGAAGGACTGTCTGCCATGGAAAAGATAGGAAATGTTTTGAGTTTAAATAGTTCACATTAAATGGTCTGATTATTTAGGCCAAATTCTGAAAATCTGTGCAGATAAATACAGCCCCTTACTCCAGAAGAGTTCTAATTTAGGACAGCCAGGAGTCAGTCCAGTTTTAATACTGGCTTTTCTCTGCATTAAAATGTCATTAGCACAAATTTCATAAATTCCTAAGACATTTCCTTAGGAACTGGCACTCTACTGCTCCCAAACTACCTACTTTTTGAATGAGACATTTTTATATCTATACCAGACAACATCTAAGTTACTTGAGAAAGGAGATGAAAGGTCTATGGACAATAATTGGCACTGATTTATTTACTAGTTTAATGGAATGCTTTTATTTGTGAATAATGCCATTAGGTTCCCTCAAGCTGGAATATAGGTTCACAAAGCAGACCACAATCAATCAAGGAAGTTCCCAGTAATAGATCCTTATTACCTGGTCTTATAACTAGGTCTTTTTATCCTGGCACCAAAAGACAGCAATATGAAAAAATTCTCAAGAATTTTTTTCTTTTTTTTTTTTTTTTTGGTGTAAGACAGACAAGTATAAAACTTGGTGTGTTCTCTATGCAGTCTGCAGACTCCGGAGTCAGATCTTTTATGTGTGCGTGTATATATATATTATTTACTTATTTTACTTAGCAGTCTCTTCAACACCAATTTCTATAGTTACCAGAATGTTTAAGAGCAAACATTTATTCAGCATGGTATTTATCTCTAACTAACTGGAAAAACAAAAATTAAAGCTAGCATTTCCAGTAGTAGCCAAAACCAGACAGCTTTAGAAAATGGCATAAAGTGACATTGTAACGACTGTAAAAGTGACTCATTCACAGTGACAGCCCAGGAAATGGAAGCACACACACACACACAAAAAAAAGGCAACGGATATAAGTAAATAGAAGAATGAATAGCAGTAGACAGGACACGCATAGTCAGGGGTTGAATTTAGCACAGCCTGAAATTAAAGATAAAAAGGTCTAATTAGACAGGATTATAGCCCCTCCGATATAAAAGCTGACATTTTTCAGTTCATTATACTTCAGAGGCATTGTGTTTCCCCTATGATATCTTGTGCTACCTACTAGGAGTTGTATGACAGAGATGTTACTGGACATACCTGTAGCATTGTTTCCCAGCTGTCAGTCAACGAGTTCCTTTTAAATGTGTATTACTGCACGTGCTATTTTGCAGCTGTTTAAAGCATCATGTTTTCTCATTTACTCCAGAGTAAGTATGAAGAATGAAGCAAGTATGAATTCTATCAGCTCTGCTCTGGTGTAAACTGAACTAAGAATGATGATACATGCACTAGCTTTGTAAGTCAGTGCTGGTCTGTCATCCAAACTGACTTTCGCCGGAGCAAAGCCTTACAGTGTCACAATAACTCAATAAAAAGGGAGGCAGTCTACTGTGGATCATCAGTACACAAACTACTGATTGAAAGCACGAGCTATTAAAACCTTTCCCCCCTAACGTATCTCCCTCCTGTGCTGTACAGTAGCAGCCCTAACTGTTTCAGTCCTGAGACCGAAGACTCCATCAGATTCCTCCAAGAACTTCAAAATTCCATCTTATTATGACTGGCTGCTGCAATATTCCAGCCTCTAAAATTCCCAAGTGAAAACTGGGAATTGAAGTGAAAATCGGAAAGTAAAGTGAAAATTCAGAAAAGCAAAGGTCTTCATTAGCTTTTATGCTGAAAAGTTTTATGACTTAATGTCACTGTTTCGGATTTGAACTCCCATTTTGGTTCTGTTTTTATTAAGACTGTAAATGCTGCTTTGCAAAAATAACTGATAAATGAGTTGAAAGAAAACCTTGTTATGTTTCAAGTTTAAAAAAACCACCAAAATTAATATGCCTACCACAAGAACACCCTTCCTTTTTCACATAACTATAGACCTCTCTTGCATTTTCACTTTTTTTTGTCAACTCCTTTCACTTGTGCTTTAAAACTGTTTTTCATTTTCCCAACTTATCTCTCCAGTACCTATTTATTCCCTTCTCCTAGTCAGCTCACACCTAGGACTAGGTACTTTTGCCATTCTGTCTCCACTCAGCTTCTCCTCTGACACAGCTCCAGACCCTAATTTCCTCCTCCATTGAGTTCTTCTCCTTACTCGTCTCTGTTGGGGCCTCATATCTATGATATCCATCACCCAAAAGCTGGGAACTGGATATATTATGGGAGGCAGAGAAACGGTGAGAATACATCTTGGCAATAGAAGCCTGCAAGTCATTTTCCTAACTCCCTGATCATGCAGTGCAGAGCACCTGATACAACAGTCCAGGTGAATAATAAACTCTGAAATTAAAAGCGATTTTTTAAAATAGCTGCACTTTTCACAGAAACACTGGATTTGCCTACATCAAATCATAAAACTACTAGGGACACCTTATGGAGAATAACTAATGATTTTGTAGCTACTTCTATTAGCCATAGTGAAAAAAAAAAAATCCAAGTAAAACACACGGCACAGGATCCAACATTACCAGCTTATCATAAAGGACATACCGAGAACATTATTTTAACTTCAGTTTCCACCTCACAGAAGACTGATTCAAACAGAAATAAAGAACTAAGCCAGTTATTTATTTAGATGTGGCAGCTACATCTATCCAACATGCCACATCCCAATCTGAGGTAAATCTCTACTCCACATATACAGCCTGTTTTCATTGTGACATAGCTTTCAATGGGGAAAGGAAATAGTCGTTTGCTCCTTCCAAAATATTTTTAAACAGGGACTAAACCAGATTACTAGGTTACTAAATTTCATAAATCTTAAAAACTAAAACGTTTAACCCATCACACTCAAACCTATACTACTTGGACAGAAACTACCTGTTTGTAGCAAAAATATAGGTCCCATAATTCTATTTTCAAACAGAGAATGCCTTCAGCATCCTAATAATACTACCCTTAGAGCACAAAAGCCAGTACCAAAACAGACAAGCAGCAATATTAGTTATGGTTTTAAGAACACAGCATGATAGTCCCAACATTAGCATTTTATAGCCTCTAGCCTGTTTTTTTTTCCTAGCAGTTTGGACTGATAAAAGTATAATGCATGTTTTCAAATCTCAGCTGTACTTATTGAAAAACAGTCATGTATATTTAGAAGTCACTTAACTTATCACAACCTTCTTTTCTAATGGAGAGAGTAATTTCAGTGCTGTATATTTGTTAACAACCCAGTTGTGTGTACTATCACATTGTACACACTACAGAAACACAACTACTCAATTTCACTAAAGTGAAACTGCCAGTTACTGAAAGTAAAACAGGCAGGAACAGGAGGAAACTACCTGCCACACTGATGCCTCTCATGACTGATTTTGACCATATCTGAGCGTTAACCTTTTGTAACCTCATCATCACATACATCACAGTTTGCACACATAATGAAGATCAAAATACAGGTTTCCTGGTTTGTTAAGCAAGGTTAGCTCACCCCATCTATCTTCCCAGCTGGAGACACCACAAAAATTTTTACTGCAATGCATGAGCTTTGGATCCTCACACAGGTTAGAAATGCTGCAATTGTCATTACTGGGTTCAGAGTGCCTCAGATTATCACCCTGCAAATACTTAAAACCAATATACAAAAACACTGCCACAGAAAAGAAAGGGTCACATTCCTTCATCTCCCATCATATTACAGGTAGCATTGCTTATTCTGGACCTAGAGCATTCATCAGATGAGTCTTGGAGTACAGGAAACTTCAGCCTCATCTTTCTTCACCAGCTTTTCTCTGATTGATGAAAGCATAAATCATTGTCCAGAACCTCATTATGTTAGAGATTGTAAGAACATCAAGGAAAAAGATTGCCTCTCAACCAAAATAGAAAATGTTTATAGAAAATGTTTACAGAAAATGCTAATATACTTCTGTAGGCCTTTCTGTGAAGTTCATAAAAACTGTACCAGCTAAATATTTCCTTCATATAATAGTTGCATTTCTAATTCACTGGCTGCAATTGCAACTATCAATATAATTGGTTTAAAATCAGATTTTTTTGGAATGCTCTATGTTCTAGAAAAAGGTTGAACTTTCTTGTGTCCAGATCACATCCTGACCAAACGCATTGTTTATTTTTTACTAAACAGTAAAACAAATTAACCAGTTAACTTCAGAGGTATACTCACTTATGAATGGCACACATCAGAGAAAATGGCAACAATACTAAAGATGGAAAATGAACAGCTGTATCAACAGGAAATAATTAAGGAAACTGAAGAAAGAGGTTATGAGACAAAATTAAGAGGACTAAAAATAAGTCTATTTTGCTGTGAAATAACTATGGGAGGAAAAGAATTATACATCTCTCCATATGGTTTTGCTTCATTCTGTCCCCAGGGGAACTTCTTCCCTATTGTAAAGTAAAACAAGCTTCATAGAAGAAACACACAGAAGTAGGTAATTTGTCCCTGTTTTTTAAGACAGTTCTCCTTGGTTTCAGTGTAAAGGAGAGCTTTAGATATGAAGACCCCATTTTCATTCCTTATCAAAGCATCTTCCCAGCTTTGGTTTCTTTAGAAACTGTCAGCTTCTCCTAATTCTTAAAGAAAAAAATATCACTGTTTAGAATGTAGCCTAAGCAAAGAGCAATAGAAAGTACTGGAATTACGTTTTAAACATTTTGCTCCAAAATCGTGAGATAAAAGAGTTACTCAATTCTTGAGGGTCCTAGACTCTACTGATGTTCAATTTTTGTATTTTAAAATTTCTTTTCTTGTTCCTGTACACATGCTCTGACTCCCTCTGGCAGACATTCTCAGAACATACTGAATGCACATCAACAAAATCATGGTAGTTACAAAGCACTTCAAGTAGATACAACTTTATTTTAAAATGTAGAAGAGAGTTATTCCCAGAATCACCTGTTTAAAGTGAACATAGGTGCTAAAACAGCTTTTCCAGAATGTGAAAGACTGTCAATGTCTCTTTTTTTCTGGAGAATAATTAATATTCATGTTTCCAGGAACGATCCTAATCTCATTGATAGATCTGTGAGACCAATCTGTGTTCTCTGCACTAAAAGTAACTCAATAGGTACAGAGCCAAAAGAATAGCATAAAGGCTATTAGTAGCACTGTACTGCAGAACAGACAATCTAAATGTGAGTATCTGCTCCTGTTTATGCACTTAACTTGGAAGGTTTATTGGAGAAACATATAAATAGTTCTTGAAGATAGATCTGGAATCCAGTAACTTCTCTGTGTGTCTGGTCTAGTTAGAGGTGAGATTTCAAACCCACTATAGGTTCTGGACATGTTCTCTAAAAACTTGTTAGGAAGCTTGTTCTTTAACACCTTTGCTTCATTTCCTAGGACACTATTATCTTGGACTACTTTTCCCCCAATCTTAGAACTTCCTCTCTGACAGGAACTTTTTGTACACTCTCCCTCATTGTGCTTTAGATCTGACACTAAACCTTAAAATAGTTACCAACAATTTATAAGTTTTTACCATTAGATTTTCAAAATTAACTCTCTGATGAGATTAGGGATAAATTCAATGCCAATAATTGTTCTATCTGTCCTGAGTCAAGAAGATCATAAACTTTAACTTACAGTTATTCTGCATTTAGAAGGTTAGTTAGATGAGTTACAATAGCCTTTTCGTTCATAATCTGAATGCTGCACTAAAAGGCTGAATGCACTTTAAAGGTCATGTAACTACACCGAACAGCTGAAATGCATTAAATCACCAGATTGCAAACTACGCAATGTACAATGTAAGGATAAACATAAATATTACCGAAGGTCAATTTAAAGTACACTTGGAGACTTTCCAGCATAAAAGTTATAAAAATTTTGAAGAAATGGATTTATCAAGCAATTGCCCACATGACTACTTTTTCATGAACACTTTCATGTGGGACATATTTGACAGGAGAAAAGGCCAGAGCGGAATGTTTTTTAATCATCTTTACCTCCTTTCTTTTGTGTGCATTACTCTCTCCTAGTAGAATTAAAGAATGAGCAGAAGATTACAAAGGGAAAAGGCTGACAATTTTTCCCGAGTAGGTGCCTAGAAATTCCTAAAGCAAGCCTTTGCTGTTCATATCTATACTGACAGCTGGACTTCCTGTCTCTGCGTCTGTCCATAACACATTCAGGAAGGAAGGCTTATATCTTTACATGTTTTCCATGAAGGACTTTGATGACTAATTTCTAGAGTACTGAGTCACATTGACCTTTCACATACTCCCCCCATACAAATTGTTACTGTTCTCCCAACTCCACGTTTCCCATTGTTACGTCCCTTTTCTTCATTTAAATTGTATTTAAATTTTCTAAAACACAGTTATTTAAATTTTAGCTTCCTTTTTTTTTTTTTTAAATACAGGGTAGTTTCACATTTTTTCACTAGTTACTGAAAATTAAGTTTATGTCAATAATTCCAAGTAAAATATTACAAAAATCACTGGTAATATTTTGGGTTTTCAAAGAGGGGTGGTGGTGGTGGCAGTGCTTGTTACATTGCCACCATTGTAAGCCTCATTCTCTACCCTCCCCATTGTTCAAGTGTTTTTAGTTTCTTGAGAGTGAAATTGACTTATAGTAGCATCAACTTAATTTGTTTCCCCTAAATTGTTCTTGTACTTCTCAAAATACTAATTGCTTCAAATGTTACATGCCTTAGAAGGATTTGAAGTAGCCTGGTAGACCATTCTGTCTGAATCAAGCCTCTCTTGGAGCTACCGTCGTGGAGAAATTGTTTTAAAAATAAAAAGAGGTTTTTTCCAAACTCCAGCTATTGATCAAAATTAACATAATCACCTTCACAATGGCTTTCTTTCAAAGAACTGTCTTGGAGCTCAAAATACCTTAGTCTGACATTCTGACAATCAAAGATTAATTGTATTAGTAGTCAAAAAAGTATATTCATTGTTTCAAATTTACAGAGAAAAAAAGTCTCCCTTTTCACAGCACTCATCACTGGACTTTGAATCTAAACATCTGATTACCGCATCTACCACATTCTAAAAAAAAAATAACAGTAGATGTTCCCTTCTGCCAGCTAAAGAAGAAAAATCTCTCATGTAAAACTGAAAGTCTGTTACAAAGTACTCACCAAACTCCTAGCAACAGCTCTTGAAGAAAGAAAGAATTCCTAAAGCAGTGCTGAGTATGATCCTCCCCTACTAATTCACGTTGAAGGGGTGTGGTGTAAAGCTACAAAGGCAGGATTGCAACCTGATCTTCCCTGAGCAGGGTCCTGCCTGTGGATTAATCAGCTACTCGTTGTTCTTGCTTTTTGTAGAGCACATGGGTTCACTCTGGGTAGAAGTCAGGGATCTGCATCAGCAGCAGGGACGCTTCCTGTTTAAAGTTTTCAGATCTGCCTGCAGTTTAGAGCAACTGTTTTCTAAACAGCGCTAGCTGAAATGAAATGCACTTTTAAAGAATGAGAGACAGTCTGCAGGATATTTTATTCATTGTACCTTGCAGGCTTTGATATGGCTCATGAGGATGCCATATTTACTGCTTATTTAACAGAGATATGTCGTAGTTTACTGTTGGTTTTTGTTTATTTGTTTTTAAACAAAGCCATGCTCTTCACTCTAGATCCGGGCTGCATTCATCACAGTGTCTATCTGGAGCTGTACTACAAAGGCTGTTCCCCCTTCTGCTAGCATACACCATCTATTTACCAATCACATTTGTATGCATTAAAAATAAAGTTAAGCATCATTAAGAGCAATTGGCTGAAGACAAGGACGGGGACTCTAGTGTGAGACTGAGACCTTGTAACTTGTGGATGTAGAGACAAACAACTAGAATCCTAGTCCTGGACAGACAGGACAAGAATTAGATAATGAATTCCTAGATGATGAACTAAACAGCAACAGACAGAAGTAACAGCTGAAGAACAGTAACTTGCACAGTTACTAGCTGTAACTGTAACTAATTGCAATTATTTCAGGGCAAAGACAATCAGATGCCTTAAATCACCTTCATTGAAGATTTATATTAATCTGTTCATCATCGTCCTCAAACAGATTGGAAGTTTTTCATAGTCAGTTAACATGTTAACTGTGTCTGACACAAACAGAAGTGCTCCTGGCAGCTTCTTAGAGATCCTGTCTGTTGTTCCTGACTGTAAAAATGTCTGCAATACTTTTCAGGGCAAAGTCAGTAGTCAGCTTAGTCTACCGACCATTAACTGGTCTAATCAATTGGATTAACTGTCCTGAAACAGACTAGAAGCACACACAAGTAAAGGGGCACTTCAAATACTGGGTGTGGGGTTCTACCATACAGTTACTAATTACCAACTCCTACCTCAGATAAAGTAAAGAGCAACCCAGCTCACAAGTTGGCTAAATGGAAATGGTCACTCTGTCATTTGTGTCACCTCTGAAAAAACATGCGTTGGAGGCCCATGTGTTAAGAATTAGTGTCTAACAGTGCTATCCATAAATCTCCTCAAGGGTCACAAATAAGACAGTCCAAAACAGATATAGTAAAATGATACCACGATTTAAAGAATCTCAGTCTGTACATTTACAATAGAAACAAAACCAAATAGATTTCCAAAAAATGACATACTTCCTCATTTTGGTTTTCTTAGAATCATAGAATGGTTCAGGTTGGAAGGAACCAAAAAAATCATCGCGTTCCAATCCCCCTGCCATGGGCAGGGATACCTCCCGCTAGACCAGGTTGCTCAAAGCCCCATCCAGCCTGGCCTTGAATACCTCCACGGATGGGGCATCCACAACTTCTCTGGGCAACCTGTTCCAGGGTCTCACTACCCAGTAAAGAATTTCTTCCTAAGATCTAATCTAAATCTCCCCTCTCTCAATTTAAAACCATTACTCCTCCTATCGCTCCACTCCCTGATAGAGTACTGAATTTTTAGAGTTGGAAGGGACCACAGAGATCATCTAGTCCAACTCCCCTGCTAAAGCAGGATCACCTAGAGCATGTCAGATCATGCCACTCAGGACTGCATCCAGGCGGGTCTTGAAAATCTCCAAAGAAGGGGACTCCACAACCTCCCTGGGCAGGCTGTTCCAGGGCTCCGTCACCCTCACTGTGAAAAAGTTTTTCCTCATATTCAAGTGGAACGTCTTATGTTCCAACTTGTGCCCATTGCCCCTTGTCCTCTCACTGGCAACTACTGAAAAGAGTCTGGTTCCCTCCTCCTTCAGTCCGCCTTTGAGATACTTGTAGGCATTAATACCTCTCTATCTTTCCTGTAGGCCCCCTTTAGGTACTGGAAGGCTGCTCTAAGGTCTCCCCAGAGCCCTCTTTTCTCCAGGCTGAACACAGGAGAGGTGCTCCAGCCCTCTCATCATCTTCATGGTCCTCCTGGGGATTCGCTCCAACAGGTCCATGCGGATGGTTCAAACCATAGTTTCAGACTGGTTCAAACCAGAGATAGTTTCAAACTTGGTCCACTCTACAAGGTATTTGTAGAGGATCTGGTTTAATTTTAGTCATACCAGATGCTGAACAGTTTGAATTTACCTGTCCATGCAAATATATTCCTAACCTAGGGACTCAACCTGGTCAAAACTTCAAGTGGGCTTTTTTTGTTTTTAATGATAAATTTATTTATTTATTAGATGAATATGCAAAAAAAAGAATTTTCAAAGTTTATGTCATAATATGTAGCATAATTTCTCCTTTTCCCACAAAATCTCACTCAAGTAACTCAGATTTAATGTACAAATTAACAAAGTAACTCTGAAAGAAACAGTCCACACAGAGGTGAAAACCAAGAAAATGCTACAGTTTTAAAACATATCTGTCTTCTTATAGTCAAATAAATTGAGAATGACATATAAAGAAAAGTACACTTTGGTGAACATATAAGAGAATGAAACCCCTTATTTTGATTGAAAGTTAGGTTATGAAATCTTTGGTAAATAATAAAACAGGATGAGACCTCCATCTTCATGCACATACCACCATGTGCATGAAGAACACATATCCAAAAGAAAAATTCAAAGGAAACAGTATTTCATTTTAAGAGGGATATTTTTGCTTTCTAGTCTGTAAATGTCTTTCCAGTTCCCATGTGCAGTCCTCCTAATTTAGGAGGGTCTCTGGACTCATTTACATTGTAACTATAACATTAAAAGCTTCAGTTGAAACTGGAATCACACTTTGGAGATAGAAACAAAACTGTTTTGAAGCTCTAGTGAGATCAAAGAATTCCATTCAGCTATGACCTGGCCTAAACAATCACACTAACCTCTGGATTGCCCTGAATCCTGCTGATAGCTTAAGACAGTTGTCAATAGTTAAAGGTCCACAGTGGGAAAAGTCCTTACAATTCTAAAAAACATTTTTCGTTCTTTTTTAGAAGGGGCTTTCAAGATGAGCAAGATGGAATTTCCTAGCTCTAAAACTAGTCAGTGAAAATCACTTTTCTAAGGTTCTATGGGAGGCTAGAAACCTCTCAAAAAGTAAAACTTGTAAATCACAAAACTCACCAACCTAGCTTCTGCTCAAGAGATTACCTAAGCTTTGTTGCTTTTCTGAAGAACCCAAGAATACTTACTGAGGAAATTTCTAACCTTTGAGTATGTGACATTATCATTATGTTCTCTCTTCGTGTTTATTTACAGCATATGCTACATTAATCAATTGCCAATACAAAGACTACAATTCGGAAGACACCATTTCACATGACTTCTGAGGTCAACCCACAGAGTCAAGCTCTGGCCAGTTATGCAATAGTAGGAACTGTACACGTTATTGAGTCAGTGTGAGAAAAGATCATTTACAGTACAGATATCAACAGACTACCTACCATATTCTGCTTGTTTTTCACAGATTACGCTAGAATGTGGCTTGGACAGTACAAGCCTAATAGTCCAGTCCCCTTTAAAAGCTTCTTTCTGCTGGCCTATTTTGAAATTACACAGGTTTGACAGTCAAAGGGAAGGCCAGAGAATATTTACATGGTTTTTCTTCTATAGTCAGAATAGCTTTACTCAGGGATTACAAACTGAGAACATCACAGACTGGAAAGTGGCAGAAAAGACGCAGCAGGAAGGTCTGAATGATAGCAGACAAAACCAGTGCTACTAAATGCATTCCAGATCATTCATATTGCTAAGAACTTCCATAAAGAAATTTGACACGTGTACAGTTTATACAGCGTTTCTACCAAATCAATCAAATCCACGGCTTTCCAATTTAGAGACCAGGATGTCATGTGGGACAGTGTCAAATGCTTTGCATAAGCCCAGGTAGATGATGTCTGTGATACTGGTCTGCAGACTACTGGCAGAAGGTATGCAAGGGTAACAATTCTAATAGTAAAAGTCTTAGGAATTTTAAAATGCTTACAACACACAGGTGAAAAATGGCTCACTCTTTCCTGAGTCACACCTGTGACTTTCGGTCAGATACTCCACCTTTCTTTTTCATCATCTGCCATAGTACTAACACAGCTATGTTCCCACTGCAGTGAGGCAAACTATTACTGGTTTTAGAATGGGAGTATTGTTAGTGCCAGCAAGACATCAGGAAAAAGGAAGAAAATGGCTAATAACTAACCTAATTCAGAGGGACTGGGACAGCATCACTGTCTTCTGGAATGTCTGTCCTCAGTTTGGCTTGGTGGTCATGCTGATACTGAAAGGGATGGAGAGAAAGACAGTGAACTTCAAATTAAAATTCTCATATACTGTGCATCTTCATTTGTACAAAGAGGATAGGCTTTAGCAGAATATGTTATACTAAACTGTAGTGCTAAATACAAGGTGTTCACAAATGAAAATGATGCTCAAGTGTCCGGTCTTGTTACTGTTTTACTGTACAAGAACAGAGACAAAGCAGCAGAAAACTATGAGAAGTTTTGTGTGTGCATATAGAATTCCTTCTTTAGCTCTATCATCCCTGAAGCAAGATTCACTATGCAACACAGTTGGAAAAACACAAAAGCATTTGCTTACACAAGCTGTTCTTCAGGTCTTAACACAAACCTCTCTCAGTGTGGGTGTGACATTGCTTGGACTTTAACAACATAGATGTTTGTAATGTTTTGTTGCCCCCTAGTGATGCCAGTTTATTTTTCCACTGCTTAGTTCTGTAAAAATTTTCATAAAGGCAAGAGCTTCCTGTCTCCTGCCTTCAAAAAATTAAATCATAACTTAATTACTTCTACTTGGTGCTTGAATTGGATGAAAACATATGGGTATTTCTGAATCCTCATAAGGAGCTGGATAGCAAGTTTACAGGAAAACTACCACCAGCATAGGTGACTTTCCCCAGTGAGTTTAAAGTCAGAGCTAAGATGCAGCAGTCACTGTCACCATACAGGGCAAAAGCACCCAAGGGCCTTTTCCTCGGCGCAGACACTAATCATCTTACACAGTGGAAAGTTGTTGCACTTGCAGTATTCCTGAGACCACCAAAAGTTCTGGCTTCCCGTGTAAACCACAAGCAAACACCTACAGGAGGAGACAGTCAGCTACCAATCAGAGATTCCCCATTTGTGCTATTAGTATAAGTTTTGTACTTAAGTGTTACATTATCTTCAAATTAGCTGATCGTTTTGAGACCACTGAAGTCTATGCCTGTTTTTCTAGCTGAGGTCATCTACACGTTGATGTCATACAACTTCAAAACCCCAACCAAGTTCTAAAAGAGGAACTTAAGTTCCTTTTAATAAGAGTTTTGCAAATGGCTCTATTACTCTTTTATATCTGTTGAATTATTTTTATTGTGGTCTTTATAGCACTTCATATCTAAAATCCACCTAAAGATACTTCATATCTAAAATCCACCTAAAAGGAAGTGAAAGTGAAGGATCTTCTCCAGTGAAAGGAAGATCAAAACCCAGCAGCTGGCCCTTGAAAACCTGCCTCTATAATAAATGCCTCTTTTCCCCTTTATTGTTCTTCTTTCCAGCAACTTCCTCTTCTTGCATAAAAACCATGGCTATCTCAAGTATTTTCTAAAGACTGAAATTAGAATGAACAGAGAGGGTGACTGTTGTTGCTGATAGCAGAATACTGAGATAGTACAATGAGGAAACTAAAAACATAGGCTTTGTTTCTGTCCTCGATTTGAAAACTGTTTAAAGCAAGCAGGAAGAAGTAATGCAACTTAATTAAAGTAATTAAAACTTAAATTTTTGTTCTTTTCCTGGAATTGCTAGTCAAACTGTTGCCTCTTGCCAAAGGACAGATGTGATAAATTTTCACATTTCTTGTTTTCAGCTGGGTAGTTGTTTCCATTCCAATTCTTTTAATCAGTTTTGCTGTGCATGTCTTTTTGCTTATGAGCTTACTCATGTAATTATTTCTTCATTCATCCATTTCTTAACAGTAAAAAAGTGGGCAACTTTGAGCATGCTTTGAAGTTGGAATCCTAAAGAATTAGTTCCTATTTCTAGCTTTTTGGAAAGCCCAGAGATAAGCTATGTCTTCAGTACGATTACAATAATTAGAAAGTGCAAAACATATCACGTAACACTTTGAATAATGTGGAGATTTCAAAACTATTGGATAACTGAGGAAGCAGGGGATCAGATCAGTACCAGATGCACCTCATATAACCAAAAACTATATGAGTTTTGAATTTCATTATAAAACTTGCACTGACTTCAACCAAAAAACAATATGGAACTTCTTACGTAAAAGGACAGTAAGCATTTTGTCACCTTCTCTACACAAGGAAGGTTTCTTAATCCTTTTTGGTCTTTATATTTCATTAATTGGATAAAACATAGGTAGATGATATCTGAGGCAAAATATAGTATAAGCATTACCTACTGATTTCTGTTATTGTTAAATTATAAAAAAGGTCATGAAATGCTACATAATCTTGTTTAAAAAATTGCCTCAGTGGACAATGTACTTGTTTTAAAATAATTTATTCCTCACTTGGCTCAGCAAATATCTAATTCTGAAACAGATCTAGGATAATAGAACATGTATATAATTTTTTTAAATTAGCTATTTATCGTGTTTTGCATTCTTATGCAGTGTCTCTTTATCCTCTCAATGAGTCCAGCGCTTTACTATGGATCTTAGTAAATAAGCCTCCCTTCCGTCCATGTCCTTTAGGATACATTCCAAATACAGATAAAGTCTAGAAGTAACTGGCTTAGTCACTGGGTGTCACTGTTGCAGCACTAAGAGCTCAGTTATTTTATCTAGAAACAGGAGGCAAGTATACTCATATGTATTTTATTCCTTCATTGTTAGTAAAGGGTTGAATTGCTGCTCAGGTTGAAGTTAGTGTGACTTTTATTATAGGTTCAGTATTTAGACTTGCTCAGCCTGAGGACAATTTATGCTTTCAGGGGAGACTACACTACCAGTGTCTTTTCATTTAAATTTTAAAACTCTGTTTCTATTTTAATTTTAAAATGTGCCCTTTCTTAGTTGTTTCTGCTGCTCTGATAAGAGCTTTATTTCTGAATATATTTTAATATATACACAGTGTACATAGTTCTGGTACTACAGAATTTACATCTACACATATATATATACACGTCAGTACCAGAATTATATACATATTTATGTATATGTATGCACATATAATATCAACATAAGATTTCTAAAAGCATTCCAAAATAATTTTCTTGGTAGGTTCATATAAGCATTGAATTTAAGGGATTAACTATTGCAAAAATGAAACACCTACTCTTTACTTTAAAAAGCCTGAGGGAAAACTAAACAGCAAGAGAAACACCAATCTACATGCTCATAATTTTAAAAATAGAATAACTTGAGCATGTGCATAAGTAGCTTACAAAGTCTTACTTCTTTCAGGGGATTTTCCAAAACCCCTTGAAATGTATTATATCAGCACCAAAGTTATCAATTAGAAATATACTATCACAGTATTATTTAACTGTTTCCAGCTCTCATTAAATGAAATGAAACAAAATAGAATTTGATTTTAGATAAACAACCACAAAACAGGCAAAAATTCCTATTCATTGGGCTTTCTACTGATTTCTCAGAAAGCTGTGAGTATGTCTGTACTTCCTTTGTCTTGACAAGTTATGAATAGAAGTTATTTTCTCTATGGTGAATTTGACCGGGAGACAGTAGTTATAGATGCTCCTACAAACAGAACCCAGGTCACCTTCAGTGCCACTTTATATTTTTAATACGCCAGCTTCTCACAGGTTGAATCCTCTCTATGGTATGTCTGGGGAATAAATAAAGAAGGTACAGGAGATGCTCAAGCCATGACATAAGGAACAACAACAGGACTTTGACAACATGCTTTCAGAAAAGTATTTTGAGAGTATGAGTAAGTGAAGGAGATGGCAATTGAGGACACCACCATCCATTGCCAGTTTTGGAAGTCCGAGCAGCTAGTATGAATGAAGCATTTACTAGCAGACATGCCAAACCCTGTATCCACTCCTCAGCCCCTGCTGCTGCAGTGTCAGACCTGCTTCCTTCTGTTCACCCCACCTCAACACTGTGCCATATCCTCTTGCCAAGAGTGGCTCTCAGCATCCTTGCCCCAGTTGTCATTTCTATTCTATTACCTGCTGACTCCTAATGTCTAAACCAGACATTGGAAGGCAATCCAAGCACATAAGGAGGAAACCTGTTTCCCAACCCTACTGGGCTGCTAAAAAGAAAACAAAGCATTACCAACAACTACTCTGATCAAGACCTGCACTCCCTGGGGCTAGCTGCTTCCTCACCAGCTCACTGGCTTGCAGCCGGCCATGTGTTTATTTGGAGAGGATGAGACTTCTCTAGGAGATACAGAGACAGCAAAAGTGTGAAATGTCACATAAGCTTTGGCTGTGTTCAGCTGCTATGTACACCTCTAAGCTCAATAAGCTCTTAAAGTGTTCTCATGATGAGTCATTAGACAACTAAAACCAGCCAGTTCCTGTGACGGTTATTGCAGTACACATGCTTACAAAAGAATAGAGGACAATTATTTACACACTCTTCATAACTCCTACAAGGCACAGAATAATTGTCTGCCCTTTGTCATGTTCCTGCTCTCCAAGAAGCTGGGTACAATTCATGGTTCTTTCCTGGATGACAGAACACTAATCCATCTTCAGCAAAGCCCAGGCTGCATAGCAGTGAGAAAAAAAATAATCTTATTCTTCCAGTATTATTACTACTTTTTTCCAGTAATAGAGAATAAGTGATGAATAATGAGCAGATTAGACACAATTAGGAAGTCTAAATATAAGTCAATACTTCAAGAAATGGGGAAGTACTGGATTTGAACTGTAAAACCCAAAGCACATTCAAAGTCCAGTATCATATTGTTTCAAAGCTAATCAGTCAAGAGAAGACTATGCCAAACAGAGTATTTTGTACGCTGTAATACTGAAACTCATGAAGTCATGACCTGTGACATGCAACTAACAAGTTGCATGTCACAGGTCCTTTGAGACTGGTCTATGTGGCAGACCCCTTCCAAACTCAACAGGTAAGAGTTACCTTAGATGACTGCTATACATCAAACTATCCACTGGTGATATCATTTGTTCCTTTCTTTAGTAGCAAGATGACTACAACTAGCATGCTAGATTCAAAATATCTCTTACGTGCAACAGTTTCATGGCACAAACACAGAATGAAAAACCAAAACAGATCCTTCACAGGATTGCCTGTCTCAGGAGATAGGAAATGGAACATAATGCCTTTCACAAGGGTTTTCCGTTTGGACATAATCTTTTCAAAATGAAGAGTAAACATCTGGGATGCTGACAAGCCAAAATCATTTAAGTGCATGCCTAACTCTAAACACGTAAGTAATAACACTGGAATAAGGAAGTATTTTTAAAAGGAGAAAAAACACAAAGCAGGTTGCTATAGAAAACTGTACTCACTGCTGTATTCTTGTCCCATCTAGCAAGTTCAGACAGCTTGGTCTGGTCAGTAAATGGATGAATGAATCAATTGAAACTGCATTCAGGATAGTTCTTTAATAGAACTTAATTATAGCTCATGTGAAATATTTACCTATAGCACTACCAGCGGACAAGTCAGATAGGAAACTGAGAGTGCAATCTCTGGAAGATTGACAAGAATGTAATGATCCTGTTTCACTCATGAGAAAAGACAGCTTTTATAGGTGCTTCATGGGGACTGAGTACATCCCTAGTCCAGCATAATCCAAAATAATTGTTCAGAATACTCACAAAAGTTGTATTTACAATATGTGGCTTCCATGGAAAAATCCAAATTTAATTTCTGTAAAATCCTAGTTTGTCAAGTGGCATTTTTTTAAATGGCAAGAATCTCCCGCTGCAACGTTTTGATCATATAAACAGATTTTTCATAATCACTATGAATGACAATATAAAATCAAACCCGACCATCACACTTTTGGATGCTTCTCTGAACCAAATCTACCAGAGGTATGCTTTTATAGATGAGATTTCCCTATGGTGCTGATTTTGTGAAGCTTTTTAATAATGCATCTTTTTCATTAAACATCATTGTGAACCTGATCAAGGGTTGAAGTCTCTCTCCAACTTCCCCGAATTAGCCCATTTTAATAAGAAAACAAGTGGAGAAGGAGGATTTTCATAAAGCTCGCGTGCTGCTGGTAAAAGAAGATTAAGAATTACTCTATATTTTCCTTTGATCCTCTGCAATCTCTTTCCAGCACCATATAAATCTCCTCTAGATTCTGGCAGAAGCCTGACAGCTTATTTGATTTCTTTACAGCGTGTGGGATAGCAAGGATGATATTTTTTGCTTCCTTACACTACAGGGTAACAAAACCTGCCCAGACCCAAGACGCTATAATACACACACCCTCCTCTAATGCACTGGATAACTATTTTAATGGAAGCACATAAATTTCTTTCACAGAATAATCATCGTACCAACAAGTTGCAATTGCTTACGCCTGTGTTTCAAGGAAGCTTCTAATACAAACTACTTGCAATAATTCAAATACCGAAAGAGTTTCCTCTTGATAACTAAATGTAAGCCGAACAAAGTTTTCTTACAGTCACCAGAGAGCTCTGTTGGACCATATTTAATTAGAGATTTTTAAATAGTCCCCCCAACAGATTTTTTCCTCCCAATACTCTTTTTTTAATTTTATTGCTGAAATAGATGATATATAGTGCAAGATGCCTGTTTATAGTAGCTTTTCATCATATCTAGACATTCACATAAGATTTGATCAAATTAATTTTTCCTTCAAATACTTTGTAATCATATAAAAATAAACAAACAAAATCACTTATACAAAAATACTGGAATTATTTAAGTAGAATAAGCAGCTAACTTGGAAGCTATTTGCAAAAGAAAGTATGTTACTATTAGGTTGATTGAAAGATTCCCAATTTCAGATCTTTTTAATGGAAAGCCAGGATTTTATTATATGATTCCCTCCTTCTCCCCTGCCTGAAATTCTGGAATACACTGACGTGCATAGATTTCAGCTAGGAATGAAAATTAAGAGAAAAGCCATACATTCAGAGAGACACATTCTGAATACCAACTTCCCTTAAGGCAGCTCTGTTAATTCTGTTGTTTCTTCCAGTTTCATTTCACAAAAACTAGTTGTGAAATAAAAACTTGTCCATTGTGCAGATGAGTCAGAATCTAAACTGGGCTAAAATGACCAGTCTGTCTGTGTGATCTTCAAAGAAGAATACCTCAAGTTAATCTTTCTTAGTCACCATTTGCACCACAAACAGACTCTTGCTGGTAAAATTAAACTTAATGGGGCACATCAACTAAGTCTGGAAGACTGGCATTTGTCTCAGCAGGTCAGTTCAGCAAAGGGAATGCCAACTAAGGAAGCATAATGAATAGTTGAGCAAGTCAATTGAGAAAAGCAACAAAACAAGTTGTGAAATAAAGTGTGAAATTGTAAGCTAACTGGTACCATTTTTTTCTGCAAAGCAAAGGTTATCACTTCCAGCAATGAGAGATTGTCTGTGTTCCAATATAACTGTCTTTATGAACTGAGATACAACCTTGATCTGCCGTGCAGAAATACAGCAGTCCACTAGTGTGTGTGTTTCATATCATGATTCTCTTGCACATAAATATTTGAATATGTATGGTTGGGTTAATGTTCATTCAAAACTAAAAGGGCATATCAGACACAAAATGTGAATTCTTTCAAGTCTGAATAACTTGTGCCAACTATCTTTTCCTGTTAAATGCCCACTTCTGTACAAGCAGTTCTGTGCTTCTGGGTTCTTGTATACACTAAACGTGCAGGTAAACACTTGGAAGAGCATTGTTGCACGACCTTGAACACTGGGAAGAATTCAAGACACTCTCCTCTGGGACACTGTGGAGATTGCAGCATCATTCTGTACTTTGAAAGATGTCACAGGTCTGTAGCATATGAAGTATTGTGAGGATTGAGCTAGAATAGTATGCAATGCATTTCCTACTCGGTCAGGAGAGAAAAACTTCAACTTTTGAGAGTGAATCACTCTCTGAAGCCCTTTAGGTTGATTTTGCAGACTAAATTGACATAAATATTTCAGTTATGCTTTAAAGAAATAACTTCTATCCTTTTGTATCCTACAGAAGGGAACGAGGTGATCTCTATTTGCACATAAGTTCAGAAATCTTGTAATGGTGTTACTCTACCATTTCACATATCAGTTCCACAAAGTGTGATCATTTAATCAGAAGTGTGACAAATGACAAACACTTCTGTTATTTTTGTTTCCTTACTGCTGAACTGACAAAAGTAGTTAGAAGTGTGGATGCTTTATTAATAAAAGAGGCTTGAACAGGTTACCAGAATAGGGTTAGAATTATTCACACACTGAAAAGCAAGGAAAATGAAGATTTTCAGGACTTGTTCCAAAGATGTAAAATGGTGTGCATACAGACAAAAGCATTTTTAAAATTCAAGGGTTTTCTTCATTTCTGTTAGTGCGGTGCAGGGAATGGAGGATGAGGTCAAATTTAACAAGAAAGAAAATCAGAGTATTCTTCAGAGTAATCAGTTGTTTGTGAGAAAAAAAACCCAACCCTTTGTAATACATACACAAAAACATATAAGAATTTAGATAATAATTTTCAACTTAGACATCTTTACTGTATTTTGTTTCTTAGCACAAAGACCATTAGTTCAATTATTGCTATTGATAAGGATGTGGTTTATTTTTTTTTTTTAAGACTATGTCAAAATTTTAGAAATAATGAAGAACACAGGTATTATTATGACTGCTTTGTTCCATTTAAAAGAGAAAAATCTTACTGGTTTTTGAACTGTGCTTTTTGGATATAAACTCTAAGCAGGTGGACAGGCCAGCTGGAAAGCAGAAGGGAAAAAAGACAACCATCCAAAAGAAGTTACAATTGCCCAAAGCAAAAGACACAATTATTTAAAGATTAATCCCTAGGGAAGTTTTGTAAATATTTTTGGAAATAAAAATAGTCACGCTAAACTAGGTCCCCACTCAGTAAACAGCATTTTTTTTCTGCAACTAAATTGCTTTTCACTAAACAGAGTTGATTCACATCATCAAATGAATGCCCTTTGATTTTTACAGAGAATATACACTTTTCTTATCAAAATTTCATTCTGAACTATCAATCCTTTGCTCACAATGGACAGCAAAAAAATTATTAAACCAGGTATCTGTCTGAACAACGGACTACCAGTTCTTTGTGCTTACGGAATTAAGGGAGTACTGAATAATCAATTAAGTGATCTATTGAGTAAATACTTTGCCTGGGCATAAGGCATATCAAGGGGCATGTGCTTAAAACACCAAACAATGAAAACAGTTTCTTAGTGATTGGTTGCTGCTCTTTGGTAAAAAGAATGAAACTTCACAATATTTAATTTCATCACTTGCTAATGATTTTGCTGGAGCATTTGTGACTTAGATGGTAGCTTTTAGTACTGTTATTGTGGGAAAAGGGTATTTCTTCTTCCATTGTTGCATACCAACCTATTCTTTGTGCCTTTGAAATCAAAGGAAGTAACTGCAGCTTTATAATAATAAGCATGGCTGTACAGAGTAAAATGAGCCTGGAGCATTCCTCCTAGCTGGCAGATGGACCTTTATGCAAATGCCTGCAAAGTGTCTAGAAAGAACCAATTTACCTTTTATTTCAAAATGGACTTGAAAACGGGCAGTCTGCTCAGTGTGGCTTTATCACTAGGTAAAAAGTCCCTGCTCTACTAGAATATACATGTCTAAGGTTAAAAAGTGGAACTTATTACTGGATGAAGATAGGTTTTGTGATTTGTTTACTCACTGACTAATGTATGCAGATTTTGTGTTCATGTACTTTGTTTTTCCGAAAGATTCAAAAAAACCCACCAACCCCCAAACTGTTGTTTTTTTTTTTCAGATTTACTTTAAAAGTTTGTCCACCTGTAAGTTACACAGCAAACATTCTATATGTGTGGTACTAAGCCATGGCTCCACTGAGCATATTTTTGTAAAGTATACATAACATGAAAGAACTACACTAGTACTCCGATATTACAGTAGCTACTTGTGAGAAGACCTCTCTTCCCCCAAAATTGGCTGAGTTTATGGAACGCTGAATATTTATCACTTCCCAGTCATGAAGATACTCCAACATCTTCTGGGAAATCTCTGGAGGTGTTTGGCTCTGGCAGATTTTAAGGTGCACTGCTCAGAGAAGCAGCTCAGCCACTAAAGGGTGGGGAGGTTTTCCCAAGGGCTTGGCAGTGCCAGTACATGGTCAGTATTTTATGCAAATCATTAACATGCAAAGCCTTTGCTCAATATTTTAAATTTTTTCATCTGCGTATCCTATACCTTCTTGGAATTAAACATATTAATCAAATTACCGAGGTGTTTCAGTAAACTGGACCATATAGAAACCTGCAAGGTACAACTTCTCTGTAGATGTGGAGGTTCTTATTAATCCCAAAGTATGCAGAATGTCTGGCCAGTATTTACAGCACAATCATTTTTTTCTGGAATTACACAAGAAATATAACCTGAGAAGGAACTATGTTTTAATTAAGCCATTGGTATGATCTTTAAGACTTTGAAAGCATAACCAAAACAGAACTAAAATTAAGACTTGATGATTTGGTATCTCACTAGACCTCAGTAGTAAATAACTCAAAGATATGCTCTACTTAGAATTCTGGAGCACTCAAAAATATATTGACTGCTTTAAAAAGCTTTCTAGAGGAACTTCTGTATCTCTTTGGAAATAAAGTGGTTACTCATTTGGTCATTGTAACCAGAAAATTATATAAATTAATCTCCTTTACCTCTACATTATTATTAAGCTCTTTGCAACATAGTTAAAGCTTTCTACACAGAGCAGTCTCCTCACTTTTTGCAGGATCATTTTCCATGACCTTTATGTGCAAGTTTATACATGAAAAACCAGTATTTAGTGCTCCATGGTCATAACTTTTAAAGGTCATCTTCAGTTAGAATGCTGAGATATTGTTTCCTTAAGACTCGTTCTTCCTATTTTTTCCCAGTACTAAGAACAGCTGTCACCAAGAGTCATCCGTCCAGGACAACCCACCTTCCAGAAAACTCAGGTTAGGGAATGGAAATTATTTGAGGATAAGAAAAATTCTGAAAATACAGGTCCTCCTTACAAGGCTCTAGCTTTTATAATTTTGAGAACTTATCAGCAAATCTTTACAGTAATTCAAAAGCAGAAGAGAAATGAAGATGATTCCATATTTCTGACAGAATATTTAGAGAAAATTATTGAATTGGTTTTACAGATTTTCCAACCCTGGAACCAGTTGCAGAATTAATTCAAGGAGAAGGAATTCCACCACTTATCTTCAAGTATGTTCTAGATCTATTTTTCCAGTTCACTGCTATAATCCATTACCTTACTGTTCAATCACTAAAACTACTTCACAAAGAATAAATGATCATTTTTTAGTCTAACAGCAGTGAAGAAAAGGTCTTGTTTGCAGTGCACATTTAGGTAAATTCTTCTTGTAAGATTGCATTTGGCTCATTTAAATTGAAGACAACAGAAACAAAATTCTAAATGAATCCTGCAGCTAATGGAGATATAACCCATTTGTGTTTTGCAGGATCAATCCAAAGGTCACTACTCTATTTGCCTGTATGTTTCATGGCTGACAAAGAGGATTTATTGTTTTGATAAAAAAGAGAAACATCTTTCTTCTTAGCAGAATTACTTTTGCTAACTGTTCCTGCTCATGGTTTTAGATCTACAAGAAGAGTAAATAAATACCTGAAAGGAGGAATGTGTTTTATATGAGGTGCCCTGTTTATCCATGGCTGCTGCAGCATGAGAAGCAAAAAAAAACAACAAACACACCAACCCCAAAACCTTTGTTTGACATAACCTATTTTCGTAGGATAAGCAGCAGATAAAAGATTTCACTGTTTTCTACAATAAGAAGATCAATTGATGCCTATATTCATATTACGATCAACTCACTTTTGAAAAGTAAAGAGAGGTGATTGAGGTCTAAGTTTCTCTGATTGACAAGTCCTTACCCTCCCCCTGCCTGGTCACTGTAATTTTTGACTGGGTTGGTTTGTTTATTTGTTCAGGTTTCTTAAGACTGAATTACAACCACCCAAATTCCTTGGTTGGGGATAAATCAGGTCTTAATCAGTTACACTGAGTAAACTTCCACAAAAACCAGGCCTTTTCAGACAATCATAGAAAAAGGAAGAAATAATTTAACTGAAAAAGAAAAGCACTAATGCAGCAGTGTATCTTCATAAGCAGCAGATGAAGTGTATCATTAAATTAGAATCCATTTTGATTTATTCGTGTTGCTTATTTTCAAAATGAACTCTTTAAGTGTTCCATGCTACCAAGGATAATACAAGGGGTGTTAGAAACTATGTATCAATTCAGTACTTTTGAATACCCAGAACTAATTAAGATTAACTTCAGCAAGATACAGTTATTTAGCAATCTGTAGAAGCAGCTTTCTTAGCTGGTAATACAATATAAAGTTTTATAAGACAAAATAAATTAGAGAGAGAAAATTGGAAGAGAAAATTACCATTGGTATCAGGGTAAGTATAAAGTCTAACCAGTAAGGAATTAAGTTAACCCTCCAGCGTTATCTGACGCTGTGAAAATACAGACTAGCCCTGCTTTGCACGAACAGGATTTGAAAGTAATAATTGTACCACAGGCTTTCAATCAGCATGTAATATGCAAATTGAAGTCATTAATAAGCAGTTTTAGTCACAGACAAAATGTGATGTAAATGCAACTAGTCTTAAGCAAAGCAAGTCAACTCTGTCACTGTGCAGAGGGTGAGCACGTGCACTGCTTTCTGCACACTTAATGAGAAAGAGCAATCTGATGGCCAAGGATTTAAGTAACTTTTGTGCCCCACAGCTCTCAAGCTAAGTGTAAAGGAGGCTCATAATGACACAGTCCTGGGCAACTGCAGCAGAGCTTTAGGAATTTTCTATTTCATAGGAATAACATGTTCATTTCCACAAACTCCATAGAGCTATACAAATAAATGTTCTATTTCAGCAATGCAAAGCAAAGAACTAGGCCCACATTCCCTAACTGGTTATTTTTACAAAGGATGTTTTGAACAATGTGTTCACACTGCTGGCTAGTTATGAAGAACCACATTCTTGACACACAACCAAGCTAAAAGGTAATTTTCTCTAACTCTTTACTGGATCCTTTACACGATTTGAGTAGAGGATACTGTGCATTTCAATAAACATCACATTTATTAAGCAAAGTCTCACTGATTGTTTTTTGTCACCATTAATGAGAGCAAATTCCTCGAATCAGTGTTGTAGGAGCTTTGTTGGCTGAGAACCAACTTACACATTTTATAATCAGAGTGAAGTACATTTTAATTGCTAGGCGTTTAATTACAGGTGAGTCCCAGTGATCATCAAACCATGAATAAAGAAACACAATTGCTTGCTATTGTCTAAGAGAAGGGAAGATACTGACAAATCCTGCTGACAATGAGTGTTCAAGCTTACATATAGAAAGTGTGGTACCTTAAACATTTCCATGGCTCCTAGAAGGCCAAGAGTCTTGATGAGTTCTACAACACAACTACCATTTTTCAAGTCTCATTAATGCTAAGACATCAAACCAGGAGCAGAACAAACTACTTCCTGGCCAAGGCTCCAACATTCCTCCTCTTCAGTCTTGGACTACAGTACAAGGTTTATAACATACTTCTGATCATGCACAGGCTTCCCAGGGGGACCTTTTCTACTCCACCCACAGCAACATCTGTTCTTAACTAGGCACTAGAGAGTTTGAGGAAACGGAGGATTTCTGGCTTCAGTTCGAAAAGTGTCAGAAGTTCTTGCTGGTGAATAATCTTATCCTTTTTATTCTTGGTGCTGGAGGGACCATTTAACTCCCCATTGCCACTGTGTCCTCAGCCAGCATTTTAGCTGTCAGACATTTGTATTCATCTGTTAGAAAGAAAAAAAACAACACACCAAAACCCACAACAACCAAGGGCTGCTAATTCTTCTTTCAGTTTTTAATGACATAACTTGATGGCTTACATATCTTTATGTTTCTACCTTTCTGCACTGTCTCTTCAACACCTTTCCAAACCAGGCTTCCTGACACAAGACCAAATAGTGAAATTTACAGCAGAGATTTTTGTCCAAACTAAAAAATAAAGGACAATAAAATAACAGCAGCACAGAAAGTATCTGTAGAAACAAATATCTCTGTTGCACAATGCTGTAGAAACAGTCGTTATACGTAGATATCACTTACTACAAAACATGAAGTTCTCCAGTGATGTTTCCTCATATCATCTAGCATCAATCTTATTCATTAAATTAAAAGTGTCAATTCCTTCTATAGTTCTGATAATTCCCTTTATTACTGACTACAACACTTGACTAGAACAAATCTTTCTACTATTTTTCTACTACTACTAGCACTTGACTAGAACAAACCTTTCTCTCCCCTTTTTTGCTCACATTAAATCTTTAGAGATGGATAAAGTCTGCTAATGTTAGTTTACCCTTCCCACACTTCTAATAAAATGTATAATACACTTAAATATGTCACACGCTTGAATTGGCAACAGTGGAAGTTGAATCCTTGTTATAGAAGTAATTTCAGAATAGATAATACAGTATGTTTAACTGGTTTACCTATAGCTCAACAGCAAGTAACACCAACACTTTGTAAGATGCAATGACAATAGAGTAGCAACAGTACCATTTAATTATAGTTTAAAAGTAAAATTTAAGCCTATGGAATAAGAAACACACAACAGCAGCTGGACTCTCTTTGAGGTGAGTTTTGAGTTATTTTTACATTTGACCATGGCAATTCTAACTATTGAGTAAATAATTTTTCATTAAACTGCCAAGAAGTCACTGAAATTAACACACACAAGAGTCTGTGCAAATACAGCATTTATAAGACTTACAGATAACAACACGCCTGTAATTAAACCTGGAATATTAGGAACTGGAATAAAGGTAGTTCTTCAGGAAACACAAAGTATGTCAGAAACAAAGAAAATTTCTTCCAGCTTGCAGCCATGGGATAAACTTTTTGGGTAGCTTCTCTTTTATCATTATTATTTTATA
Source organism: Tringa tobata (assembly GCA_033628505.1). Classification (NCBI taxonomy): domain Eukaryota; kingdom Metazoa; phylum Chordata; class Aves; order Charadriiformes; family Scolopacidae; genus Tringa; species Tringa tobata. Next base: position 5,992,793 of record JAHREE010000161.1, on the reverse strand, counting down.
GAGTTCAGCAGAAAAGTTCCAGCTTGCAGAGTTTTAACCTGTGTTTCAATTTGTGTGTCTAGAATGTAATTTTCTTATTAAAATGCAACCCATGCTGCTAACTTCAGGCTTTACATACAGTGTCACTGGACTTTGAAATTAACTCCAGAGTAAAATGCAAAGCTTGAATTAGTTATAAAAAAACCTTAATACTTGGAAAAGCAATAAACTATCAGCTAATTGGGGCCAATTTTTTTTTAAATGGCCTTTTTTTGGCCACAGATCATTGATCACCTCAAGTAATTTCAGCATTTGATTTAGCTAAATTATGTTAGGAATTATATACTAATGCTAATTTATAACAAAAGAAATTACGAGGTCAAGAATGAAAGCTAGAATTTTAATGCAAGATTTAATGCCTGGCCCCATATACTTCTATATTTCAGTATTTAAGTAGCCAGTTCATGTGCTGAAGATAGTGTTGAAGGAAATTGAAAACAACTAATCAATTACTCTAATTTCAGTGTCACTGAGACTGAATGGCATCTCACTCTGGGGAGAAGTCCATCAATTCCAGAAAACCAGCCAAGGATTAAAATGCAGATCAAACATTACATGCACATTTTGAAAAGTGCATTTGCACAAGGCTTCTGCCTTCTAGCATATAAACCCACAAATAATTATTTGTATTAGTTCCACGTGATGTGGATTTCCACATAGGATTCATGAATACATTATAGATGAAATGTAACAGAGTATACCTTTGAGTTCTGAATATTTATTTCTTTCAGTGCTACTGTAGACTTTAACAAGAATATCACATTCTTTCGCAACAATGTATAGTTTACTATACGCTATTTCTATGGGAACACTATTTCTTAAGTTAAAAAAATAACAGAAAAAAACTTTAGAAGTTATTTCTTTGAAAGTTGCTTTGGAGTTATTTTTTTCCGGTTTTTCCCAGAGAAATTAGCAGGAAGATTCTAATTTATTTAAATACCTCTCATAACTTGGCAATGGTGTAAAGTGACATAAATGTCAAAAGAAAAGTAAAAATTATTTAAATTTTGACAACAAAAGTCATAATTTTAACCCCTGAGACTAGTAGCTCCAGCTGAGATGCTCATTACCCGGAGATAATATTTTGTGCCTCACCCTCACATTACTTCCAGACTGAAAGAAAGGAAAGGCAGTCCTAATCCCAGAAAGTGACCTCTAATCATGCCATACCAAGAGCACTGAAGGCTTAAAATTAAAGCAGATTACCGCATTTCTTTTCTTATAACTTTACAGAATTGAGCAAAATCCACTAGCATGGACTGAAAGAATAAACCTGAAGGAACAGGTTTCCAATATGAAAAAAGGAATACAAATAATAGCCCCAGCTTCACACTGACTATATTTTCTTCTCGCATATTATCAGCTGTACCACACTTTGGCTTTTTCTTCAAATCATCCTTTTCCACACTGGCAATTCAACAGTATCAGCAGAGAAAGTGAAAGGCTCAGAACAGCAAACACACCTGCTATTCAAATATAAAAAGCGCTGCAGAAACCCAAAAGTTACTTAAAGCAAGTGGATGACATCAATAAACAAAAAAATATCAACACCAATTGTCATGATTTAAAATGGTAAGGTATTGTGGGAAAAATGATACAAGGGCCTTTCCTCCCTTGTGCTTTATTTTTCCTTTTTATGGATAATCTTAAGAGTGTGTCAATCACATACTTAAAAAACCCCCGTCATAGTTGAGGTCACTTGATTTGCTGGGGGCAGATACGTATATATACCCTGGTGTGTAATACTACTACATTGTCTGGTTTCACTATCCTGGTATAAGAAAATAACCAAAATATAGAGATGAAAAAATATTACAGAAGCAAGAAGTGCATGAATAATTTCTGCTGAAACGTTAGGCACCTGTAGTCACAAGCAGTTAGATCTATCTAGAGCAACTCAGCCAGCCTTCAGTCCCATCACTTTCTGAGTGACAGGACTGAAAAACTGGCTTTGCACCAAGAAAGCTAGTCAGATTTTACCCACCTACTGAAGTGAAAGCAAGACTGAGCTCTAAAACCCCAGCAAAGTACGCACTTCAAAGATTAAGCCCCAGTTATGGGCTTTCAGCCAAGGAGACTCCTATGCCCTCCCACTGTTAAAATGGTTTTATGAGTTCTTCTGTTCTGCTGTATACTCAAAAAAACTGACATGCTGAAATTCTGAAGAGCATATTTTCTCTGCTTTGCAATTGAAACATGCACTGCAGCTTTTATTTTCTCTTCCATTCTCCAAGGAGGAACTTGCAGGGTTGTTTTATCAACTAATAGATTATAAAAACAGAAAAAAAAACCCATAACCATTTTCACCATCTAATTTGTCCTTTTATATACTTCTGAGCACAGAATTTTGTTAATTATTTTACTAAATTCAATTACTGGCTGTACAATGTTTTTGAAATGCATATCTCATTTTGATTTAAAGACTTAAGATCACAAGGAGTATCCAGTGTACTTTCACAAACAGATTTGGTGGCCAATTATCCTCCCCACATGCATCTTATTTCTGAAAAGAATATTCTATGCTCATTTCCACAAAAGGTAGTCTTGTTATGAAGTCGGCTATCAGAAATGCCTTCTGGAGCTATTATACATTGGCAAAGACAGCATAATTTTGATTGTTACTAGAATACAAATTATTTCAACTTTATTTGCTCCTTTCATCCCCACAATGACTAGCTAAAAATTAAAGTTACCATGAGTATTGTGAGTAGCGCTACTATTGCTATCAAAAGCCTAATCATTTTTCAAATCAATCTACCAAAACCACAAGAGTGCCAGACAAACGCACTAGTTACAAATAATGTTCTAACTATGTAATTTTTATGCATTTTCTATGCCTCCTAAAGTAAAAATCCCCCCGAAATCAACTGCTCAAACAGCAATACAGCTTAAACTAGGGATTTTGGACCAATTCAGTTCAGTGTAGAGTGAATTATCTCCAGCTATTAATGGGAAAGATGCAGCTGACATCCCAGACAATAAAACAGACTCACTAAGTTATTGGCAGGCATTTTACCTGGACTGGAATAAAAGATTAAAAGAGTTATTGAGCAATTCTGGAAAGAGAAGACAGAAATATATTAATGCATTTTGCAACTTTCACTTCGGTGCAGTTCAGTAGAACCACAGAAAAGGAAGACTATAATAATTAAAACTCCATAGTGTTTACAGATTTCCCAGTACAAATCTGAAGGTATAAGACTGCTATATTATAAGATACTGATGCTATGTTTTGTAAACATCGTTACTTTGATTTCATGAAATCACAAAATTGACAGAGTCGGAAGGGACCTCTAGAGATCATCTAGTGCAACCCCCCTGCCAAAGCAGGGTTGCCCAGAGCACATCACTCAGGACTGCATCCAGGCAGGGCTTGAAGATCTCCAGAGAAGGGGACTCCACACCCTCCCTGGACATCCTGGCTGGGGGGTCTGCAATAAACTCTCACCATGATGTTCTGCCTTACGGGCCTTCCCCTTGCTTCTTACCCATAAACACTCAACACTGTCATTCACATTGTTGAGTTCCAGGCATCCAAATCTGTCCCTGACATAGAGGGCCACCCCACCGCCTCTCCTTCCTTGCCTATCCCTTCTGAAAAGCTGGTAGCCATCGATCGCAGCACTCCAATTGTGCCAGTCTTCCCACCACATTTCTGTGATGGCAACTATATCATAGTTTTCCTGCTGTACGATGGCCTCCAGCTCCTCCTGTTTGTTGCCCATGCTGAGTGCATTTGTGTAGATGCACTTCAGCTGGGCTAATTATCCTGCTATTTTTTGGGGAGGATGAGCCCTAACTCCCACCTGACCCTGCTCAGACCCTTCTGTAGTCGCCATCCTTGGCCCTTTACCCCCAGGCTCATTACTAGCGGGCCTGGTTTTATTCCCTTCCCCCTTCAATGCAAGTTTAAAGCGCTGTCCATGAGCCTTGCTAACTCTTGGCCTAGTACTCTAACCTGAAAGGGGAAAAGGTTTTTCCCATCCTCTGTACCTGGAACAGCTGCGTGTTTCTGCGGTGGGTCAGTTTGGGGCGCTTCATTCCTTTTGACTGCGGCTGCAGAGCTAGTGGAGACCATCCATGGATGTTTTCTTTCTGCTCAGCCCGGCCCTGCCCGCCTTCGCCTCGCGCCTCCCCTCACACTGACCCGCCGCGCGCCGCCCTCTGCCGTGGCCACGCGCCGCCAACCGACACACCGTCTGTTCCAACCGCCTTTAAATGCCCGCGCGGCGGTACCTGGCCACGCCCTCTCCGCCACCTGATTGGTTGCGGCGGACTTCCCCGTTCCCTCTGGGTCTGTGTGTGTGGGGGGGTGTTGTCCCTGAGCTGGGAACCCCCTCTGTGCAGCGCGAGCCGACCCCCGCCTCGGGGACTCAAAAAAGGGGGTTAGATAATGGCTGCCTGGTGCAACCTGAGGGCTCACGGCATCCATTTCTCGCTCTTCAGCTCCAGCTGGCAGCCTCTGCCGCCACACCCTACATTCGCATAACGCCTTTCTGTACCTTTTCTCTTAACACACTCCCCACAGCCCTGGTGCCGTCTGAAATGCTCCTGCTGGGCAAGGCAACGTGTGGGACATTTCTGGAGCTGCCCCTGCTCAGTTGGTAGCCAGCTGGGCTACACACCTCCCTTTTCTGATACACCCGTAGGTCAAGAGAACCAAAACGGCTGCCTTCTCACTGGTATCTGCCTGAAACGCAGCAGCCGTATGGAACACCTTCACCTGACACACAACGGATCCTCATCAATACATTGCTCTGCCTCCAAGGGAAAAAAAAAAAAAAAAGTTGCTCTTAATAACCTTGATAACTTAACCTTATTTTACTTTCAAATAAAATTTGTTTGCCCTCCTTTCATCTCTGAGGTTGTATTTACATCCTTCTCCAACATGAAACGGTAAATGAAAATCCTCTAGTGACCTTCTCTAAAACCACACTCATTGAATATGCTTTTGCTATGCCTCTTTGTTACTCCTCTTCAAACTGAATGAACTTATCTTTCTGATCTCTTCTTTCAGCAGAATCTTTCCTTGTTTAATCTTATCGATTGCCCTCTTGTGTCCTATCTGATTGGCAGTCAGTGAACCGGGCAATGCATGCCCGCAACTTACATTGTTTGCACTCTATTTTCGTTAATTTCACCGCATTATTTCATCATTACAATCTAAAATAATTTTGAGTCTTTTCATCTTATTTTTTTGATAACGTCTTCTTGGAACAACTTGCCATCAGTGTTTTGCCTCAAGTGCTATTTCCTGCTCCCTTGTTTGCACACAAAGCCCATGGCTTCACAAAGCAGCCCTGGAGAATTACTGCTGGTGGGACTGGCTGATACTGTTTTAAGCCTTGATGTAAACACAAATATATTTATCACCTGTGGTTTCTTGGGGGCTTTAAGGAACACTTTAGACTTCTCAGGAAATTTGTTTTACCAAAGCAACAAACAAAATCAGAAAATTCGAACAGGTTTTGGAACCTTGATTGCATACTAAGTGTTTTCAAAGCACAGTAACACATTAAAAAAAAATAAATCAATTATAATACAGCACTGCAATCCATAAATGAAGAGGCAACCTATTGAAACTTAGCTTTCTTAGGTGGAAGCAACAAACATCATTTAAAATCAGCAATGCATTATCAGCAAAATACCTGAAGATAACCTGTTGTTCATTCACATAACTTGATTCTTGAAGATAATTACAAGATAACCCTATCTTTCTCCTACCCTCCAGTAATTAATCTATCTGGGTTTTTTTGCAGCTTGTCTCGTCTGACTATCTCATGGGAGAACCCATGAGTGTTTGTGTGGGTGCCGTGGTCGTCAGTGCAGAGCTCATTGTGGGTCAGAGCCTAAGGGCACATTAGCAGTCGAGAATTTTACTGAAAACACGACAATGAAATTTTACCATGAAAAGTGAACAAGCCTGTTAATAATACACAAAGCCTTTGAACAGTTAATTGACAGAAAAAGATTGCTTTCTTTGACAGAAGATCGTCTTGTCTTCTGACAGAAGCTTTCTGCCAGTTTACTCCAGTAAAAAAATTGTGTCATTTCATAAATTTCTACCGTTTTCTTCCCTACTTGGTGCAGCTACAGGAGGATTAAAACATTCAGACACTGGAGAAAGGAAAGCAGTTCAAGCACTCAGCACTAAGAAGACCTATATCCCCCTCCATCCCCTTGAAGAATGCTACTGAAAAATATCCTTTCCAACTCTAAATTCCTTTGCCACCTTCTCTTTTTCTGAAGGCTTCATTGTCACAGAAGGCAGACACACTCTAGTTGCGCTCTCCACTCCAGAGAAGCTGCTTTTCTATATAAGCCTGGCAGACTTAAAAAGCAAGGATTCCCCATCACCCATAAAATATTTAGACAAACAGATTAAGTGTCTGAACTTAGATTCCGCACAGCTTGGAGCTACATAGCACAGAAATAAACGACTGCACTCTGGCATTGTTTTGTTTCTAGGGCTATGAAATAGTCAACTGATCATAAAAGAAGTGCTACTGTATAACAGCTACCCAAAGCCTCTTCTCATTTTGGAAGCTGTTTTGTTTATGCTGAAACCTGCTCCATGGGCAAACAGATGATTTCAATCCAGTTTTTTGCCTGGCACAAATAAAAATAGCAAGACAAACAGACTTTGCCAAACTTCATTGAGGTATTTATATCTGCTAAAACAAAAGCCAAATATGATCTCTTTGCTTATTTTTTGGATAGAGAAATGTTCTGCAGGCTGCATGAAGAAATGGACTTTCAGGAAGGTTGATTTTTTTGGAGAGCTGGACATGAAGACTGCTGCATCTATTTACCTGTATAAATTAGCTCATATTTGAAATAGTTTGCAACGACAAATAATAACCCACAGGGCCTTTTCCATGAAGTTGTTTCCAAATTAAATAAAATTAACTTTTACCCCTCTACCAAAGACCAAAATTAAAATTTACTAATTTACTATTGATCCAGGAACTGCCTTTTTTTTTTTTTTTCCTGGGTGTACTGAATGGTGTCCTTGACCAGGACGCCACAAAGTGAGAAAACAGGCAGCTTACAAAATAACATATGATATACAACACATGCCTGATCATGATCACCCAGAATAATGTTCATTCTTCATTTATCCCCATCCACTCTCATACAAAAAAAAAAAAAAAAAGTCTGCTTTTTGATATGATTGTTTGACCAGACTCCTTTAGGAAACAAGTGTCTTTGTTTCACTTGAGTTGCATCACTTACTACCCTGAGTTCTAGTCTCTGCTTATCTGGCTTATTCATTTAAATCCTACATCTTGTTACACTGGATTTTTCTGGGTGAAAGGAGGAACATGTCACTAGTGTCTTTTTCTGGGTAAAAAGCAATTCCCAAAAGGTGAATGCTATTTCACCTTAAACCTTAAGGTTTTTTAGTAGCAAACTTAAAAAACAAAGTCAAAAGTAGTTTAAATTTCTTTGATGGAGCTCATAGTCATATTCAGTTTAAAATTTGAACATTATCTTAAAGAAGATAAATTAGATTATGTTTTCACTTTCTTGCTTGAGATGCACTAGAAAAATAGAAAGACTTTTACAGACAATATAGAACAAAATCTTGTCAAGACACATCTTAAACAGAGAACTATTAGCCAGTTATACAGAGGAACTGTACAGACACAGCAAGAAGCTTCTGCTTTATGAAACAAAAAATAAAATTACAGCCCATGAAATAAGTACTCCCTGCATATAGGGAGAACTACTTGCCCTTCATTTATTATTTCCTTGCACTCTTGACAAAATAAAGCAAAAAAACCCACCCTTTTGGGACTCGTGTCCACAAACAGATTGACAGTACCTTTCCACCCTATTCTGTGTGACACTACTTACATTAGGTGGACAACAGGGTAGACAAGGAACTGTCTTAATCAGGTTGGAGTACAGGTTTCCTGAGTGATGTGCAGGAGGCATTACAGAGTTATAGTCGACATACACTGTAAATCTCACATATTCAGGGTGTATTTGGACTGTGATAGTGCAGGAGTGATACCTGGATTAACTAGTGGTATTTCTAGCCTGGAAAACCTAGGCGGTGATAGAAGAGCCTCTAAGAGAGAGAGAGCTCTAAGCCCTCAAGTAAATCCAGCGCTAGAGTCAATTTACAGTGACAATGACCCCAAAGAGCCAGCCTGTATAGCATATACTATGTAACAATATTTAAACCACAGCACAGATTAGTTCCTAAAAATTCACTCAAGCAAAGCACAGCATGTTGTCCCTCTTTCCGCCAGTCAGGTACACTTCATTCCAGGAAAATACAAAATTTGATCCAGTTGAATAGTTTTTACCTTAAACCTAGTAATGTATTTTAAGGCTTCAGGCTTTGGTATACATTTTGTATGGCTTTTCTAAGATGGTCTGACTTATGATCTTAAAAAAACCAACAAACAAAAAAAAAACCACCCAGAAAACCAAAAAGCTACCTTGTTTAAACTACATATAAATTCCAGGTACTGCAGAAAATATTAAAATGAAACTCTGTTGGCACTAGCGTTTTAGTACATTTTCTGCTCAAAAACTCATGCATTTGTTACCTTTGATAGGGAGACCTAGGCGACCTGAGTTCTCATATCTTGCTCATTTTAAAAGCCTGGAATTTTAGCACTCTTACCTCAGTTGCAACGTTTGATTCATTCCATATAAATGAGAGACTAGGTCAAAATTGTACTAGGTACATAAAACCCTCAGCCACGTTTGTGTAAATTTAAGGTCAACACCAATTCTGTGTTTTTAATCAGTGAAAACATACTTCCTAAAGTATAGACTATCCATCTATTAATAAAGAGGGAATTTTACTCTATGAAAAACCTTCTTTTTTGCCTCCTAGTCCCTTAATTACACAAGATGGGGCAAAAGCTGTATTTGAAAATTGCATTTCATTAAGGCTTCGGTCATTCTCTCTGATCATTCAGTTTCATACTAAATATTTCTTCAATAAAACAGAGCACATTATAACAATTTTTGGCCCAAGATTGAAAACTCAAAATATTTATAGCAGCAGCTGTGCAGTTGTCACAAATAGTTTCATTTTCCATAAATACGGAATCCATTTGCTAATCCTGTCACATCCCTCAATATATTTCCTTTAAATACCTATAGGTGGTGCTGAAATACAACTGTTTCTTTTAAAAAGTGATAATCACAAAGTAATTCTGTAGTAAAGCTACCCATGAAGAGAGATAGCCCTTCCTGGCTATGCAGATTTACTTCAGGGAAATAGTGCTGAATCAGAAATCAGATTAAAGTTCATTATTTGTGTTTTCCTCAGGTACTTATTACAATAGATTTTTTCATCTGGACATGTCTTATAGCCAAGACTGTTTCCAAGACTCAAGTTGCAAAAATATAAGCATATTTTTAAATTGTTGGAAATACCCAATAATATAAACTGTGAAAATGTAGCTGTCATGAATATGGCATAACTACAAAGAAAAGAAACATAAACATGTTTCCCCAAGAATTTTGCTTTTAGGTTGCACATTTCATCCTGATAATCATAAATTTCACCATTTGGTATAAATTATGACAATGTAGCTGCTAATAATAGTTCTCTGGGCATCAGCCCAGTTTACTGAAATGAAGCAGAACTAACTAGGTACTACACAAACATATAATGGAAAAGAACGAAATCTTTGCCAGGCATAATTAACATGTGGTAACATGATAATCAACACCAGATGAATCCGTACTTTCTGGTTTCAAAAAACATATAATAATTCCACATTAGCGATTATTTATAGAAAAACTCTGAAGTGTTTGCAATTATGAACATACTTTATGGTAAAAGTCATAGCTTGAGCCATTTCCTGCAATGCTAACACTTTACACTTCATTTCCACGCTCTATTCAGCCTTTTAAAATTATGAAACTTAAGAAAACAAGTTACAGTGAGAAAGTAAACAACTTTTGGTAGTTCTATAATTTTTTAAAAGACAAATAACTCACACAAAAAATTATGTCAGCAAAAATGTGTATAAATAATTAAATGCTTGTAATGTTTGTGAACAAAGTTTTATGCATATCATGCAAAACAACTGAACAACATAGAATGTGAAGGGGAAGGGACCTCACAGGGATACATGTATCCAGCTCCATCCATTTGAAGAGTAGCTAAATAACAAAAATCAAAACATGCAGAAGATGAAATTGCTTCTCCCTGCTCTTGCAACATAAACTGCAACGCCTAGAGGGGCTTTTTCTCAGTGCATCATAACATTCAAGAAAAGAAACACAGAAAGCTACATTTACCCCTCAATTAACAAGAAAAGAGGGAGAAAGAAGTTAGTATATGATTGATACATTGTTACTAAAAGAACAGCAAGTTTACATGGTAAAAAAAAGTACAGAAATTGACATTTATTTATTCTAGCTTTCTTTTAATTGCAGTTAAGCTACTTTCAGAAAAATAGTAGGTTGCATGGGAAGTATAATTCACACAAAAAGGAAGACTCTTTACAATGGAGTTCCTCACAAAGAGGTACACCACCCTTTCACTCAGCATGTTCTTTTGATTAAAATGTAATCCATGGTTTCTTTTTTTTTCTTTTTTTTTTACCCACCATCTTCCAGATATTAACTCTTCCTTGTAGCTAATTTGGAAGTTTAAATACAATGTAATACGATTAAGATGCAGTAAAGCAGCATACAAAGACAGGTTTAAAATAGAATACAAATTCTATAGAGACCCTGCAGTGGCTTCAGAGCTAATGCAGGCTTTGCTCTAAACGCGAAAGAACATTATCTTCAGCCCTTCAGAAAATATGAACACATATCACTAAATTTGACAAGACCATCATACTGAAAAAAAGTTGAAAACCTGCACAGGATGGACAACTCAGTAATTTCCTTTGACAAAACTCCAGCTATATTTGCCCAGCTTGCCTCAGAGATCTTTTTGGATTAGAAGGAATCTTCAGCACTTAACTTTGCTTCCTAGTGTCTTCCTAAACCTGGTGTCACACATTTCAGTGGCAAAAACAGGATTACGAATTGGTAGTACCATAACAAATTCTTAAGAAAAAGAAGAGATGGTTAAGTAGTAAATAAAGTCCACTAATGACTGTCTGCTCTTTGACAAGCTTCTATAAACCTAGAGGTAAGCCTAAAACTGATTTATATTGCCATCCATATTATCCAATTGTATAAAAATGTGACTAACTTTGGCATAAATCAGTCTGGTTCCTTTGATATGAATGGAAATTAATGAAAATAAATGTTAATTTATATAGGAGGGCACAAAGATGATGAGAGGGCTAGAGCACCTCTCCAATGAGGACAGGCTGAGAGAGTTGGGGTTGTTGAGCCTGGAGAAGAGAAGGCTGCAGGGAGACCTTATAGCAGCCTTCCAGTACCTAAAGGGGGCCTACAGGAGAGATGGGGAGGGACTCTTTATCAGGAGTGTAGTGATAGGATGAGGGGTAATGCTTTTAAACTGAAAGAAGGGAGATTTAGATTAGATATAAGGAAGAAATTCTTTCCTGTGAGGGTGGTGAGACACTGGAACAGGTTGCCCAGGGAAGTTGTGGATGCCCCATCCCTGGAGGTGTTCAAGACAGTGCTGGATCAGGCTTTGAGCAACCTGGTCTGGTGGGAGGTGTCCCTGCTCCTGGTGTGGGAGATGGGGGGGCGGTGTGGAACTCAATGATCTTTAAGGACACTTCCAACTCAAACATTCTACAATTCCGTGATAGGTTGAAAACTTGGTTCAATAACCTGTTTTATCAGTTTAGCACATAAGCCAACTCTGAACTAACACTACGTGTTCCAAATACACCCTAAAAAGTCAAATGCAAAAATTGGCCTTGCTTAATATCTGCAAAAAGGCCAATTTGGTTATGTGAACTATATAAATAGCCAAGACAATCATTAAGCATTAAAATGTTTGTGGTAAACTAGCATTGCTATACACCTCTGAGGGTCCATAAACACAACTTGAGAGACCTAGAGGAGGCTAAATTAATGCCTTGTCTCATTTAATTCCCTGTTTATAAATTATTCCTTTCCTAACTTGACTCCACTTCCAAATATCACATCTTACATGAATGACTAGTTCTCTTTCTCATTTGGTCCACTCTGTATATCCTACTCGTCTTTGACGACACGACACTATTTTTATTTCCCTATATATTTAGTGTGGGAAAAAAGAACATGTGGTGCATATGTAGCCATTCATCTGAGAAGTTGAGGGGAAGCAAGAAAGTAACTACAACCAGATTTGAGCCACCAGCACTGAGGTTCAGACTGTATCTAATCTCACTGTTTTTCCAATTATAAAAGAACTAGTGTTCTCATTTGTCACATTCTCACTGCAGACAGCTCAGATAGGTTATTTCATTCATTACTTTCATTCATTACTTTCTTTTTGAATGTCTCCTGAAGCTGTTTGGTACTGAAAAGAATTGAGGTAAGTTAATATTCTTACTGTATGCTACACCTAGATCAGAATCTGGAGTTTAAGTCTTGGCTAGTTTGTATTGTGAAAGAACAAGTCAAGATCACAGCTCTCTCGACACAGTGTTTCAATACTTCTTAGGACCAATTTTTCATTCTTGGATCCTCATACAAAGGATACAAGCCTCAATGAGGGTTACCCCTCTCCCTTGGGACCTACTTTAAAGCTGAAGCTCTTACCCTTGGCCCCCACCTGAGCTACGCTGCAGCAGTGTTGCAGCGATGCCTCTGCCTAGTCATTGATCCCAACCCAAACACCGACCTCTCGACCTCAGACCCACCTCATCACTATGCAACTTGCTGGGCAATCACTGGGCTGTTTCTGACCCTGGTTATTCTCTCCAGACCTGAGCACACACCTGCCTTGCTGACTTGACTTCCCAGCTTGACCTTGTGTCTGTCTGGTGACCTGGACTCTTAGGTGGCCCTGGATGCCATTACCACAGCCACCCTGCTCACCTTACTCTCATACTGTGGGACTGCACTGGTGAGGTCACTGCCCTTGCCTGCCTAACTGTGCTTGGCTCCACTTCTAATTTCGCTTCCCCTGTGGAACAACCTGCTTTTTCTGCTTCCTGAAAACTTGATGCATATTTTCCTCAGGGAATGTTGCATTTTACAGCTAAAACGTGTATTACAATCCAAAAGCCCTTTACCTCCAAAAGATGGATGTCCTATTCTCTCCCAGCCTCCTACCTCTCTTCCTCCTTTTGTTTCCAGCCATCACAGCCACCCTTTTTCTGCACTCTCCTGTGCTTCTCACTCAAGTCACTAATACTCAGTAAAGGAATCAACAAATATGTCAGAGAAAGGGGAGTTGATCACATATCCAAGTGGATGTGTGAGGGAACAAAGGAGTAGGGCCTCTCCCTGTTTGGTGACCATGAGTTTCTACACTTGCTCCACTGCAACAGTAGCTTCACTTTCAGTTTCCTTACTTAACAGCGTATCTTAATTTTCCTTTTATATTTAACTAACACCTAATTCTCAACCTTGCAAGGCCTCATCTGCCACTATAAAATCCTTTCAAAAAACACTGAAAACCAAAGAAAACACCCATGTTTTAAGTGTAATTGCAGCTGAAAATGAACAGGAAACATGCCTTTCCCACCTTCTTTTTCCCTCTAGCACTTTGACTATGCCAGTGGGTTTTTTTCCCTTATTGCTTTCAGAAATATCCTGAAACTCTCACCTAGCTCTTCTGCATATCCCCCTTCTAAAGAGTTCCTACATGACTATGATCAGCAATAAAAACCATAAATCATACTCCTTTCATCAATCCTCCTGCCACCCTACCTACACATATGCTATATATAGACATCAGCTGTTCAATCAAGAAATCTGTATCAGCAATCACAAACAGCTCTCAAACCATGACAGAACCACTGTGTATATATTAACAAAGTATCTGAAGTAAGAGATATAAATGATGTGCCACTTTTTTTTTTTTTCCCAAAGTTCAGCTTTACGCATTATGTTATTAATGATATGTATAAAGTGACATATGTAAAGACTAGGTATTTTGGAGTTAAAAGCTCATTACTTAAGTAGGGGAACATCAAAGTGACTGTAAGCAGAAACAGGCCACATTTCCAAGACAGACTGCTTGAAAATGAATTCTCTGCAAAGTTTAACCATTCTACTAATTACAGAACAAAAATTATACTGTTCATTACAGAATTATTTTACCAAATGTAAAAATTGAGTTTATTCATTCAGATACAACTTGGGAGATTTCTATCTAATGCTAATCTCAGACTGAAGTTTGAAGTCTCTTCTGAAACCAATTTAAAGACCACAGTCATATTTGTTAATAGCAAAGCAGTACAGTACACAAGTACAAGAAAGTTTATAGTTGAAATAACCATACTAATTATCATAGCAATATCTTAAAGTACACATAAAATTCTGCTCTCCAACTGCAAAATAGCTATTTCTCTTGAATAAACTTACTCCTGGTACTGTTGGTAAATAAATAATTCTTCTGACTGCTCATGGACCCTTGCTCTGAAAAGCCTTGAAAAGTTCACCAATATAAAAAAGAAGCGAAATCTGAGCAAAAGAAAAATTTAGCCTGGTAACAGCTGTTGAAAAAAAATACTTTCTTTTCTTTCTACTCTACAAATACCATATTTTGGTCAGCCATGAGTAACATTTTCGAGAAAACAAGCCATACCTAAATTTGCAAAGCTTTAGAGTCATGACTGAATAAGATTCCGTAAAGGGAGAGCAAAGCAATGGATTAGTCTACATACTCAGGGTTGGTCAGAAGCATTGAAATCAATGTTTATCAATTTGTATGTAATTTTTACAGTAGGAGAAGAGATAAGTACTGTTTATGCAGCCTATTCTATTCCTAGAGAGATAGGGAAAGACAAAGGAACAAATCACTGTGTGACATTTACCCTTTAGCAACTCTGTCCAGCAGAATCCATCAGAGATCTATTAAGTTTCATTATCTAATTCCATCATATCATTTGGGGGAAGCTCCTAGGAGTGTTTCCATCAGTCTGTCATTTGATCTTCAGTTACCACAAAGCACAAGAGAAAGTTTAGAAGCAGTGACTTTCAGAGGCTAGCCTGGAGGGAAAGGGACTTTCATCAGCTGCCTTGGGACCTACTAGTGCCACAGGAAAGAAAAGCCTTAAACACACTGCCTGGTCAATATTCTATGAATGGTTTTACTACCAGCCTTGGAAACAAATACCCGCCCCGTTCCATTCTAATGATTAACCATATCCAATGTACAATTCTATTAAATTCATTTACCATTAGCATCTAGTCATTCCAGAACTAGGCAGGGAATATAATTGCCTCTTATGTTCCATCTGATGGTGTAGCTGAAATCTTCCTTTGTTTTATGATTTCTCGTTAACCCAGACTGAGGTCAGACTGTTGTAGCTTTGTGTTTGTGGACACAGCATTTATATACCAGAAATGCTCCCAACAGCATATTTAAAACTGTTCAAATGTTCATGTGAGTTTTTGTTTCCTTTGATATTTTTTCTAATTCATGATGTCAACACCTAGACGAAAAGGTGTTTTCATACTCAAAGCAGACCCAGTGGAATCACAAGCATTTTTTTCTTACCTTCAAGGAGGTTTTTTAGCAGTTTACATACATGGCAAACAGATGCTGCTACTCTAATTTATTCATAACACACTGTGATGATATCTAGAGAGGCACAGAGCAGACCTGTTTGACCTTTACCATCCTTTATCTCTCCTGCAATACATATGTTCTAGTTCCAATATCCAAAAAGCACTTTGTGGTGCTGGCAGCTACTGTTTACACTGACTAATGAAAACATCCCTTTCCTTCCCCTCCTGCCACAAAGAAGCTAATAGCCTTCATGAGGTACAAAGCAGAACACAGACATTGTTTCTGTAATCACTTCATTAATAACTTATTCCCGACCATACACAATTCTGCTCTCTCTGCCGTCAGGATGCAGCACATACTACATCTCCAAATTATTTAAAAACTTATGTACTTAGTAACCTCATCAGTTAAGTCACTGAGCACAGCTAACAAAGTCTGCCAAAGAGAAAGGCACTATAAGTTGACCCTAACATTTCCAACATTTCAGAAAGCCCCCATTTCCATGCAAACCTGACCTGAAAATGAGCACAGCACATGCAGTTCCTGGAGTTTCCATCTGCCTATCAGCTGTGACTGTTCCAGCATTTCAGACACTCCTCCACCAGCATGTGTTGAGGAATGGGCAGGACTGCTCTTCCAAAAAGCATCTATAATGAAATAGCAAAACCAACTTTTTTAGACAGCTTCAAATGTGTGAGTAAACCACTACTTTTTCTACATACTTAGTAAAAGGATGATCACAATATTGGTAAATCACTCATTATTTAGCACTGTTCATTCAGGGGAGGTTCAGATTGGATATTAGGAAAAATTTTTAAGCTGAAAGAGTTATTAAACATTGGAATGGGCTGCCCAGGGAAGCGGTTGAGGCACCATCCTTGGAGGTTTTCAAAAGATGGGTTGACATACTGCTTAGAGACATAGTTTAGTAATACGGGGTGTGTGTTTGTATGTTTTTTGGGTTTTTTTTTATCAGAGTTAGGTTGATGGTTGGACTTGACGATCTTAAAGATCCTTTCCAACCTAGACAATTCTATGATTCCATAACATTGTATTAATCTGAAAGGCAGACTACTGAACTTAAAGCAACCCATATTTTAAAGCTGAATTTAAAAAGGAAACAAAAGAAAAACCCACCAAACCACAAATCCATGCAGAAAACCTTCCTTTCCTAAGTGGAATGCAGCCTTTCTGAAAACACCCCCTTTTGGGGCTGTCGAAAGGTTTTTCACAGCAAGTGGGGGTACAAGCTCCCCAGCCCCTTACCACATGCCCCCACAGCTGCCCCAGGCCTCCCTCACACCACACACAATGCCCAGAAACGGCGGCAGCACCACGCACCAGGCCACAGCCTGAGCAACCACCAGTCACTCACCTGCTCCTGCCCTCACCCGTGGGCAGGCAGACTACCCTGAATTTAAAAGGATCCCTGACTGCTTAAAATGAACATGCTAAGAAGGTCGCCCTTCTTTTTGAGCAAGTTGCATAGCTTACCCTTTGCTGCTGGTAGCAGTGCAGGCTCCTAATGGCGATGCCGCGTGCTTTACTCCAGCTTCTCAGACTCAAGGCCCCTCCGGGTGAACTGGGCTGGTTGTCTGGAACAACATAGGCCAAATTGCTTGCTGAGCAGCATAGACAAAGCAATAAAGCTCAAAAAAAAAATGTACAGAAGCAAGCACGAACACAGGAGAGTCAGGCGAACCATCATGACTGACTTGAAGCTGGAGAGAGAGAAGGGAAGCAGAAAGCATTAAGAGATATATTGGATGCACCTGTGCAGCCTAGTGCAAGGAGGCTGATAACACAGATCGTCCTCCAGAGGCTGGCAGGGTCTCCCTCTGGGGGGGCTGAAACCTAGCAAAGAATAACCACAGGGCAATAATCGAAGCCCACCCAGTCACAGAAGTACTGGCTTAGACGTAGCCTGTAATGCTCTTCAAATTGAAGGGACCAAATAATGGAATATGCAAAAAAACCCATAAGACAGAGGTCCCTTTCTCACAGGATTAAGGTTTATTTTTCAAAGAATCAAGGTCTTCAATAACAGAATAAAACTGCTAGATGTTTTGACACCTCTGGGAAGGTGTTGTACTTTACACAGAAGGAAAAATACAACAGCAGTTACACTGAACTTTATGTGGCTCGGTTTGATTTCATGTTATTGTTTTCTTCTGAGTTTCTGTGAGCCATAATTAGTTCACCTGACATGAATACCAACATAGCAATCATCACAGCAGCCTGAGCTTGACCGTGCCACAAGGGCAAGCTGCTTCTTGCAAATACATTTCAGGTGATACCATTTAGTGGACTATAGCACTCAAACGTCTGATGATTGGATTTCATGCATATCTTAGAGCTCTAATAACATCTCATTAGTTTAATAGTTGCAGTCAGTTTGGCTCCACTACATAGGTGGTATTCTTACAATGTGTTATGGCTGTTTATAATGTTCAAAGCATGTTCTATAATTTCTCTGTGTTACAGGCCAGCTCTGCTTAAAAGTAGTTCAGTGGAGGAGTATTCCAGAGGTAGTTAAATATCATTCAGTAGAATGAATTTCAGCCAGTTCTTGAACTACATATTTAAACTCCTATTAAATATGTAGTTCCTGTTTCCTTCATTTTTATCACTGCCCCTGGCCTTGATTCTTTCTCCTGCCCATTCAGGATTAACTCTGAAATAATTGAGGTGACAAGAGGGAGACAATCGCTTTGTCCACTCCTTTCTCTGCTTTCACCCCACATCCTCTTGTCCAATCTGCAAACAAGATAACATCCATGGGTTCTTTGGTTCTGAACAAGGGCTTTGCTTTCTGTGATCACAAATAAAAATATTTTCAGTTCGGGAAAACAAAACATCTATTTATGTTTCTCTGGATGTGCAGAAAAGCATACACTGCCAAATGAGTGGAGATTGTACTCTCAGGAAAGCTGGGTCCGATTACTGAAAGTTGAAAACTGGCTCAATAGCACCCAACAATCTGACCTTAAATCACACCAAGGAGGGAATAATCCCTAGAACCTCTTCTTTTTTTTGTTTGTTTTTGGTTTTGTTCTGTTGGTCAGCAACCAAATAATGATAATAATGATAAAATTGCAGTTGTGCTGATAATATTGTAAGGCTCTGCACTCATTTGTGTTGGCTTGCTTTGAAGTGAATTGCTGTTTAGTAATTATCTTGCCAGAATCTTGACTCTGGAAAAATCTCCCATATTTAAATAATCAAGTGAACAGCTTTGCACATGTGCCTGAAAATCAAAGTAGAAGCAAAATGCTTATTTTGATGAAAAAGCTGAAGAAAACAAGAAGAAACCAAATGAGATTTTCGTGCTATCCTCTGCGGCAGTATATTGACTTAGCCAGTTCCAGAAGGTACCTGAGTAAAGTGAAGAGGATTTTGAGCGGGAAGTCCTGAGGTACCTCAGGAAGGACACCAGAAAGGCTTGGGTGGGAAGCCTGGAGATACTATTGCAGGGACAATTCCTCCATGTTTTGATAGGAAATTACCTCAGCAAGGAGAGCAGAGGGGTTTGAGCGGGAAGTCCTGAATTACCTCAGCAAGGAGAGCAGGGGGTTTGAGCGGGAACTCCTGAATTACCACTACAGCAGTGGTGGGGGTGAGTGAGCGTCCCCATGGTTCTTTGCCGCCACCTGGGGCTACACCACCAACAGCAGGAAACACTGTGATGCCTGAATGTGTACAGATCCACGGTGAAATGGTCATTTGATGAAAGCAGTTCCCATGTTTTGCTGGGAAGAGCTGAGGTATCTCAGCAGGGAGAGCAGAAGAGTTTGAGAAAGAATCATTGGGGTACCTCAGCTGGACTGCAGAAAGTTTTGGCATGAAGCACTGAGGTACCTCAGTGAGGAAAACAGAAGAGATTCAGTGAGAAGCCCCGAGGTACCTCTGAAAGGACAGTGGAAATGTTTGGGTGGGAAGCTATGATTTACCTCAACAAGGACAGCAGAATAGCTTGGGTGAAGCCCTGAAGTATGTCTGTGAGGAAAGCTGAAGGGTTTTGGCAAAAGCCCCTGAGTTTCCTCAGCAGAGAGAGCAGAGGAGTTTGAGCAGGAATCCCAGAGGTACCTCTGCAGCCAGCAGAATATTTTGAGCAGGAGGAACTGAGGTGACACTACCGTGTTTAGGCAGGAAATACTGAGTTATCTGAGGACTGCAAAAGCATTTCGGTGACAGCTAGTACATAATTGATACAAAGAGTATACCAGCTGATTGACTGGCCAAAAAGATCTGAAGAATTATATGAGAAATCTAATGAATCCTCTATGGTGAAGGGGTAGTGTGGAACAGGTAGCCCTTGAAGGAAAAACAGTATGAGTAGAAGCAAAAAGCTGAGGGAAATCTTTGCTGGAAAAGGGAAAGAAAATATGTTAGTGTGTGAGGGGACGGGTCGAAACTGGTAAGCGTACAAAGCAAGAGACAGGATGAAGATCTCAGTAGGAAATGCCAAAGCAGCTTTCTTGACTATTGACAGTTCTACCTCTAGGTGTTAGGTAAAATATATTAAAGCTGAATCAAGGGCAGTTTACAAAAAAACAATGCTGCATCAAGGACAGGAAATAATCTCATCAGACTTTTCAGACCAGCTGGGAACAAGAATTTTGAATTATACTTACAAAAGCAGTAATTCCTGAAAAATTTAGAAAGTAAGCCTTAAGCTTCCAACTTAAAATTTTTAAATTATTTTGTAGAGAAACAGAACAAGAAAAAATTATGAGGCTGAGACAGAAAGAAAAATTGTAAGAAAGCAGAGCCAAAGTAAGAAGAAAAGATAATGGCACTCAGGGCATGGGGACCAGCCCATAATCAAGGCACAAGTCACATAAGAGTGTGACTGGCCCCATTTATGGCCCGCCTGCCTTTGAGCCAGGTAACCCACCCTGTAATCAGAGTTGGGGTCTTGGCCTGGTTTTGGTCCTTTGCTCTCTTGCTCCTGATGCTTCCTGGGGAGAGTGACAACCCTGTAAGGAGGGTGAATGTCACTGTCCTCGCTGGAGGGGGACACTGCGCTCTCTGGAACCCATTGCCTACCCTGTAAGCAGCGTGAAACCTCAGTAATATGAACAATCCTCATGTGACTCTCACCTTCCTTACAGGGTCATCACTTCTACTAGCCCAAAGACTGGAGGCAGAGAGAGCAGAAGCTCAAGCGGTGTCTGCAGTGAGGTTGCCTGGATCAAGGTAATAAAGGTAACCTCCTCCCAGCCACTCCAAAATACTCTGGAACTGGGATCGCTTTGCTCAACTCACTCACTCTAGCCACTGCTTAGAATGACCTAACCTGATTTATTTAACATATTTGCTACTCTGTTTCAGCTCTAGCAATAATCAGTAACCCTGCCCTCATGGAGTCTATACAGATTTTCCTCACAGGGAATACATTCTTAACTAGAATTGTTTACAATCATATTATAGAGATGTGACTGAAGTATATTATGCCGTTCTTCATAAAGCCTCTATGCCACATAAAAAATGTGTAACTCTCAGCCATGTCACCTCCCATAACTCAGGCTGTGAAGAATATGGCAAAATTCATCAGTTAGTCAGTCCCAGTACTAAATACTGTCTGAACATATGAATAAACAAAAAAATCCATGTTATTTTTCTCTATGCAAAGTACACATTTGAGCCCTAAGAGCCTTACTCATTTATTTTCTTTAGATAATCTTATTCAGTATGTGTTCACTCCCTTTTCCTGATGGTATTTGTGAGCCCTTGAAGAATCACAGACTTTGAGGCACAAGAGTGTAAAGGGCAGTGTCATGGTTTAACCCCAGCCAGCAATTAGGATCACGCAGCCACTTGCTCACTTTTCCCCCTGCACTGGGATGGGGAAAAGAATCAGAAAAAGCACAACAGGGAATTCATTCACTGCTTCCCATTAGCAGGCAGTTGTTCATCCATCCCCAGGAAAGCAGGGCACCCTCATGCATTACGGTTACTTGGGAAGATAAAATGCCGTAACTCCAAATGTCCCCCCACTCCCTTTTCTTGCCCCAGTTAATATACTGAGCATGCCATTATATGGTATGGAATAATCCTTTGGTCAGTTGGGATCAGCTGCCCCGGCTGTATCAGCTCCGAACTTTTTGTGCAGCCTACTCACTGGCGGGGCAGCATGAGGAGCAGAAAAGGCCTTGACTGCTTAGCAATAACCATCAGCACCACTCCCATCCCAAATCCAAAACACAGCACCACACCAGCTGCCAGCAAAAAATCAGCTCTATCCCAGCCGAAACCATGACAGGCAGCCACACCACAGTAGGTCAGTAAGCCAGTAGCATAATGTAAGCATTTTCATTCTGGCCAACTGCTTACTGAAAATGATATTAGCAACCTGGGTTTACACCTAGCATAAGCCTCCTGTTCATTTTTTTGCACATCTAATAGAGTACAAAGAAATACAGGGAAGACGTGTAATGACCTCTGCAGTACCAAGGGAGTTGCCAGCTCTTCCCTTTCTCCAGTTGCATGTTTGATTCCCATATTCTTAAAATGTTCACTTCTGTTTCTAAAGAACTGGTGGGTATCTTGCACACTGTATAATGAATCCCTAGGCAGTGTGTAGAGACAGCAAAGTTGTATACGTTAGCCTCCAGCATTTTGAGCTGGAACATAACAGTTCTGTTTCCCTTATATATTAAGACAGTGACAAACTGTTTAAAAACCCACTAAACTCAAGCAGCACACACATTATTCCAACACTGAAAATCTATGTAGCTTCATAATGATTAAATATGTCTTAATGTTAATATCTTTCTAGAAAAACTATTGTGGAAACAAAGGTAAAAGAATTCTGCTCTAGGACCCAGGCTAGTATTAAAATGTAAGGGTTATTTAATAATTGAATACTAATAATGCCACGTGGAAAAAGTCCAGGACAAAACACATTTTTAATCTATTTATCCTCTTCCGTATGTGCAGAGCTCACCATCACAACAGTTTGATTACAGTATAATGGGGAATGTTTGTATCTTTCTTCATTCACCAAGCATTTCCCAATTACATGAAACTGACACCAAGTTAGCAACTTTCACTGCGTTTGCAAGTTTTGATTGATTACACATGAAGAATAATAAATACAAATGATCTCTTTCATCTTCCTTCTCAGCATGTTTGAATATTACTGCTTTCACTCTGAGAATTCACTCTGTTAGAAGAGAATGCTTGTGGATCTATTCATTTCACTGTGGAAAACATAAGTTAATGTTATTTTCAAATTACTTAGTACATGCTATAGAAACAATGCCATCTAATTTTGTGATAAATACAACCTACAAGAGGGAAGAGATAGAAGTCTCTATTTTCATATTATGTTTTGAAACAGCAATGAAAATTATAGTCTAAAAATGGTAGATTGGCAGTCTTAAGGAATAGAACTCCTCAGTCTATGACGAAGATGGAGGGGGAGAACCGCACAATTTTCACAGTACTCATTCTTGCCCAATTCATTTAACAGGAGCTATTGATAGCCATTTAGTCATGATTAGTCTGTGCTATATTTAGACTAGCTATATAAAGGATAAAATTGTTACAGAATTATCTACCAAATCATCTCCCCAGAAATCAGTTTTTCATAGCACAAGTGCTTGAGATAAACAATTGCTTCATTAACATAGTCCTTCAATTTTGCTTTACTTAATTAGTTATGTTCAGATTGAATGAGACCACTTTTTAAGGGTTCATCCCATGTCTTGCCCTTATCAGTTCTTACTGAAACCACTCCCACAGAGAAGGCACTGCTCTCCATTGTGCAGTCTCTGATACACAGTAACTCTGCCAGTTTAAACAGCCTGTAGGAGGTCAAGCAACTAATTACCAGTTATTCCAGATTAGATAGTATTACACACCCCATGCAAACACATAGGGTGTATACACAGTAAAGAAACTGCTGCAGACTATCCTTTGCAAGAAATGAAAGCCTAGTTAAATGGAGAAAAGACAACATTTATGTATCTTTTTTTTTGAGATGTCCATTAAGTCAAGAAAAATGCAAGGCAAATGATCTATTCATTTTTCAACATAGCCCATGCCAGTTTAGCAATCCCCTTTGTTCTGCTGGCTAGTAAGAGGTGATTTTTAGATGTTTGTTTGTTCCATGTAAGAGCCTTTGAAACCATCTGGAACTAAGAGCACCAGATGATGATACATCTTAGGAACATTTGCATAACAAGTTGGTTGTGCATCAATATACTACAGAAAAAAAGTATCTTCTGTAGAGTTTTAATTAAAGATGAAATTATAGTCTGTTAGATTACATCTTTTGAACCACTTTTCATATACCATAATGCTAGCAAAACTTAAAATACTTAACTAACTTTCTGACAGTAGCAGAAAAGTGTACAATAATGAGTACAAATTAATATGGCTTTGGATTTATTTGATGGGAAAAATCCTGTGTGAGAAACTCATTGTTGGAAGTGATTATCTGTTACTGATAGGCATGTGAAGTAAATCATTTGAAACTAGGACAAATGGCTAGATCAACTTTGTGAAAAATAGCTTATCTAGTATAAAACCAAGTTCTGCCTAGACTGCAGTACATTATCTATTTTATCCCTAAACTTACAAGAGATACTGCCACTGTTGCTGAAATTCTGCCTTTTGTCAAGGGTTTAGAAGGCAAACATGCTGCCGTTAATAGTAGTGTATGTTAACAAATTTTTTTTTATTGTTCATAGCATTGAGAATGTCAATTAATCGTGTACTGATCGAAATGCTTTTAATAAACACAAAATACTGTATTGTTTATTAAATTTTATCCAGCTTATATACACCTAGAAGGGAGCGTAGTGATACGGAACAAAAAGTGGGAAGAGCAAAAAAGAGTGATAAAAAGCATTACATGAGAGTCAGGCCAAATAAGAAAGGAAATATATCTATGTATGAATTTTCTACCTGTTTCTTAGGCCGTGCATCTGTGTTCTATAATGGAACTAAAATTGAGGGCAGGGGGGAAGAGAGGAATAGCATGTTACTGAATTAAGGTTGTTGTGGATTAACCCCAGCTGGCAACTAGGACCATGCAGCTGTTTACTCCCTCCCACCGCACCCCCACATACTCACCCTTACCCCCAGATAAGGGAAAGAGTGAGGAAAAGGAAAAAAAACCAACCCACCTTATGGGTTGCGATAAAGATAGTTTTTTAATAGGGTAGTAATGGAAGAGAAAATAATAATAGTAATATTAGTAAAATAATACTTTAAAAAAAAGTTACAAAAGTGATGGAACACAATTGCTCAGCATCCAATAACTGATTGCCCATCCCATCCCTGAGCAGCAATAATGGAGTCCTGCCCCCCAGCAAACCCCAATTTGTATATTGAGCATGACATCTATGCCATTCCTTTGGCCAGCTTGTGCTTTCTGTGCTCCCTCCCAGCTTCTGTGGGAAGCTGAAAAAATCCTTGACTTAACTCAAGCGTTACCCAGCAACAGTTGAAAGAATATGTGTTAGCAACATTATTCTCATACTTAATCCAAAACACAGCAGCCACTAGGGAGAAACTTAACTCTATCCCAGATGAAACCAGGGCAAAGGTTTGTGGAAGTAAGCTACAGAAACAGAATAATTCATAAGACAATGCTTCCATTCTGTTAATGCTTCACTTTTGTTTTTTCTGTAGCTTCTTCCCTGCCTAAAATTCACAGTAATATTTTCTCACTCTTAACCTCTTTTCAGGGCAAATATTTTCATAGGCTTCTTGATAGTATCAGCAATCATTGATCCTGGCACAGGAACTGAGGAACAAAAGTATCGCATTGTATTGTAGTGTTTTCCATTGACATAACCACCTATTCCCTATCTTTCTTGGCAAAGACTAATTCAAAACAGAAACAAAACAGTGATTCAAACTAGAGAGTCTCTGCTTTTAAGTAATTTGCCCTTAATACAGCACTAACAGAACATTTCTCTTTCTGGAGATTGATGCATTAATAAAAAGGAAACGAAAAAAAAAGGAGAAAGGCCAATAATTTGCGATGCTTGCTATCGCTTTGCTTCCCAACTTCTGCTATGTATAGGAAGGTCAAGTACTGCTATATTAAAGCACAGCAAGTTCTCTTCCAGCAGAGCTTGCAATATCTGGGACTCTTCTCCGCTAACAAATGAACTGTTTTGATAATAGGACAAAGAATATAACCAAAGTAAGGGCAAGAAAGAAATAAAATAAAATTATGTCCTACACAGTGAATCTCTGGTACAAAAATAAGATTTATAGTAATTATAAATAATAAAGAACTACTTGTTTCTAAATTTGCTATCCATAACAATAGAAGAAAAGATAAAAAATTCAGCATGTTATTCTTATGGGATAGATAGTAAAAACAGATTGACTTCTTGTGAACTGATTCAAAATTCAAATGAGACCCTACTTCATACTAAGCAGAAATAGCCAGACAGATTAAAATTATAGACATTTTTAGATCAATGTGGAGAAAAAAATCAGGTTTACCAAATATTTATTGCCATGCAGAGTCTATTTTAACAGGCCACAAGCAATACTACTGCATGAGAAAAAAAAACCCAAAACACAACCTTTCTCCTTTTTCAGCGTTTCTTCTCAAGTATCCCTGTTTTCACAGAATCAGACCAAACCAGAACTCTTCTAAATTATCTATTAGTATTTAATGAGTATCTTTAGGACAAGAACTTTACCTTGCCAAAAACCACATTGCTGAAAACTGTGAGCATGCAAAAACAACTCCTCTCTCAAGTCACTAAGTTTTCTACCTTTTTCATTTTGAAATTGTCAGAAAATCATTCATTTATAGACCATTATTTGCCCTATAACTGCATATATCCAACACACAATTATTCCACACATAGACAAATGCCAGTTTCACATGAAAAGTTTTGACAGTGCTTTATCCATAGCTGTAGTCCCTTCACGTCACCAAAAATGTCATATTATTCAATGTTATGCCAAAACATCAGTTAAAGATCAAAGCATCTTCACTAGTTTTGCGAGTGGGTACATGGAAAAGTTATATGAAGATTAATATGATTTATCTTAGTGAAACCTTTTCAGGCTATGAGAGGAAAAAGTAATTACTACTGAAACATAGTCACTTGGAAGTCACAAAGAAAACAAATATGTTACCATTTCTTTCTTGCCCTGATCTTTTATGCCTCAATTAATAAACCTGTTCTCCCATCAACCTATCATTACATAAGAGTAGTAAATTTCTTTAACTAGCAATAACACAGCAAATCAAAACACTGTTTGTTGAAGAAATACGCTATCTCTTTAGCATTACTTTCCAGATTAATTTCCCTTGGTCTTTTTCAGCATTTTCTCTAGATATTTGTTCATTAATCTCTTGAGAACTGAAGACTTCATAAAATGTTAATAGTGCTAATCCTGATAGTACATAATAGTAGATAGGCACAAACAGAGTATCACAGAAAGAAAATATACAGAATACCATATAAATACATAATCTTCTTACTACTATTATTGTCCTGTTTGTTTTCATTGTTGCTTTACTATAGTATACAAAGCTTAGCAGTACAGGAACAGTTATACAGATGGCAAAATAGTTAATCAGGAATATAGTAAGAAATTTTACAGTTAAGCATCCTGGTTACTAAACATAATAATTATTTTTAAAGTTGGTTTTCTTGTATTGAAACCATTTCTCAGTATTCAGATTTCCAGCGATTTCTTTCATAGATGTAATTGTCTCAAGAAAGATTTAAGCAATTATGGAGTAATTTCAATTCAAAGACCTTATACTTTATTTCATTCTCCCCTTTCTCCCTCAATCCCTTTGTTTACCAACAGCAGCAGCTCAAGGAATGTGTATTTTAGTTTCTTTGAGTATCTCTATTTGGGAAGCACGGTATTCATTTCATAAACTACTTAGAGATAAAGCTGAGGCAATTCAACCAAAATAATGTTGGAAATTAACATAGGCACAAGTTTGACAGCAACAAATAGCTCAGGTTTCAGTTTTATTTAAAACAAATAAATTGAAACACAGTTTCATTTAATGAATGGCTCATTAGTGGTTGTGAGACTTATATCCCGCATTTTGCCACTAGTTTATTGAATGATTGTGGCTGAATTGCTTTCACTTTTATTGCTGCTTTTAACCCATCTTTTTCTCTCTTTCTCATTCTTATCTGTTTAAGACTACAAAGTCTCCTAACATGATAGAGTCTGAGTTCTCAGCCTATAAAGCCTCCAACTTACATTCTAGTACTGTAATAATTTTACTTCAGAGAACAAAAATAAATTCAGTGAATTCCAGTTCCCCCTCTCACTTGTCTCAGTCACCTGTTCTTGTTTCTGACTGATCACTTATTGGGCCAAATAAGTGGGTTTGTATCTGTGATGTGGACTGAACTTGGTTAAAAAAAAATCAAAATAATGAAATTTTAGAAAAACACTTCAAAAGCATGCACTACCGGTGATCCAGCATGCACTACCACATTCCAGTCTCAGTAATTATTTTGTCTATGTAAATACATTCTCTACTTGTATTTGAATATCATCGTCCTCACTTCCTATCTTGACCTTCCATATAACCTTATAATGAGGTGCTAAACTTTTGTTAATTTCACTATGAGATTCACTGGAGATAAGGTGTACAAACAGTGATCAATGTATCAGAGAAGTTCATAACATTGTATTTCCAAGTAAGTTATATGTGATAATCAGACAGAAATTTATATTTCCAGGTACTTCAACTAGAAAATTTCCCCAGGTGCTGAGAGATAATAAAAGATGTTTGGCTCAAAAACTATTTTCCTAGATCTTAAAAAAAATTATATTTAACTTGTATTTTTTTTTACATCCTCTTAACTGAAGTTTAACATTTTAGTGCATAGGTTAACAATAACAGACAGTCCTGTTGGATATCATGTCACAAAAAAAGGTGGTTAATGTTGTTGCTCTTTGACTATCAATTACAATGTAAGAGGCAGAATGAGGCATTCTGCTGATATTTCTTCCTCATTCTGAAAATCTCTGAATTAGAGGTATTTAAGATACTTATGCTAATGGACATCGCTGGCACAAGAACAAGTGAATATGAATTATCTATGGTTAAATGGTAACCACAAATTAGCAGAAATTTTTAATGAGGAGAGCAAGAATAATTTAGAAATGCCTTCCCATAAGACCAGGAATATGGAAATGTGTCTAGATTTAAGCAAAGAATTAGGATAAGATTATTTACAACTTTATTTGCTGCCAGAATGAGAAGATTCAGGAGCCTAAAAGATCCTACAGTGGGCTATATCAGTATATTACTCTAGAGGGCTATATATTCAACAAGTTGAAAAAATGAATTTCCATTTTGGTAGCAACAAAATAAGAGTGAGCATAATTCATATTTACCCTGAGCATGCAGAGTTTTTTCTCATTTTTTGAGTGTTTCTAGGATACCCCAATGTTAGATTTAGAAGGAGAAAATCTGTGATAGCCTGAGCCAATGAAACTAAACCTCATGCTCACTAGCATAACTCGGATATTAAATTTAAATAACTTTGTCTATGATAACATAGGGCAAAACATTCTGGTTTTAAATATGCTGCTCCTTTACAGCTACTTATCTAGATAAATCTGTTGTAAACTTATGTAGCACATGTGTACAATGCATATTTGGCATTATAAAATATTTATCCTTTAACTTAGCTTTTGCACAGTGATACTGATTAATGCAAACTGAGGTCAAATTTTACAATATGCAAGTTGTGTAAAATTCTGTTAACTGATTTACCTGAAGAAACACTTCATCATCTGAAGACCAATTGGTTCAGTTTTAATAGATGAACACCAGAAACAGTATCCCCTCTCATGTTATTATGTTACTATTTTCTGTGCTTGTCATCCATACATTTCTAAAGGACAGAATGATTTCTGTATGTGTAACAGAGCATGATTCACTGCTAAACTTTTTGGCAGCTACTACTAGTCCATTTCATTGCAACTAAAATAACACCATGTAATTTTTAACTTTTGTTGGTTTCGCTTGCACCCTAATGGAGATCAGAAGTTAATTGCTCCAGTAATTGCAACTTTGATCAATAGGGAAAAAAAAGAAATCTGTCATTTCAAATGTTTTTCTTTATTATTCACCAAACTAAGTCATCTTGCTGTTCTGGAAAGATTAGTTCTTTTGTTTCAAAGAAGCAAGTGATGAAGGAGGGTTTTTGTAGCTTTTAGATAGTAATTATACTTCAGTGTTTAACATATCACAGTAATTATTTTCAGTCACGTAAAGTTACCTGTCATTCTTCTGTGGAATGCTGCATTCCAACATGAAGGAGGGAAGAATTTTAAGATAGAAGCATGTGCTGTATGATTAAAAAAATTAAAAAAAAAAAGACAAAAAATGTCTTTTTCCAAAGAGCAATAGGCATCACTGAGAAAGGCCTAAGAGGACAAGTTTAGAAGCAGTAGCGTGAAGCAGACCAAAGAAAACATTTAGAATGAACATTAGGAATGTTTTACTAACACTAAGATCTGCTAAATTTTAAATAGTCTCCCTGAGGAAATGGCCGCAGCCCATTTAATAGAAACTGGACAAAACACTTGATAGCATATCATAAGAAACAAGCCTATGTTCAATACAATGATGAAAATAAGTTTGTTCTGTTTTTAAATATCTCATAAAAAAAATAGACTTTTGTGGCACACGTCACAGCTTAAGGGATGGATGGAGCAGATTGATATGCATACCCAGAAATACATAGCTCTTCCTCTGTACTTTGCCTGCTTCAAAATTCTCCTGGGCTTGAAGATAAGCAAGAGAGCTGCAGGTCTCAAAAGAATTAATCTCAGCATAATTTTCATAGTTTTGTTTTGAGGAATCATTTCAGATTAATGACTTTAAGCATCATTACATTAGATATTTTGTAATACTATCCATACTACAAAAATTTCTGTTTCAGTGTAGGTATACACAGACATTAACTTAATCCAGGTGTTATACTATACTCTTTAATGTTCTGTTCTCTATCATAGAAACTTACACTAAAAATAAAATGTAAAAAATGGTGAATTACAAAGCTACTTAAGTGACACTTGAAAATCAACCTTCTAAGTGTAGGTTTCCACTCTGTGGTAGACAGGTCCTACTAAAAAGAAAGGAGAGAAAACTAGATTCAAGTTTTCCTTTCAAGAGAGTGAGTGTTCTTTCATGGTGTGTTGTTTCTAATAGAACCACAAGAAGTGTATGAAGAACACAGGCCAATACAACATTACTATACTTAAGAGAAGAAAGCCCTCTAATATGAATGATTATTTTTCTGGTAGTGATTTTCGTTGACCCTGAGGGATGGTTTTCTTTTAATTGCACCTGATGAGCTGGCTAGAATATCAATTCTCTCATTTCCACACAAATTAGCTCTTGTATAACTAGAATGCTGAAGGGATGAGAGAGCACATAAACCAACTCCAATTTCCACATCACCAGAGGTGTAAGAAAAGAACACTTTCATTTAGGAAAGATTTTTTTTAATTAGAATTCTGCTGTAAAATAGTAGAAAGCTACTTTAATGGATAATTTCTCACAGACATATTCTCAAACTTGCATCCAAAGAAGAAAAAAGGAAAAGGAAAGGTGAATGCACATAGACTCTCCTATTCTCAGATGTATTTATATGTTGCTGGATTTTACTGCCTCTTCAAAGCAAGGGATGTATTTTTATCATTGCCCCAGCGCAGGGTAACTAACACAAAACCAGCCATCTGCTCACATGATAACTGTTTTTATTAGAGTGAAGCTGCTCTAAAGTAGACCAGCTGAGGATGTTCTTCTGATCCAAAATCCATTGAAGTCAGTGAGACAGAACTATGAGGATTAGTTTAGTTATATTATAGAGTTAAACATCTTGCCTAAAATCACATAGAAAATGTGTAGTAGCCAAGGTCTGAATCTGAGTAATTTAAATTTTACATCAGGATCATTGGCATCAAGTTTAAGATCTACCACTTTTTTTCTTTATTTCACATGAAGATCAAGCAAAATCTCAATCGCTACAGAACAAGGCAGAAGTTCATTTTTTTTTGGCCTACTTCAACAATGAAGGTACCTGCCGAAGACATTAATCCAGTGGGATGATAACTGTCCTGTTGTTTTAATCAAGGGTATGGAACTTTAAATTTTAGGTGACTCTTGAAAAGGACATTTAGCTCTGGACCTTAGTGTAATTTTTTCTATTGCTTTACAACTGCATGTACAACTACTAAGTGATTCTAAGGTCTATAATCAACTTTCAAATCATGCACTCATACACACAATAAAATAATCTCTGTATTTCCAGGGTTTGCTGGATCCCTTTTAAATTTGGTTAGGTATAACCTACACTGCCTTTCCATAAAAAAGATCATGAAACCTCCTGTAGTTGAACTAAACTTACGGTCTGCTCCTCTATTTGATCATTGTAGCTCCTTATTTTTGTAGGAGACTATGAAACAGAAAACACTGATCTTGACTTTTGACTGAAAATACTCCTCTCAACAGCAGGTATCAGGTATAAGTTCTGTGCTCACTAACTACTTCATTAACATTCTTTAAACGTACTTAGCTTTCCAAACTCTTTATTGGTATTTGGAGTACTATCTGGAAAGCATTATATAGAAAGTCTCTTAGGCTTTTAAGTTGTGCTACAAATACTGCAATACAGTTTACCATATCAAAAACTTAGTGGCATCTGCTGGGTTTTAGTCTACAGATGTTAATGAGGACCCTTGTTCTGTGTAAAATTTCTTCTGCTGTAAAATTTCCTATCTTCATTTCTCTGCTGAATGTGTAACATTTGCCATGGTTAATTATGCTTTCTTTTAATTTACTTTTACCTTAAGCGTTATGGAAATATTCCCAAAATTTGGGTGAGAGGACAACACCTAAACAAAGATTGGCAACAAAAAAATAATCATATTATGAATTAATAAAAGCAAAGGATTGTTGTAAAGACTTGCTGCAAATTCACTTATCCCTGCTAAATGTTTATGGAACACTGAGGATTTTGAATGAGTGTGATTCAAGCTTTGGAGGAGCATCTATGCATATATATTTGATAGCTAATGAATAACTGGAAAAAAAGACATTTAACTGATGGTGTGTATGAAACACTGCATTAGCAAATAAGATTAGAGGTTTTGCTCTGTTTGAAGAAGGCTTATCAACTACAATAGTCTTCACTGACATAAGCAGTGATAAAATTATGATCAAACTGTATCTTTCCACTGAACAGATTTTAGAAAAAATTGTGACAAAAAGCCACCTATCAAGGAGATGAAACTTTCACGTTAAGAATATATAGCAGAGAAAGTGAATATGGCTTTATCACAAAACACAAGCCAGATTAGACTGGTGAAGAATGGGTTTACATCCACCACTTGTGTAATGACTTGTACAAGTGAGATCACTACCTGCCACAGACATGATAATGTGATATAAAAACCTGTCATGTAAAATTCTTCATTTATAATGAAAAGTAGGAAAATTAAAAACAAAACTCAGTCCTAATACAGTAATGTATTTAATGTGCTTTTTGGAATAGTATTCACCTGTGATATGATACCCATCTGTCATGTTTTTAACTCAGCCAGCAACTAGGATCACACAGCTGCTTGCTGCTTTCCCCCCCTGGCAGGATGAGGAAGAGAACCAGAACAGTAAAAGTGAGAGAACTCGGGGGTTGAGAAAAAGAGTTTAGTAGGTAAATCAAAAGCCATGCATGCGAACAAAGCAAAACAAGGAATTAGTTTGCTGCTTCCCATCAGCAGGCAGGTGTTCAGCCATCTCCAGAAGAGCAGGGCTCCATTGTGTGTAAAGGCTACTTGGGAAGACAAAATGCTGTAACTCCAAACATCCCTCCCTTCCTTCATCTTCCTTGTCTCTTCTCCCAACTTTTCATGCATTCCCAGATTACTCATTGACAGGGTGGTGTTAGGAGCAGAAGAGGCTTTTACTACTTAGCAGCAACCCAAAACATCAGTGCACTACCAACACTACTCTCATCCCAAATCGAAAACATAGCACTACACCAGCTGCTAGCAAGAAAGCCAACCCCATCCCAGCCAAAACCATGACACCATCTATGATATCATCAATGACATTTTTGATACCAGAGGCATCAAAATGCATTTCCTGCCTTCAAAAAACTTTGGTTCATTCTCAGTCAGAGTTGGTGTCTTGGCAGTTGGCACCTTTTGATACACGTTTTTCTTCCGTGAATACATCTGGGCCTTCACAGTTTAATTACATAAGCTGTGTAGCACACCTAAGACACATTGTTCGTACTGTTCACTTAAGATGTTTGGCAGTAGCACTACTACTACAGCAGTGCTACTACACAGTAGATTTTCGTGGAGTCAGGTAGTACCTTTCTGAATAGCAATCATTACATGTTTGGGTACTACTAGGGCAGATGTCTTTTGGGAGCATTGATACCTCTCTTATTTGAACATTTTTCAAATACCTTGGCTTCAGGGATGCTTACAGATAATCTCTTATGAGAGCTGAAAACTCTGCAGTTCAAGCAAATTCTGACACTGCCCCCAGATGTCCACTTCAATAACTCAGAAAGAATGAATGCACACACAGACAAAAGGCTGTCATTGACTATCTGGGAAAGGGTTAACTTGGTACCACAATACTCAACACCTGGCAGAAGACTCAAAAGGAAGGATGGATTTTGGTCTCTCTTATTATTCTAATTAAAATATAAAAAAGCCACAGAATATCTTCTCTTTCTTCAAAGAACTTATCAAATCAATGAAATTATGATTACTTCCATGCATTCTACAATTTCCTTCTTTACAGCTATATCATCTTTTCCTTTAAAATGGATTATTTCAAAATCAAGTACACATCTCTCCTGTGCAGACTGTGCTTATTAAAAATCAAGCTGTCTAAAATACTGCATATAGCTCAAAATTTCAGAACACCCTATGTCCAAAGCAGTACATTTATCAGCGCTGAATGCTCTATTGATCCTTATGCAGAAGACACAAAAGAAATTAAGTGTCAGTTATGTGAATTGATCAACCTCATATAAAATTATACTTTGAAAACAAAAATAGGAAGAAAGCGTGTCTCTGACAACAGGTTTTGAGCCACAAAGGGGCTTATAATTTATAAGGAAATTTTCTTTGAAGGTTGTCACAGAGAAGAACAGGCATACTAGATGAGGAGTCCCAATAGCTCAACAGTATTTTCAAAAAAAAGATGGGCTTCTGCAGGCTAAGGACCCAGGATGACCTTAACAGTGTGGGCCTATCTTGTTAAGGACCACCAGACTTCATTTGTTTTGGATCTACCGTTAGCTAGTTTCATTTTGTGCCTTGTTTTTTTGAATCTGAAAGGAAAGTAAGAGTTGTTTCCTAGTCACCTTCTCATCCTTCCTTTGCTAAAAAAAAAAAAAAAGAAAAAAAAAGTGCATATGCTATTCAGACTAATCCATTTTGGTAGTATGGATTAAATTAATTTAAATTTTAATTTAAATCCGTGGGTGCTGTTCCACTGTATTTCTGCTTATTCATCCCCCTACAGGCATGACCTTGTCCATGAAATACATAAAGGAAAACTTACAGAAATTCATTGATGAAAAAAACTTCCAGTAATTCATTGCTAAGGTTACCTCATGTCACAGCTGATTTCTGTAAGCCAAGCTTTGCTGTCTGTGATAATGGGAAAAGAGGTTTGCAGTTTGTAGAGAATATCATTTCCGTCAGCAGCTCCCAACAGTGGTGCTGTACTGAGGAAGGGTAAAGCTTCTTCAACAGTTTCAGGTAATCTCAGCTGTTCTTGGTAGGAGAGGAATTTTGTCGTGTTTACTGGAAGAAAAGGGAAGGTTTCTCATGATTTTCAGTCTTTTTGTCAGAGATTAATCCGTGCAAGTAAGGGAGAGAGACAAGCAAAATCTGAGCCACACAGTGAGAGGCTTCCAAGGGAGCTGAAAGTAATCTCCAATGTAAGGCTCCTGCACCTTTTTTTTTATACAGATCCAATGTGAAATGGCAGCTTCAGGAGGCATTAGGAGATCCGTATAGCTCAGGCCCATGTACAGTTTTTCCATTTCAATGTATGACTGGCTTATACATATTTTTGAGTCTTAAATCTACTTCATTGAATAGCTTAGAGTTAGAGTTAGTTCTAGGCAGATAACTCTGCTAAAGTTGTTGATAGCATTGTATACACGGTTGCATACTTGATGAATAGGAAGGCTTTCCATGAAAGAGAGAAGCAACTTGGCTTCAAATGCTATTGTAATAATTTATCTTCATCATAAATTGTATTTCACTGGCAGGAGAGGTGCTAGAAGTCTTTTGGAAGAACCACCCTAAAGGGTCTCTTGTACCTAGAGACACAAAAAAAATTCAAAGGTCTCTGATATACAGAAATATTTTCAAAGACATTGAAACTGTCTACTCGGGAGACCTATTTTTCACTTTTTGTATTTCAAAGTAGGTGAGTCTCTCCCTTTTATTGCCACTGGGTATCCAAAAGGACATCTGGTGTGCTCAGATGCCAATGCAATCAGACAG
This sequence comes from Tringa tobata, assembly GCA_033628505.1. NCBI lineage: Eukaryota > Metazoa > Chordata > Aves > Charadriiformes > Scolopacidae > Tringa > Tringa tobata. The sequence goes on along the minus strand of JAHREE010000161.1, from coordinate 5,956,645 downwards.
TGCTCTCAAAAGGGACGCTAGCTGTCTCTTCCTGTGTTATGGTGTAGGAAATAGAAACAAACTTGTTCTCTAATTCTTTTCAAAAATAATGTATTTTCTGGCATGGTGTCAGAAGTATGATTTAACACATCAGCATCTTTATTCAGAACATAACTAAGAAGTTAGTTTTACTTCGGATATATTCATATAAGTGTAAGGATTCAGCTTGAGAATTATAATATATGTTACTTAATACCCATTTTATGCATTTAGATAGCATGGTAAAAGATTAGTGAAAGAGGATTGAAAAGAGGTTAATTTACTACATGCACAGCTTGGATTGCTAACATTGTGATTGATGAGGACCAGCTCATAAAGAAGCAGAACTACAGTCAGCATAGCCCTTATGAATTAAGTTTCAGTTTCTCCCAAGAGGGAAATTGCTTTTGTGTCCTGCCTCAGCCAGTTGGACTCTGAAAGCTTTATGACAAAAGTCTGTCATGTACTGGCTTTATTTTTCTTCAAATATTCTCATTTCAACTCAAACAGCTGTTTATAAAAACAAAGGAAAAACCTGAAATTTTAAAACAGCTGAGAGATTCACTAAGGTATATAAATTCATTTTTAACTCCACACCCATTTTTTGAGAGCACTGAACTGCAAATATTATAATTAGGCAATAATAATCTGAAAGTTGTAAGAAACATCAACCATAAATAACAATAGACACATGTTCTAAGTTTATTACAACGGATGACCCTGAAGATGCCATCCCTAAAGAATGACTGCATTGTGATCCAAGAAAATTAAGAAGGCATCTTCTCCTCGGATTCTGCCAAAGAGCCCTTGGCAGGGGACAGGAGGACTGAAAAACCTGTATGTCACTTTTCCATTCCCCACAGAATAGTTCAGACTCTAGTAGTTAGTGCTGAAGAGCTAAAAATCTCTCTAGAAACTGTTGAAATTCAAGAACCTTTTCTTCTGCATCAGCATCGTATTCATCAGCATGTGGAGAAGGAAGAGAGCCATTCCTGTCAACTTGTGATTTATTCATGCCAAGGAAAGCAATTCTCCAGTAATAGCTCTCCAGATACACACGCCCCCAACCCAGTTACTATAAGCAGAACAAAGTAAAAATAGAAAGAGTACCACCAGCTGAGAGCACAGTCCAAGAAACAAATGGTTATTTAAAAATAAATATTTAGGCAAATAAAATATTTTGATCAGGGTAATTACTTGCATATATTTTTAAATAACTACAGTAATCTTTCATTTTACTTGTGGGATACCTCCACCCTATTTGTTGTCTTTCTGGTTTTGCAAATTTTACATGCTAATACTTGGGTTGTTTTGCAGATGTCTGCAGAATGCTCTCCATAGGTAAGGACATACTTATTCCATTCTTTGTTTTGGTGTAGCTTATACAGAACTGCACAACTGATTAGATGCAGAGTAATTATATTTCACTTTATTTCTTTAGCTTCTTCTGAAGTTTCTGATTTTGAATAATGCTATTGAACTAATACCCTGAATCATGACTGCATTATGTGCACTGAAACCAGACAAAGCACAAATGTAGCACAAAATTTCCCTGATTACTAACAAAAAGTCAGAGACTAGCATAATAGATCCGTGGCCCAAATTTTTTTTAAAAAACATTTTTTCTATTACAGTAATAAGAGATACCTCGTATTTCCTCACCAGTCCCTAAAACGCACCTTCTAGCCTTAAGCTGATACTGAGGCACAAAGCCTGAGTAGTGACTTCAGCAGGTACAGCTACATGTAGAATTACAGGTAAATCATAAGTAATTGCCTATGAGCTATCTGAGATGAAGCCAGGTAACCACATTAACACAGCAGTAGCCCAAGGCAATACATTGGCTGATGGCTTGGACACAGAGCTGCAATAGCACTCCTAGAACAGTCTTTAGTTAGGGTGATCCTAACACCAGTTCTGAGTTTAGGGTGAGAGAGAGAAACTGAAAAAACTTTAAGCAAAACCAACATTTCCTTGTCATTACACTGAACATAACTCCAGCAATGGGCCTGGCATCAAAACAGATTGAGAAAAGAAAATACGGTGTTTACCAACACCACACAGGGCTCTACAGAGAAAGCAACAATACTGGCAGAATATGGTGAATTAACACAGAAACCTGAGTTCACCTTTAAACAGTTGCTCTAACAAGTTAGACTAGGCCTATTTTAAAGCTGAACAAAGAAAAAAATTGATTTTGTGTAAACAGAAACAAATAAGAACTGAATGGATGTACCAAGCTAAAGTGTGCCCTTTTAAAAAACTGGAAAAAACCACTGACTGCTATTATACTAGCCAGAGAACAACCTGCAAAGAGGGCAGACAGGAAAAATCTGGGGTTTGGCTCCAGCAAAAAACACAAGATTACCAAAATGGATTACAGCAATCACTCAACTTGAATGAAAGATGTAAAAGTAACATAATCAAAAAACCTGAAAGACAGCTTTCACAACAGGGGATGAGAATCTGTAGCAAAGTATTTACAAACTCTTTCTAAAAGGAACATACGTTGTGTACAGCAACACTGAACAATATTGCTGACAGACCATAAAGATTAAATTCTAGCACTGCAAATGAAGCATTTGGTAACACATCCTTTTTTTGGCACAGTTAGGGAGACTAGGAGCTGCTCTTCAGCAGAAGCCCAGAACAACAGCATAGCTGGCACAGATTCTGGTGAAAACATGTATGTGTCATTTTGGCAGCTCAGAAAAGTATTTTACACTAGCGTTTTTATGGATTAGTGTGTGCAAACTGTTTGCATTGCCCTGGCCTTCTGGGAAAAGTGGTATAGAATTAAAAAACTGCAAGCCTGAGTAAAGCCTTAAGAAGTTGGCTTCACCTACAGCTCACGTGCCTACAAGTACTGAAACACTGCACTGAACTGGCTCATCACTACAACCATGCAACTCTTCTCCATTTTGCAGCTTTGTTTATTTGTTTTAAGGCAGCCACAGTTTTACTCTATAAGGTTGCCTAAAGTCTGTGCTATTTTGGGGAAAAGTTGATTCTTCTCTGACATAAGAACTGCAAAATTTTTAAATATTTAAATTCCTTCTGTTACAAAGAGACATTAGTTTGAACTGCTGACAGAACATATAAAAACTCCCACATTTTCCACATCAAAAAACTCTTCAACAACAGACAAATTTCTATTACTGGAATAGGTCAGACTCCTGAGAAATATTCAGAAAGAGCAGGGAACAAGACAGACTGGTGGCTATAATAATACAGTACGAATACAGCAAATTCACCCATGTATCAACACAGCAACTGTTTTCCCAATAAATTTATATTATTTCTGAAAACGCATTAGTCTGTGATAACCTTAACCATGTTTGTTTAACCCAGGCAGATACAGCATTCATTCCAGTTATCCGAAAACTGTACCAGAGATAAAACAAGAAATAAAATGTCTTCTAAATCCAGAGTCAGAAAGCAGTACTTACACAGTTAAGAAAGCAAATCCAAAAGGAAAAAAAAATAATGAAAAAAAATCAATTCACAAGGGAAAATTCCTGTTGACTAATGTGGGAGCTGGACAAGAAAAATATAACAAAAATACTCCAATGTGCTGTCTTTATTCTTTCCTGTGATTGTGAAAACAGCCTTTTCAGGAGGTTACAAAAGGTTGTGTTCACACTGTCTGTCTGAAGGGCAAGGCTTGACGTGTGAGCCAGCTCTCACTTTCAAAGTGAACTTTTCCCATGAAGCTAGTGAGAGTGTGTGTCCAAGTCTGGCCTAAGCACATATAACGATATACAGGTTTCTGAGATTAGGATTTCCACGTGAATTCAAACTTAAACAAAATGATAAAATAAAAATAATTTGCATTTTTGACCTACATAAGATATGCAAATACTTACGCATAGAAAATACACTATTTGAAGCATATAATACCATTTATGATAACAAAAAGACAATTTATTATTTTAAAAAGACAGTTTATGATAACAAAAAGCATTGTCTTAGCCTGTGTTATTGTTATGTCCTATGTTATTGTTATGTTGGTTTCCCACAGTTATTCACCTGCAAGTATCTAAACTGGAAAACATAGTTGTATACAGGAGGCATAGGTTTTAAAAGTAACAACAAAACATATAAGCAAGTACGAATGCCAGAATCCCTGCTGGTATGTCCCTCTGAGCCCCAAAAAACCAGTCCTGTGCAAAAACACTGATTTTTTTTTTTTAATGCCATAAACTTTATGATTATTTTCATTGTTAACCCTTAAAGTTAATTGGAAAAATACCCCATTTAATTTTGCATGCATTCTGAAAAAAATGTAACTTTAACCATCCATATACAAATATTAAAATCTGATATTTACTCTAAAATTGTGTGATTGCAGATTCAGCCCTGTGTTGTATGCAAGCAAATCTCTCACTGAAGTAAGCCTTTCAGTTTATTTGGCAGCAAAAGATAGACAGGATTATGCCCACATCACTTTTGGAAATGATTCTACAATCTTTCTGCATGAAATAGATGAGAATTCCAATCTTTCTGTTTATATTGCTCTATTTTTTTCTCACTTTCCTCACAAAACAGAACCATGCAGGGAAGTTGGATGATATATTGCTGCACTTAAGCTTTCAAAATCCTTTGCAATTTTTTCTTCAGTTTTAAAGAGTAGATTTTTCTCCCAGATACGTGTTAGTAGGTTTCCCAGAAGTTGTAGAAGTCACATGCTTTTAATGGAGGTATAAAAGTTTTTTTTGCTATAGGGCACGAGCATACGGAAGAGTTTGTGTGTGTTTTGGAAATTTTAGATGCCTGCGTACAACTACAGTTTGTGACACTGGTGCAATATAGTTCTTGTTAATTCTGTGGTTAACTGTGCCAGATACTCTAAAGTCAATCTGAGCTAATTCACAAATATACTCATTAGTTTATGGAATTGGAATACCAGGTTTGTATTCCATGCAGTTTTTCAGATAAATCACAACGTTTCCACATAGCATTTTTAACAGAAATAAAATTACGAACCTGAAGTGGGCACAATAAAAAATAAGGGAGTTATTCACCAAACTTCAAGTCGGAAAACGAGACTATTTGCAAATAAAGCACACAAACCTGACCTTTCTGTTCGTAGATGAACTTAAACATAAGCCCCTTTTCTGCAATTTCGAGAGCTAAGAAAAATCTTTCAGGCAAATACCTTATTAATAATAAAACTCTCTGTCCCAACCTTCTTTTGAATAAACTGCTGGCATGTTACTCTGCTGTACTAGTTCCTTATCTGCTGAATCCCAATTTTATGAACAATATCTGAGGTTTCTCAAGCAGTTTAGAAAGCTGAAAATGAGAGGAGAATTTAATTTAACATTCTTGTCATCGCACTGAATCAGAAGCGCCTCAGAATGGAATAATACACAGCTCTTACTTTACTACCTCTCCCATAACTGAGTCTCTCATGGCTGTTAAAAAACAGCAGGGACCTGAAACTCACATGTGTTGCTAGGTGTCACATTTAATGTATGCCCAGTCACATTCCAAACAAACAGCTATACTCTAGAAACAAGCTAATAATTCTTCTGAATAAAAGTGTCTGAATCTGTACTTACAGCCCACTTTGGCCTGCAGAAGAGATATTCCTTTGAAAGATTGCCTATACAGTCCATCACTTTTGTTTAGACATCCAACCTTTCTACAAAATCATAGATCGTGCTCTTTGCTGGGAACTCAGTGCAATACCAAGGGCAAGATTCTGCTTTTTATGGTGCAGTATTGCTGCACTGTAAACAAAACCAATCGTCCAAATTTTTCAATTAGTCTAACTACATTATGGCCACATTCCGACACAACAATCAGATAAATTCAGCAAGGAGGAGGAAGCTGGGTCAGATACAAGCCCAGTGCAAAACCAACAGCTCCAGTTTGTTCAGAGTTTGAATCTCAGGCAAACCTTGAACTGTGCTTTCATGTCAAATGCTACATAACAGCTAAAGGGACACTGGGGGGCATATCCTCCCACCCTAAATAGGAAACCTCCAGTACATTCCTAGACAAACAGGGGGTGGGTGGGATCAAAACCATCTGAAAACCAATCATTTGGCATCTTTTCCTGAAAGGTGGCTCCCAGGAGCCACTTTTTGTGCTACCTGACTGCACGGGTCCATTCCACTCGTGCTGTTCATTATGCAATACCTTGGAGAACTGGAAAATACCTGGTGGGAGATGACTATAGAGTTATTATAGAATCCCCACCCCGTGTGATACTTTCCAAAAGTGCACTAAATCTCGGGTTTTATTACCAAGCCTGAAAGATAACAACTTTTTTAATAACTAAAGTGGATTGGAAGCTTTTATAGCTGAGCAATAGCAAGAAAACAGCAAAATTGTATTATTAGCAAACCAGGGCAGAGTGATTTTTCTTTTGTTAAAAGATGCATTCCAGCTCCACAAGCCACGATTAAAAAAAAATTCTGTGATATCTTAATATTCATTAGGCAAGGTAAAGTAAAAGTTTAAACTTAGTTGTATTACATTTCAGATCTGCAGCCTTTCGTATAAGCATTCCCACTTTATGGTTCTGTTTTCTCACACATACAACACAAAGAACACATTTGAAATAAAAAGTCCCCAAGTAAGGCTTAATCCTTTCAGAATCCTTAAGAACTTGGTTGCTTATTGACTGATTTTCAGTGGTGCTCAACACATGACATTTTTCCTGTGATTGGTATAAGCACAGGACCAGTGAATCAGATCATTAAATCCCTTTGTTGATAATCTTGGAAAATTCTTATCTGCTTCTAAGAAAAGGATGGATTATCAGTTTCCTTTTCTCTGTGTTTCTTTAAAGGGACATTAAGCTGTTACTTACTGATAACAAAGAAGGGAATAAGTATATTGACATTTATTCCAGCAAATTAATATACCTGATATCCTCAATGTACTAAGATTTACCAATTTATCTATACTTTCTTAAAAGGTAATTGCTTTCCCTGTGTGTTCAGATATGATGTTATGAAACAAAGCTATATCTGTGAATGTACTTAGTAATTCAACATCCCATATATTATTTTTCTTCATCTAATTCACTGTAAGGATACACCATTCTTTTACTGACAGATAATATTACTAAATATTTAGCTCACATAATAGATAATTGGAGCATTTCTGCTATAAGTGTTAATTTAGTCCAGCTGGTGATTCATGCCGATCCATGTGAGAAAAACTGTAACTAAACTCACACTTTACACCACAGCAATCAGTAGCCAAATAAGAAAAAAAATATAAAATTGCCATCTAACCCACACAGTTGTGGAGAGACGGAACCCAGGGATCTAAACAATTCATCACATTGTCTTTATTCACATTTTTATTTTTTACGTACTTCCACTTGGGATGCACAGTACCTTGTTGGACTGTATCACATTATTTCTTTATTCAAATTCTAACTATTAAAAATTTAATATATTGCTTAAATTGAAAGTTGACTTCAGCATTTTAAATTGAAGGTGTTTGGGGACTGATTTCTAATTCCACATATGACCCTCTTACATCCAAGTTATCACGCTTGGAACATGTATATGATAGCAAAGACTTTATGTGCTATTGACTCATGAGAAATTCAGAAGAAAAAGCCAATATAACTATGTGTGAGTTCTTAAGTGAACTGTTTTTCTTTAATACTTTGTAACAAACCAAGCTCAGATTCTCCTACTTCAGTTCCATATTTACTCAGTCTCTTTAGGGTACCTGTAATGAAGCTTGCATCCAGCTCAGAATGCTGTGTCTAAATAGTATTAGCAAATGGAATAGCTATCAATTGTATAAAGCCATGAAACAAAAATAAATCTGCCTACACACAGCCTAACATGCTGTCTATGGCATGGATGAATTTGAATGTTGTGTACTAGGAACTGACAACCCATCCCCTTCCCTCAGCGTATTGCCTTTTTTATATTCAATTGTAATAAATGCAACAAGCAAAACAAATATAAGAACAATACAGCCATTTTTCTCCATAGTAGGAAGGTAAATCTTTATCTGTTCAGCATATTTTTTTAAAACTAGATGCACAACAAATTAGGCAGGTGCCGTAGTCTCTCTGCAAAGGCTAATAGCTCCTGACAAGTGAGGCAGCAAAGTCTCTTCACCTTTCCATGTTAGTTGGACAGGCAACTGCATTTCATTATTTGTTCAATTTTCATATTATATTATTCAAAAAGAATATCAATACTACATGTATTGACATTTATAGATTAATAATTTTTCCTCATTCTCATAGTTTGCAGAAAAACAGTACAGGTATTTGATCTATTTCACTACAGTTTCCACTAAAAGTAGTTTTGCCATGAGGACCGTGGCAAATACATAGAAAACTCAGGAGCTTATCTTATGATTTCCATATTAGACTGATGGAAATATACTTGGATTCCCTAAAATCTGTGGAGTTACACCGACATATAGCAGCAAGAGAGTGACACTTGAGTGGTGAGAAGCGGAATTAGAAAAAGATAACATTTTCCCAGAACCCTTCAATCAGTATCTACAACTTCACTAACCGTAAATTGGTATATATCTTGCCATAGATTATTTGAAACTGTCCATTATACTGTGGAGAATGGATTGAGAGCAGCCCTGAGGAGAAGGAACTGCGGGTGTTGGTGGATGAGAAGCTCACCATGAGCTGGCAGTGCACGCTTGCAGTCCAGAAAGCCAACCGCATCCTGGGCTGCATCAAAAGAAGCGTGGCCAGCAGGTCAAGGGAGGTGATTCTACCCCTCTACTCCTCTCTGGTGAGACCTCACCTAGAGTACTGCGTCCAACTTCGGAGTCCTCTGCATAGAAAGGACATGGTACCTCCAGTACCTAAAGGGGGCCTACAGGAGAGGTGGGGTGGGACTCTTTATCAGGGAGTGGAGCAATAGGAAGAGGGGTAACAGTTTTAAACTGAAAGAGGGGAGATTTAGATTAGATATAAGGAAGAAATTCTTTCCTGTGAGGGTGGTGAGGCACTGGAACAGGTGGCCCAGAGAAGTTGTGGATCCCTCATCCTTGGAAGTGTTCAAGACCAGGTTGGATGGAGCTTTGAGCAACCTGGTCTAGTGGAAGGTGTCCCTGCCCATGGCAGGGAGGTTGGAACTAGATGATCTTTAAAGTCCCATTCTATGATTCTATGTTTATACCCTCCTGCTGTTTAGACACTGAGAACACTAATCCTATGTAAAGGACTGAGTGAATGCGTGGCTTAAGAGCGCTACTTTCAATCGAGATATTGCAACAACCTTGTGTTGCTGGTTAGACGTCCCTCTGTGCATAAACATTACAAAACAAAAGATAATCTGTTTCTCACTTGATCCCCCTCTGTTCAGCAGAAATCAGTCCAGTGTTAAATTGGGTTTCTTTCAGAATGAAAGAAACACAGAAAACGTTTTTTAATTGTTTGGTCATCTGCCCTGTGGATGGTTTCTTCATCCTTTTCTCACACATTCTGCAGTCATGGTTTGTGAACACTGCTAATCAACACAACTACCATCTGCCATTTCATTTTCATCAGGGTGTTGGTACACCGTGATTGTATAATCTTGTTCATGTATTGATTTTTTTCTTGAGGTTACCATTCCTTCTATCAATCATGAACCTGACTTTTCAAATTTAAATAACTGCAGTCATTAATAAAACAGTAATGCATGATAGTGATTTAAAGGGAACAAAAATGGATGATTGAATATTTATGTAGCTCTCTGAACTAGAAACTGATGATACAGCACTCATTGTCAGAGATTTTTAATTTGTGGATTTTTTTACATTAGGCTTCGCTAGATTAAATACTAACAGTAAACAACAAAACGAACAGCTGCAACTACAATTTTTTACAGCCACTTCAGCTTGATTCCCCCTAACATGCATGTGAGATCACATCCGTAACTTATAAATTACATAAAACATTACATTAAAAAAAAAAGTGAGAAGTCGTGCAATTGTGGAGGAGGAAGAACAGAGAGAAAGACAGTGTTTAGGAGTACATGAGTTACTTAACAACAAATTTTCATTTGAAAAACAGCAGGTGCTGAAGGGTAATAAAAATTTTGTAGAAAGCTGAAATGAATACAAATCTGTGAATATACTGGAAGTGTCTGGCAGTTGTGTTCTGAAATGAGTCTACTTGACAAACACTGCTCTGCAGCTAGCATAAACTATTCATTGGAATTAAATATTTAGTTCTACCATATCTGAGTTATAGCCTTTCTGAGCCCACCTTTTAGTAAATTGCTAGTTCTAAAGCAATAATACAATATCATTAATCTACTATGGCCAAGTGGTGTCCTCATCACAATCTGAGGTTTGCATTGTGCAGCAAAATGCTCACAAAAGAAGTTTTATGGTTTCAAGATTTAGGTTGTCTTTGAACTGCATTACCACTGTGCATAATTAGAAATAAAATAAGACATCTTTGGAAGGCCAGATTATAATGACGGATGCACTTTAAGTACGACTGAAAATATTTCACTGCAGTGGCACATGTTTAAGCCTCTTAGATAAATGACAGCTCAAAGCAAATATGGTTAAATGAACAGTTCTGGAATGAGATCTGCTTCAGAACCTGAGGGAGGTATTAATGTGGGAGACATAGCACTCTCCATACATTTAATATGATATATGTCAAAGTATGACAACGTTTATATCAATATAGTCCATTTAAATCAGAGAATTTGGATAGTTTCAAAATCCGTAAGCAAAGAATTGTGTAGGATGACAACTAAAAAAACATTTGATTTGTTCTAGCTAGAAAATTCTTAATTTCTGAGAAAAAGCAAATGCACAAAAGTCTGTTTAGAACTACAAAGCTGTAACATCTAACTAAAGGAAAATCAGTGTTTGTAAGCTATGAGTATATAAAACCAGCAATTTATTCAGGAAAAAGGCATTCCCTTGTTTTCCTCTTTCTGAAGAAAAGCTTCCTACACAGAATAAGTGTGAGATTTAATCATAAAATGAGGGAAACAAATGGAAAAATATGTTATTAAAACCTTTGCATACAGCAAAGTCAGCCTTTGCATACAGTACAGTCAGCTGCATTCAGTCTTAAAGGGCTGTGACTGACTTGCTCTTGACTCTGTATCACAAGTGTGTTAACTTGGAAATGTTCACTCCCTTTGGAAGTGAAATTGCCTTTATCGACAAAATAGTAAATAGCTTTTACATGTTTTGTAATACAGTTGCTCTAAAAATCCCCAGCAAATATTTCTCTTTTTGATGTTCTGAATTGACATGGGGATCCAAAAAAATATACATATTACAGCAATTAATAATTGCAGATAATTCTACCCAAGGACAGCTGTTAAAACTGCCTTTTTCTCTGTGGAGATTAAGAAAAAATATGTTAGGCCTGGAAAAAATTATAATTATTTTAATAATTAAACAGTTACAGTGATAAAATGTAGAACTAAGTTATGCTCTACAGTTGCAAGACATAAGTCGTAAATGTACCTATATTAATTCCCTATTTCTTTTTTAGTCTAAAATAGTTAAAAAGACATAGAAGCAATTGCCTGAAGGAAATGCATTACTTAGGTCATTACATTTTTTCTACAAATTTATACGCTGATGATATTAGGCGTAAGAGTCAATCTCAGCTGGAAAATGCAGGTCAACCTTCTTGGCATGAGTTTCATACTTTTATTTTTCTATCCAATCTACAATAAATATAGTCTTGCATGACCAGCCTTTAGTAATCCTCTTTTTATCCCCTACCTCAAAGTCTTTATTTTTTTTCTTGGAGTATTTGTTATAGTCTTAGAAGTTTCTAAGTTAAAACAACATATCGATAGTTTCCTAACTTGGTATATTTGTTAGCTACGCATTATCTAATACTAGATCCAGTTTGACAGATTTATTAATATATTTTTTCAAAGAGCAGTTTCATTGCAATTTCAGTATTCTAGAATGGAAATTGTCTATCTCCCCTTCATCCTTATTATGACTGAATTAATTTCCGTTTTCTTCAGATATGGTTATTTCCATTTCCAGTAGTTATCCTGTCTCTAACCTCATGCTCCCTGTTATCACCCTTATTGAAAACTGAGTAAATGTGTTCCTTTAGCTCAGGAGCAATATCTTGATCAGCTTCTATCTCATCCTTAATCATCAAAGGATGAAGACACCATTTTATCTTATGACTAAAAGACCATTTTTATCACTTTTGATTTCCCTCCTAAAATATAATTGTGTTTGTCTTCAGACAATTATTGCTTAAATCTGATAGTTGCTCACCTTTAAGATATAGCTTTCTGGGACATGTATATTTCTCTGTAGACTGCTTGGTTTTTTCCTAATATCCTTTCTGGGATGGTAATTTTTCCATTTAGTGTTGCAATATTTCCATTCAAAGGTCCCTTCCCCAATGTGTTACTATCAATGTTATGCTCTCACTACACATATTTTGCTATGCGTCACTCATAACAGTTGCCAATCAGTTTCTTGACTGAATAATTTAATTATTTTAGAACAGAAAAAATAGAAATAAGTAAGGTGCACTCCCTGAAATAATAGCAAAACAAAAATAAAAGAATGATACCACTGTATCAGCCATTACAAAAAAATAAGATAATTCAGGTGATATATTTTCGAATTAATAGAGAGGTATAAAACATCCAGCGCTCAGTTAACAATTCTGTGCTACATTTGGCAGGTTCAGTAACAAAAATTGTTTTGAGTAAAATTGCTGCTTTTATTAAATAATGTTTTCCAGTTTTACAAACATGATTTCTCTTATTTGTTTTTCACTTTGTAGCAAAACACTACTTATTTAAAGGTTACTGTAAGAAACCCTTAGAAGCTGTGTTCTCTAACTGCAGTGATTAAAAAAAAAAAAACAAAAACAAAGAGAAGAACAAACCTCTGCAGCAATCAACATTGTAATATATCTTCTTTCTTTGTTGCCTGTCTTTCCTTTAGATATAAGGCAGCAGAAATTAACTTCGCTAAGTAGAAAGTTGTTAAAATAATCATAATTATAACAATAACTACAGAGTTTTGATTTAGTGATTTACATTTTTACAACTCCTGTTGTAAATTCTACATATTTAACCTGACTTCTGAAAAGAAAATAGCAACTGGCATGGACAGGAATTTATCAAGAGATAAGCATAAATGGTTGTGTACCATTTTTTCCACACTGTGGTAGCTAAAATAGTACCTTCAGACTAAAAAACTCTCCTTTTTCCCTGCATCAGGATAAAGACAGTACATTGCACTAAGCTAAGAAGAAAGAAATGTTTCCGAATCTTTCAGAGAAACTGTTTTCTTTTATTATATTAAGTAGAAAAATTCTTTTACAGATCAAGAACACTTGTGCAGGAGCTGTGTAGCTAAGGTCTCCTTTAAGGAAGACAAACAGCATCTCCTGACACTTGAAAGAGAATGACGATGTGGAGGCAAGGGATCTATTGGACGTAAAATGAGAAAACTCTACTTTTTATCATGATTTAAATAATGGAGTAGTCCACTGAGCAGATCAGGTGTATTATCAGTTCTAATCATTCTCCAAAACTACATCTTTGTTATTTCATACTGAAGTAGTGCTTCTCCCCTTCCTGTGAGGGGCCGATAACTCTGAAGTACCTCGCGCCTGATCCTGCAGCCAACTGTTTTACTGGCTGAAATCCTATATTTTGCTCCCTCCAAATATCTTGCAGTTATTTCACTGTGACAGGGAGTTTTTATTAAAATTGAACCAGCCTTAGCTTCTGCACAGAAGGTCATTTTTCAGTTTGAACCAATGGTCTTTTTAATGGGTTCGTTGCTTGATTAGATTCCCAAGACAAAATCAGTAAGAACGCACTGTAAGCAGCTCTGCAAGTAAGAGAAATTTTGTGAGCATAATTTAGATTTTACTGAATTTAGATTTTACTGCAAGGACCTTTAGGTCCTAGGATATCATTTCATAGCTGATCTTCAGAATTTATTCCAGTTTTGCCCAAGTAAAAAATACTGACCAGCATGGCAGGGCAAAAGGTTGAGTTTTTTCTTCTAATTGCTTTTTTCAACATTAAGCTTGTGACTTATATGCAAGTCAGCAGCAGTAAACAAAGAAAATATTGCCCATAAGTTTTTAAAATAAATATCCAAGGAGATTACCTAAAGAAAAGAAGCTTTTGCAAGCAAGTAAATAAATAAATATAAGATGAATAAATGCAGGAGGATTCTGCGAAGTTCTTTAAAGGGCCACCACGTTGCACAGTGACCCCCTAGGAATTGTTAGTTCTACTTGACTCAAACCAAAGTACAATACTGCTTCCTCCCTCCTCTCTCCTGCCACCCCTGTCCCTGTACTACTACAGAAACTGAGAATATACCTTTCTTAGATACTTCTCTTCAAGGTATATTGTTAGGGTTTTGTCTCCTGTTTAGATTTTTGCCATAATAAAACTTCCTAACTTGAGATGCAAGCAGAGATGCCTTTATTGAGGACTTAATATCATGGGAAATAAGATACAAACAATCGAAGATGAATCTACAATAGCATTTGTTTCTTATACTTTGCAATCTTGTATTCCTAAATGAACATCTGAAAGCAAAAATGATAAGAAACAGAGTTAAACTTGTTACTATTCTATTATCTTTCAAGAGAGAAAGAGATCAACAAAAAAAGAAGTGGGGAATTATGCAGCATAGATTTTTAAACTGTTGCAAATTTAAACTTTAAGAAATCAGAACCTTCCTACGCTTTTTGGCCATTATTAAGAACGAGACATCAACTAGGCAAAATGCCTGCAACATTGGCAGGCCCCCTGCCTACCTCCTCACAGCTCTTAAATACCCTGCACCTGTTCAGCCCATCTTTCCGACTGACTTGCTAGTTTCAGCCAGAACGTGTATAGAGATTGTGTTAGCAAGAAAATTCCTGTGAGCTCTTTTCCTGTTTGTCAGAAACAAATGCATTGTTGTCTCGTCTTGAATGCCAGATATAATTTCTGAAATCTTACATATTTTAAAAGAAACCTCAAAAACCAGTAAATGATCAATTGAGCCTCAGATTAGATAAACTCTGCAGCAATGCTTATATATGGAAATATCATCCACATGCAGTCTGTGATAAAAAATTCTGGAATTTATTGTTCTTTTTAGCCTTTCCACAATATCCCTCCGTTTTCATTTAGCTTCTATTCTTCAGAGAAGTTTGCAATTAATTTCATAGAATTTCTCAGAAATCTACGGAAATACATTACATTCCATGCATTAATCCATGAGAGATATTCCACAAGATTCCAGAATGCTGCGTTTCATGTGTATCAATGCTGACTTCATGCAGCATTCTGCATTTAAAGTCATTTAAAGTCATGCCACACTATTTTTGAACTGAAGATTGTGGCCCAAACCGATAATGACTTTATAAAGATTTTCTCTTTGGTTGCAGAATATCACTGTTTTTTTCCCTGTGTTGTACATTACATTTTTTTGTTTTGGTACAGACTGGGTTGGGTACCTGATAGTTACTGCACTCGGCTCAGTCAGGTCCATCCCTGAGAATAGTACATGGAGGGAGGACCTAACAGCAAAGTTCAAGGTCCCTACAGCAGCGCAAGCTAATTCCAGAAATTTTGAGAAGGATGAGAGGCAGTGATATTCTTCCTAGGGACTCAGAAGGGATTCAAAGGTTTGCTGTAATCTGGGAAGCAATTTAAAAATTGTTAAACAGAGCACAAAACTGTAGAAAGAGAAACATCCTGAAAAGCCACAGTAGGCAAGAGGGAGATTTCCCTTCAAAACTTTTCTTTTCGTATGGTCTCATTAAGAATTTTCTGTGGTTTGAGAATTGTTTTTTCCAATAGGACTTTTATAAAATTTATTTTTAGAGTGGCATGCTGAGAATCTCATGTCCCACTGTATAAAATCATCCTTACTATGTATTGGTACACAAATACAAATTTTTATATTTCTATATATCTTCTAATATTGATAATGTATATATATTTATATTTTTTGCATTTAATTTGAGAGGAGTGTGCTTTTCCAGGAGGTTTGCACAATGGAAACAAACTTTGAAAACAAAAGTCTTTTCTCAAAAGATGTTTGATTCTTAGGACAGATATTCACAAAGCGCTGTCTTATATATCTTAGCCTCTATAGACACTTTATGTACTATTTATGTACATAAAATACATTAAAATTTACTTGCATATAATTTATTTGTTCATCAATCTGACAACATCCACAGATGAGGTATGCAGTGGAAAACATAAGAGCACCACAACAATGCAAAAATCTTTCTAGTTTAGTTCACTTAGTGCTCATCAGCAGTTCGTTAGCTAACTGAGTTTAGGTACAGTTAAGTCACATCTACCTTTTGTTAACTGAATTTGTCAATCTCTGCTAGACATCCTGAGCCATAATCTGAACCCAGAGAAGCAAAGCATGAGAAATATCCCCTCAATAAAAACATTCCAAATGCAGATTTTGAATGTTTGTTATGTACCACCTTTTCACTTACAAATTGCCTATTCCCCTCCATTCTACCTCAGAGTGCAAAGAGTATATTGGCTGCACAGACCTCATTAAGTTGGAGATAAGAACTTCCCTGCTATTTGAAGTTCTCTATCACTTTAAACCTGGTACTTTTTATAACAACTAAACCCCAAAACGTTATTTAAACCCTCAAAGACACCATGATCCCAGGAAGGGGTGAGCTAGATGCAATTTTTCAGGTCTTCAGGGGTATGGTGCACAGGCAGCAGCAGCATGCAGCTGTTGTTGCTAACTAAGGATTTTTATCAGGTCCCACGTACTGAAAAGATGTCCTTTTAATATGATGTTTATATAAAGTGTTAAACAAACCTACCTGACTCCAGCCTATTGGATAGACAAGACCATATCCTAGAACAGGTAGAACTCATGTCCTTTACTGTTCATACTTCTTATTCTGCTCCAATAAGCAGACACAAAGAATAAATGATGAAGGGCTGCCAGTCAAGGGCAGATTTACACTGAAGACTTGCTTCCACCATAAAATTCATGAATAGAATAAGAGTCGAATGACAGAGGTGTTAAATCAATATTATAATTAGCAGGGTCATTAGAGAGTTTGGGGCTACAAGTTTCAAACATTTCTTCTATCAAATAAAGACGTGCCTAGCAACAGCACATTCAACACCAAATATCTAAATGCAAAAATCCTATAAAACAAAGTTTGCCCTTTTTAAAAAAGCTGTTATTTTTGTCTTTACAATAGACAACAGCTCAGATCCCGTAACACCTTTTCTTCACAATATTACGGATTTCTTTTTTAAAAAGCCTTTAAACAGTTTAACTTTTTTTTTATTTGTGGGGGTTTTTTTGTGCGTGTGTGTAATCTACTGATCTTACCCAAAACCTGAAAAAAACTACATTAAAATCCACTAAATTAACCCAGAATTAAGCAGTCCTATGGACTTCAAAAATGCTTATATATGGTCTATATGAAATCTGATTTAATGAATTCTTTTGAAGAACGAATAGGATAATATACCCCAAGTAGAGGCTACAAATACAACTGATAGTGCTTCCAAGCAACTAACCCTGAAACCAACTAAATCATAGTATTATATATTTATTTCAACATTTGAATTCTCTACTGTTGCATTTGCATTTCTTCATTATCATGTGAAAGCTAGAATACTACGGAAAAAAGGGAATCCAGTTTAGACGTTTTACCCTTGAAGTTAAATTGTGATTACATTCAGGTAGGTTTTTTTTACTAAACTTAAAAAAAAAAAAAAAGCAAAGATAATGAAACTGGAGAAATGCAATGGGGTAGCCCATAAATAAATATCAATTTCCTTTTTAAATCTTGAGGGTATTTCCAGGAGTGCAGCACCTTTTTCAGGTTTTACATTTCATTTCCTACAATGTATTTTCAAGGAATAATGTTCTGCAAAGCAGAATTACAAAACAGATCTTCAATATGTACAAACTGTTAGAGCTCCACACACAACTGTTTATATGGGGCACCCAAGACACTTCAAATGGAAAAATACTGAATTTCCTTGCATTTCTCCTATACCCTGACCTTCAGTTAGTTTGCAAAGGCACCAAGATCATATAATCCACAATACCATATGCTGCTTTCTCTCTTGTGTTTATAATTGTTACACTTTTAAAAGCTGCAAAAGCTTTTTGATTTTGTTATGCTACTGTGCTTCCTTATGAAATGGAAGCATTCCCTCTTTAGACTCTTCTAGTCTTTTCATCATCATTCATTCATGATTATTTTCCAAGGACCTAAAAGACATTTACTGCTCATGTTCGGATGACTAGTTCATTAATAGTCCGATGCCCTTCACAGAAAGTTGTTTTTATGTTTTAATCATCTTTCCAGAGACCAGAAACATAAACCAGGTCATTATGAGTTAATTCAAATCAATGTCCGGTGACTTTCTAATTTTCATTTCACAGTTGATAGCCTTAGTGTCTGCTTTTGGCAGCAGTTCTACTGAAATACTCTTTTATCAGATATTTTGGAAAGTTTTCTTATATTTTTTAAACCATGTCTAATCAAAGAATCACAGAATATTCGTGGTTGGAAGTGGCCTTTGAGATCACGAAGTCCAACCATACACACAAGAGGAGACCATCAAGAGGAGAGCAGCATGAACACATACCACCATTTCATAGGAAAATTCCTGAAAGTTGGAATTCTCTTCTATTTAAACATCTCTGCTCTAAAGCTTCTCTAGGATTTACACTAAATAAGTGTAGAGCAGATAAAATTTAATAAACATTTAGGCATAAATTTCAGCAGAAATATACTTTCAATTTTGTTTAGTTGGGGGATCCTGCTAAGGAGCAACACCACCATAAAAAAAAAAAAAAGCATTTCTTGCATAGGTAGTAAGTATAGACTATAACAAGGATATTCAACCCCAAAGTTTTGGTACCTAGTGAAAATGATTGGTCTTGTGGTTTTGGAATTAGTGCTTGAGGAAGAGATTAGTGCCCTGTGCCACTATGGCACTTTATTTTCCTTGTGTTAAATTGGGCAGTAAAACCTTCTTTCCTAACAGGATTTTAGTGATTAATGATGTCCATACTGCTCAAACAAGCATAAGTCAGTCTATTCTATTGGGAAAGGAAAGAATAAATTTTTGGGGGGCTGATGTTTCTCCTCTAGCATTCTCATATTAAAAGGATATCTAATTCTTTCTTGGCTGTGGTTTACTCAATAGTGCTTGAAGGAAAGCTCTACATTTTTGTGGTATAGTTTTACATCCAGATTTTTTTTTGCTTGTTTTGTGGGGGATTTTTTGTTTTTGTTTTTGATTCTTTCCTAATTTCACTACAGGCTGGGGACATGCAAAATTTAATTCTCTGAGCTGTGTATGTCTGTATTTTCACCTTCTGCTTTCTAGGAGAATCTTCAGACTTCAGGAGCTATGCATTCATGGGCTCTCTCAGCAATGTTCCCCTGCCACATTTCAAATCTTGAGGAAAAACTAGGAAATGCAAGAAAGTGTACCCTCTAGCTTTGTTAATTTCCACTGAAAATGATCACAATTTTATTAAAGATCCCTGATGGATGGATACATGAACACTTTGCCAAGTCATAGCCAAATCCCCATGCATACGATTTTCATTAACTTTTACATGAGCAAATCTACTCCTAAGTGTTTTAAGCTAGAGCTCTTGGAGCTCTGTTGTACATAACAGCTCACATACAGCATTGGCACTCACATTGTGTCGTGCTTGTCCTGAAGTTTATCAGGAGATATATCACAAGAGACATACTAGTGGTTCATACCATTGTCTTCTAAATTGAGGAAGTCATGCTAATCACGTAAATTTTTTCCTGCAGCTTATCTTACTATTTGCATTCTCTGATCAAATTGGTGTGTTTCACCAGTCAAAAAAGGGAGATCAAGCTAATCCAATTTCACAAGTCTACTTAAAAGAAATTATTTATCTTCCATTTTATTTAAGTTAGATCTTGCTTCAATGTCATAATCCTACTGACACTCCTGTCCTGCAGAGTTCCTCAAAAATCCATACAGATCTCTCTTTAGAAAAAATAAACAACTTGGAAATTAAAAACAATTTCCTACCTACTTATATATCCTTGCATGAAATCATAAGAAAATCACAAAAAAAATTCCAAACCTGAGATTATTATAAAATTCCTGACTCACTGACAAGTAAGTAGCTATTATTTCAAGAAGATTCTGGCAAAACAGAAGGAGAAACAAAACTAGATAATCACATCATTCAACTTGGATACCTATTTTAAATTACACAAATTAGGAGGTTGGAACCAAGAGCTCAGAGTCCCTGTTGGCCATGGATAAATCTGGTTCTCTCAGCTGGATAATTTAAAACCCAGCATGGTGCTTTGAATGTTTAGTCAACTTCTGCTAGTCTAAAGGACAAAGGTTGTTATTGTCTTTTGAGACCTGTACTGAAATCTCTTGGTTATTTCAGATAACCTCTACTCATCTCATTCCTTTATCTGTCCCTTATTCTACAGCATTCCTGCCCAAGTAGCTTCTAAAACAAAGGAATATAATTTGTCTTCATTAATTCTATCCTTACACTTCCAGGCAAACTTTTAAATATTCAATGATAGTCTCTCACTTCTATTTGGTTTCAGACTCACCAATTAAGAATAGTGGTTTGAATCTGAGGCTCCTCGAGAATTTTATTTTCTCCCAACAGAAGAATCACAGCCTTTTTTAGAGTCTGTTGTATCTAGAAATCATGTTATCTCAACAAGACAAATTCATGATTTAGTACATAATGATACCCAAGTAGGCTGTTCACACAAATTTAATTAGTGCTTACAAGCATAACATGGATCAATGTGTTGGTTTATTATTGTGCTGCTGTCTGCGTTTTTTTCCTGTTTAAGCACACATTATACTGCTAAATGTTTGACTGACACTCTTGTATGCTAAATTTACACTGAAACTCTGCATAATTATTTCATTATCAGGTCTACATTCTGAGTTTTTTTTCCAGCTTGATTTATTTCTTATAGTCTAACAGTCCTTACTTTCTAGATTGCTGTAGTCTAACCACTATCATGTTCTTGTGGAAACAAAAGGTTTTCATTTCAGCCTTTAAAACATTTTGCATTTTACCTCTATTCTGTGTAATCATTTCGTTTCTGCTATTTCACCTTTGAAATAAGATGCACATCTCCACAACATTAATCTGAAAAATACTTTGGCAAGAATTGCTTCATTGATTCATACAAACTTCTCATAATATAGCCTCAATGTATAAATGAACAATATTAACATGAATATTACTTGATATAAAAATGTTTGGAGACAACTATTGCAAATATTATGACTACTCTGTTACTTGGCTTTAGATTCAAGATCAGAAGCAGAACAATCAAACACTCACTTGAAAAGATTTCATGATGAAAATAGGCAGCTGCCAAAAGAAACACCCCCAATTCTGTTTATCATCCAATTCTGCACCACCCCCAAATGCATTATAAATTTACGGATTCAGACTGTAATGATGAGTTAACCCTGTAAGTGGAAGTTTAACTGAAAGACACTGAATAACAGCAGATTATGCTTTTTGCTTTCTTCTCCCTATAGCGCATAATGATTTGTAAAGTGTAGCTTATTCTAAAATTATGGGTTTTTTTCCGATTACAGATAGCATATTCAAAGACTTTGAATTAAGGCAAGGTCATAACATCACCAGCCAAGGACTCAGACCTGAACATAGTTTAAGTAATTCCAGCTCCTTCCTCTTTCCTGCATTTGCCATTTTATATAATCCATCCAGTTTCATTGTCCAAGACTTTACAGAAATACTATTTTCAGTTAAAGTATTTCAATGAAGAGTGTTTTTTTTTTTTTTTTTTTTTTTCCAAACAAGAAGGTATAGAAGAAATGAGAATCAGAGAAAACAGCTTTTTAACTGGCAGAGAGAAAATGTGGTAGCCCACTGTGATTTAAGTTCTATCCGCGTATCTGCTTTACTGACATTTTTTTTTTTATTAACTGCCATATTTGACATCTGTCTTGATATGATCTGGAACCAAAATAATTTAGGCTTTTTTCCTGGAATTTCTCACTTTTACATAAAGTACCTATTCCTAGTTTCTATAAAGTGTTGATATTTAATTTCAAACCTGGCACATACTTTCTAAGTATATATTCCTAATTTCAGAGGGATGCATAAAGCCATAAATATCTCAAAAGTGATAAAGATGAAAAAAGAGCCAAGTGATATAAAAATAAAAAAAATAATCATAGATTTACCCTCTTAAGACACAGACACTGAGCTTTACAGTCAATAAAGCACTCCTTTTTAACTTAATGCCTGGGAAAACTATTCTGTTAAATTAAGGACACATACTATAGTGAATATTTCTCTGCATGGTACTAATGAAGAACAAGCTGCTCTGCTGTGTTAAGGTTCTGTCATCTTTTACCTTGTGTTAACTGCATATTGGCTTCTTTAAATAAAATGTTGGGTTTTGGTCACTATTAGACTTCATTGTGGATGATAAGGTTGCAGCAAACAGAGGGAGCTTAGGCCTCAAGATATCAAGACTTCCATCAAGGAGATCTGAAGAAAGCGATACATCCACAAGTGATTTACTTATGTGTAAACAGTTTTGAAATAATTTATTATACATGGAAGGCTTATTTATTGCAAGATTTTTTCCTAATAAAAGCTCTAAACTCTCTTTTATGTCTCTAGAGCACAAAAACTCCCTCCTGTGAAAAAACTGTTCTTCAAGGATAAATAATTTTCAAAAGTCTTCTATGCTCATTTTCTTCCAGGCTGAGGAACCAGTTGTCTTAGATCTACTAATTTATAAAGGTCTCGGTTCTTTGCTGTTTATTACACATTAAGTTTATAATTGCAAAACTAGTACCATTAACTAGTACTGAAATGAGTATGGCCAGAGACTGCTTTGCAGCTTGTGGAAGAATTCTTACTACTGTGCTGTCAAAAAAATTAGATTTTTCATTAATTATAAGACATATCCACAGCACAACTTTTCTTTTAAACTACCAAGACAATAAAATAAAATGCTGTCCAGGACAAATAACAGCATAATACTGAATTTTTAAAATACCTGTCATGAGTACTGTAGCAGGGAATGAAAACTGTGATTCAGTGGACAAGTTTTCCATATGGTAAGCTTTTACTGCCAACGTTAACTGAATCCCCCAAACCAGCATTTTGCTTTTCAACAATAGATGAAAGAAAAACTGCTTGTATGAAGAGAGGAAAACCAACACCAACTGATATCAGAACTGATCTCAGTATAAATTATCTATATGAATATTAAGTCTTCTTTTCTAAGGAAACTATCCTTGCAAGTATTTTGTGTGATGAGTATTAGGTATGTACAGATGCTTTCAAGCAACAGGAAGGATTTCAATACTATAGTCTGCAGTGCTTTTACTTTGCTTCTAGCACTTGCTGGTCCATTTCTTTCTCTCACCTAGCTAACAAAACAGCTTCTCAGTAACTTCTCTACAGAGGACTCTCCAGGGTCCTTACCCTGTAGTTTCCCTCACTTTATAGTGGGCATATTCTGCAAGGCCGGAAGACGTATTCAAACCACGTCAAAAATACCAGATCTGTATCAATTATATCTATGCATATTAAGGAAAGCACTGACGTCCTGGAACGGATCATGTGCTACACAGCAACTTTTATATCCCACCACAATACTAAATTTCTCTAATACATGCCTGCTGCAAACATCTGGCTGCAAAACAAGAGAGCTAGTCATTACCTTTTAAGTCTAACTGAGCAGAACAAGGTCCCTCTGAGCTTTTCTTGGCATGCAAGAAATTGAAGTGCTTCTGTGAAGGCCTGACCTTGCTGTCCCAGTGAGTTATATAGAAAAAATTTTGTTGACTTCAGTGGAGTTTTATCCAACTCTTGATAAAATCATAGGTTTCCTTTTTATTTTTTAATCCAAAGTTCTAAGTACTATCCCTAAATACATCTGCCACTGTAGGTGTCAAATCTCACTTGTAGTATTTCTTAAGCCTCAAAGTGGGCAATTGCATTTAATTTTCCTCATAGCAGAACACTGTCAACATTTTCAAGTGGCGGGGCAATATGGTGCTGCTAGCTTGAGAGTGCTCCCCCCAAAATCAATTCTTTCTTCAGGTACATCAGGAAAAGTATCAGTTACAATTTCTAATTTTCTCCAAATCAAAGAGACCATGAAGCAGAGCAATTCCCATTAAAAAAAAAAAAAATAAAAAAATCTACTGATGTCTTACCTGTCTTTCATTTGTATTAAGAATGCTATATAAAGAAAAACTTAAAACATGCGTACTGTATAAGACTATTTTACAGGGAGGACAAATAAAGTGTTATCTGCTCCAAAGAGCAAGACACTGAAAAGGAAACTCTTAGAATACGTGTTCGTCATACAACAGACAATACTAAACAGCTCATAGATTCATGTATTTGACATAAACAACAGTAACCATCAGGATAAATTGTTTTGGCTTTCCTCAAGATTTCTTTCCTATTCTTGATGTGGGTGTTCCCTACATAGATTCTGTTCAAGGGCATTTTCAGTTTCATGAACTCAGAGGTCCATGACAGATGAACACAGCTAGCTCCAGGGTAGATACTCTGCTCCCACAGTGCAAACAGTTGGGGTAAGCAGTATTTTTCAAACTGTGTCCCAAAACAACTTAGCGAATAGAGAAGAATTCAAACAGCATTTCAAAGCATTAACAAAATATATAAGTAGGAAAAAAGTAAATAAAAAGTAGAAAAAATTGAAAGCAGTGGCTCAGCTTCCCTGGACTAGGGCAAGAGGGCAGAAAGTGAAGAATGTTGCAGTGTCTCAGTTGTGAATGTCTCTCTGAGCCAGGAGTTGTTGACTTCCTTTACCTGTTGGTGATTTTCTAGATGTTTTTTTCTAGGGACTAAGTATGTATTGTGGTAGCCAGAAATTACACCTGGTTCTGATCCTGCTGTGCTAAAAAGAGCAGTGTCTTGACTCTAAATACTGCAGGAAGACCAACATTTGGATTTTTGGAAATTGTGGGAAAACTTGGTGTAAAGGGAACAAGAGGTGTGACCGGTAAGGCAGTACCAAAGACAGTAACTGTTTTGTTTTTCCTTGGACACAGAAGAGGACAGAGGCTCAGTCTTCTCCTCTCCTTGAGTTTCCCTGCCCCTTTTCCTGTCTGTGTTTGCACAGCCACAGAACTTGCCTGCTGAGCCTTGGGGGCTCTGTATCAACACGGGAGAAATGCTGACCTTTGAGGTAATTGGGTCCCAGCATTTTTGTCCGAGTTGGCAATGTCATCCAGAATGGTTGGGGGTCAGTTTGGTCAGCAAACCACATGAACTAGAGCACAAGGAATAAAACAGCCAAAATGAAAACAGAAAATCAGACCTATAAGAGAACTGATCCTGGAGGGAGATGGGGAAGAATATAATTTATGAGCTTGGGAGTGGAAGTATGTTTTTTACCCATTTCTAATAATTTGTTTTCTTTTCAGAATTCATAACTCACATGGGCTTTGAGGGAATGACATAAAGAGGCAATGCTTGGAAACCAAAACTGAGAAAAGAAAAGATTTATGTAAACTCTTTAAACTAGAAATAGCTGGATATAGGACCACTCTAACCTGAATGGATTTAGAGAAGCTGCAATTCATAATGGTTTCCAAATCCATTAAGCAGACAGAACGTTTCCCAAAGGGCACGTTTATTTTACAAAAATCAACAAACTATAGAGGGCTATCAATCAGGTATCCAGCTTACAATATTTTAGGTTTTCTGCAGCTGAGAATAAAGGGCTACCAGTTATCGGAACTGTTTTTCTTCTGAGTGATGAGGAAAATATCTGTGTACAGAGCAAGTGATGAATATTTTCTGGTAGCAGAATGCTCCACATACTTGTTGAAGTTTATAGAAATATTGAGATTTATGAAACTGACAGTAGTACAAGATAAGCAGCAATTTGATGTAAAGAATATTTTTTAATCACCTGTTTTTCACTTTGAATGGGTGCATGCTCTCAGGTACTCATACCAGTACTTGAGCCTAAGATATGCATTTATTAATTACTTTGATATAGGTCTGAATATTACAGAGCTGGATAAGAAATTGCAAATAGTTGCCAAATCCCTGCAATTTCACCAGGAAGGAAATTCAGTCTCTGAATCAAATGTAAGACTATAAACACAGTATTTTGATTTTATTGAAGAGAAATAAGTTCCTACTCAGCTTGTGTGTGACTTTATCTAAACTATACTTCATGGTTGAACACAGAAATTTTTGGCCTAATGTTACTTTTTTTCAGAGTTTAAATCAAATCCATTGAGTGTTTCTGGAATAGGTAGAAATAAAAAAAAAAAAAAAAGAGTTAAAAAGATGGTTCTTTCATTTTTATCTTTCAATAGCAAATCATTAAGGGGGAAAGAGGCAACCGAAAATCAACTTTCTGGCTGGTGTCAATGGGAACTGCTCAGCATACCAATCAAGGGGAAAAAAAGGAGAAAAACACCAGGAGTTATAAGTTTGTGGATAATACTGAAACATCCAATCAAATTTCTACCTAATTCTACTAAATTCATTGTGTCACTCTAGAAGTAAACACTATATCCAGTTTCATTGACACTGCAGTCAGTGGCTAAACCCAAGAACAAGATCAGACTGAAATCAATTTAAAAAGTAAAGTTCATTTGTCTTGTAAAATGCAAAGTTCAGTTCTTATAATTCAAATAGCTTCAGACAACACTGATGCTTCATGCTTTTTGCAGGTCAGGAACAGATATAAAAGATTCTGTGGGCTAACTCTATTAATCATAACTTCTAAAGAAATGAAAAACGTGCACTTGAATATTCTACCACTCTTCCCTACAATTATTCTTCTGACAATTGTTTTTCTTGAGAAACCATTTATAAAGCTCTAATTATTCACAGCTCCATTTATAAAGTGAGTCTGAAGCTCCAAAACGGCTAGCGCTTTCCATCATTTTATAATAACCATTGTACAAACAAAAGCTAAAGAGCCCTCTTGTCCACAAAGACACAACCTAAATGTTCTTGACCGTGAAACACATGAGTTGAAGGACTGCTGCAAAAATAGTATCAAAATGCTCCAAAGAAAGCTCTGTATAGTCTTTCTTGTCCTCCTAGACAAATCAATCCCAGTAACTCAGAGCAGCGTTTGGAGACAACCCACCTGCAAGCTGACCACTTTCTCCACCATTTCCACAGTGAAAACTAGCAAAGTCATGTGTACCAGAGGCTCCAAGTATCATCACACTGATCTGAACATGATAAATGTGAGTAAGGAAAGTTTTTCCTTACACTAACTGAGGCAGGAAAGATGTTCATCCCCAGAGAGCTGCCTGCAAATCCCTCCACAGTGCAGAAAACCATTATGAACCCAGCAGCAGTATTTCAGTAGGGTGAGGCAGTTTTCTCAAGAGTTTGAAAGCCGCTCTGTCACAATGCTGTCTCCTCACTGACATTTATTGAAATCACTGCAATATCATATCTTTTCTTAAAAATAATTTATTATGAAGCTAAGGCTCTGCCAAGTGCCTTTAGGCTAGCTTCAGCTTATTTTGCAAGCAATTTATAGAGTAATATATATGGGAGAAGTGTTCCTAAGGTATAAATGCATAAAGAAAGCAAACAGCACCTTCTTTACCCCAGCTCAGCACAGAGGCAGAATGCTTATACCTTTGTGGTTAGCACACCCCCCAGAGGCCAGGAGGTGTTGGCTTGACCACCACTAGTGGTGGACCCAGGTCTCCCCTCTAGAACACTGCTTTAATTCTGAATGTACTGCTCTTCCTCCAACACCATCTTCTTCAAAAGCTCCTGAATTCCTTCTTTGGAAGAAAGGATATCAGCCTTCAAAGTAAGGCAATCTTGCAGGAGGTGGAGGCTGTTTTCTTCACACTAGAGAAGACCTGAAATCTCAGAGGGGCACTGACTTTCAAACCCCTCTGTATCCTTGGACAGGTAGCTCCAAGAAACCTTCTCTGGTCAGATACCAGCCTCTTTGGACCTTATCCTGAGGTGGCATGCCCTCCGCTGGGCACTATGCAAGCAACTGGGGTTGAGCATATGAAGTAAAGTAGGCTTTTTACTCATCCCATTTCAGAAAGGTCATTTTTGTACACTGAAAAATTATCGTTAGGTAATTTAGATGCATTAACTTTTGGCTATATCTTCAATGCCTCTGAAAGGGAATGGTTACTGTGCTATATATGAAGGGACTATTAACTCAGATTAAAGAGGGAAGTTGGCAGGGACAGCACATACACAAGATGAATTCTTATTTTGAAGCTAAGAGCAACAGTGAAAAGTCTCATTTGCCTAAAGGTGATCATGTCAGATGACATCATGTCAGATAGCATTAAATAGCAATCAAACATTATCTGACACTATTTTGCTACCCTTGCATAGCAGCAACTGAAATGATAGAAACAGAGTCATTGCATAAATGCATTGCATACTGAAGTTATTTGAGAGTATGAGCAGGTGCCCTTAAGTGTAATTAGCACTTCATAGCCCTTTTGTTCCTTTAGACTAATCTGCCTAGAATTATCAACTTATAATGGCGTACAGCTGCTGAAGAGATCTCCCTACATCTGCCATGCCCATCAACCCAAAAACCTTCCTCGGTTTTGTGAACCAGATTGAGAATTAAGAAAATAAAAATTCAAACAAGAGAATGTATATTTCACATATTTCTTAGCATTGTTCCTTTGCTCTAACGTGCTAGCTGACAAGTTAGGCTGAGTTTTCTAATGGTTTCTACATTTCAGAAATAATTAGGAATACATTTCACATCCCATTCTCCCCAAAACCCTTTTTAACTTATTTTGAAAGTAAGCAATCAAAGCATCATGTACCAGATGTAGTTGAATATTCAGTGTCTTGAACAGAGGGGGAGGAACAACAAAAAAAAAACCCCAACAAAACCAAAACCTTGATTTATGGTCAAAATCTAGTTTTCCATCTATACTCAATTATTTTCCCAATTCAACCTTTATGTAAAAAGAAATAGAGCTCATAATTTAAAACATTGAAAAGGACAGATCATAGGCTTCTGGATTTTTTTTCCTGAATTCAATTCTGATAAGTCTATTGTGTATTGTCAAGCTAAAAGCCAAACCTTAATTCCAATTCATCTTTTAAAGCCACAGATACTGTGATTCCATTTAAATCTCTAGGTTAAGATCCCTTTAAAACCAACCATCCAACATGAGACAGTAAGCTTTTTTTCACTCACTGCCATCCTTTTTCACCAGAAGGAACTAAATCACAGAACAAAGAAGAATTAATTTGTAAATTGGTTTTAGTCAACATCAATCTATTTTTCAAGAGAAAAATGAAAGTGTGTATAAATTCTCCCTGACAGAAGAACTGTCAGGGAAGGGAGAGTTCTTCTCTATGACAGGATGAGTTAGAAATGACATTAAAATTAGAAATACAAGGCCACATTTTCCAGTAAATATTACAGAGGAAAAAACAAGATTTAAAATGTTACAAAAATGAGTTACCAGAGTTACCAAAAATAAATATGAAAACAAAAGTTACCAGGAACACCTGGCAAATGTGATCATCAGACTTATGTCAATATTGCTAGTGTTGAAAACAAATATTATTTTGTTGCAATTTCTTAATTTCAAAATATTTTGTTATTAAGTTTACTTCTATTTAATTTTAACACAACAGTAAACAAAATACTGAAGAGTTGGATCTTTCCTCTGTGCTGTGACCAAAGTTTTGATTAGAGCAAATTTGTCATGAAGCTGTTGGGAAATTCAGAGCAAACCCTCCAGCTGCCACAACAGCACACGAGGCCAAGCTAAACCTGCTGGGCTTGAGAAAAAGATGGCACATTTCAAATCTGTTAGGTTCCATCAAGAAAACTGTGTAAAGCAAGTCCAGTTAGTCTATGCAGACTAAACATTTTATCCTGCTTGAAGAACTTCCACTTTCTGATGGCAGAAGACATCCTGATCATAGTTCTGGTTATTAAACCTTGAGTCCCACAAAAGAAAACAACTGTAATGCAAAGGAGAAGGCAAATCATGTACTACTTTCAAAAGCTAGCTATAAAACAGTGTGTGTTAGCAACTCAGTAAGCCATTAAATAATCTTATTCCTGGGCTTGAATTCTTCAGGGTCCCATTTAAAAGAAATTAGGAGCTTTTTATATGCAGAAAACTCTAAAGTGCATGCTAAAATAATGAGTCAAAAATTACATGAATTTAGAAGCAGTTGGTTGACTAAAACAGCTTTGCCAACAGTGCATTTACAAATATATTGGCTGTTACCAAAAAATACTAGAGCTATTACAAAATTATATGAATGCATTAATAAATCATAGCAATTACACAACATTTTACATCTTTACAGTGCCATACGTAAGTGTAGTATGCAAATATCTTTCATTATTAGACTTTTATTGTTTGGCTGGATGCTTTTCGTCCCACTGCTTGTGGCAAACCTCACAACTGGCTATTTCCTCAGTCACCCACCTTTTCTCAGGTGTCCCCCACATTATGCCACTCTCTCATTTTAACACTCAATGCCACCTTCTTGCCTCAGTCTACAAACCCAGCACACCTGCTGTAATGGAATCTCCCACAAAAATTCTCAGGATGAGAATGGGAAAGCTTTTTCAGACCAGAATAGAATCTTTTCATCAAGCAGCATATACTTATACAACAAAATAAAATAGATCCACAAAAATCTAGATCTATTTCCTGAAGTGCACAAGGTCTAGTCAAATGGAACCATGGATCACATGATCTTATTTAATCAGTTAATTGTGAGATCTAGACATGTCTCTCAGCCAACAACTTTAAAAGCCTTAAGTTTTTTTTATAGAGCAAAGTAAGAAACTTCAAAATCTCACAAATTACGAACTAATTTCAGGTCGTAAACTATTAAACTTTCTTTGGAATAAAGAAAAAATCAAACTTGTTCTACTAATACCTAGATTAAGTCCCTTTTGCCTTCAAAATTTCTTTCAGACTAAAACTTTGTGCTCATGACATGCAGAGAGGAGCTTTTTTACATCAAGTTTTCTGAACTGTTCCATTAACATAAAAGATTTTAAAAGGATGAGAAGATACTTGTTGACAATAAAGCAAAATTACATTGTTTAGCCTTTATTTATAATAGACATCCTCTTGGGCCGACGAACGCTACAAGTTACATTCACTTGTTTCTGTGAAAGGAATTTTCCTAGGAGACTCTACACAAACAGTAAATTAGTAAACACACACTGCTCAGATACTTTTTGTTCCAAATTACTTTTGCAGAGTGGTCAGAGAATCATAGCTGCATCCAAACAATCATATTCTGGAAAGGATAAGCCTTGTCTTGTCTGTGTTCTTAACCTCTTAAACACAACAACACTTGTTTTGAAACTATTTTATGTGAAAAATCATTAGATCTCGGAAAAATAACAAGGATAAAAGAACCCCTGATTTAGACTACGTGAGACATTTGGATTAGACTATTGCTCTATGTCAGCAAAGCAAAGACAGTATAAACCTGGAGGAAAGCTCACTGAAGTTCTAAACCAGACTTAAGACAGAATAGGGTCAGTGCATAGACCTCTGACAAAATGAATTTGGCTAAGAAAGTAGGAAACCTCCTAAGGGATCAGCATAAATAAACCTAACCAAGAAGGCAGCTCTCTTCAGTACTTTTCTGTTCTTTCCAATGCAACTTCCCTTCTTGGCAACCAAAC
Source organism: Tringa tobata (assembly GCA_033628505.1). Lineage (NCBI taxonomy): Eukaryota > Metazoa > Chordata > Aves > Charadriiformes > Scolopacidae > Tringa > Tringa tobata. Next base: position 5,924,952 of record JAHREE010000161.1, on the reverse strand, counting down.
CTATAGAAGTCCAAACGAAACCATTTATGGACAGCTGTGGCATACTTCTTAACCTAGGCTCTAGAAGTTGAAATAGAAATCCTGTTCAGTATACAGAATGACCAATATGAGATGAAACACAGAAAATAGAGATTTTCATACTCAATGGAAAAAACCATACATATTCTAAAAGTCTCACTGCAATTTAAATAGTTTCACTGTTCCCTCTAGACTTGTTATTGTGATCATGGAAGCAGCTTCAAATTTGTCAATCATCTGACTTGGTATCAAAGGACTAAAATATCTCATTCTACATCATAAGTTCTTTATGTACAGCCTACACACGCCTATCCACATCTGAAATGTAAAAAAACAACCACAAACTGAAACATTAAGAGAGCCAAAATTATATATCACTTCTTTTTTCTTTTTTTTTCCCCTCAAAAACTCTGGGAGGTCCTGAAATATAGACTAAAATTAGCCACAAGCTTGAATGTGACTCAAATTTAATCACAATTGTGGATTCCTTCTATTACATGCAAGAGCAAGATTCCTGTTAAGTATAATGAGATCACATAAAAAAATCTGAAAAAAGAGGATCCTATATCCCACTTTTGTAATTTTGAATTGCCCACATGTAAATCCAGATCACATTCTCACAAGAAGCTTTATCAAGACCAATTCTTTTTAAATCTGTGAAAAGTTTCAAGACTTCTCAGCTATACAGAATTCCTGCAAAACCTTTACTGAGATTCCCCTGTAATAGAATATAGACACCTCAGTTCTCTTGCCTTTTCTTGTTACATACGTTTGATTGATCAGTTTGACTATGATGTCCCAAATGCTACAAATCTTCCTGGCATATAGCAATAACAGCAGAACTGCTTTTAAATAAATATAAATATCATTGCACACCTACAACAGAACCAAAGTTTTTTATAAATGGCTGTAGATGTTGTTCCCTGAAGCCAGTAAGATTTTATGGGTAATGTCCCTTGCTTTCCCATCCCTGCCCCAAAATCAAACACTTGCATTACTCCACTGATTTACCAGTTCAAAAATGAAAAAAAAAAACCAATTCTTTGCAGTTAGTAAAGGCTAATATAATCAAAACGTAATCCTTTTATCTTATGCAAAATGCACTGAAGAAGCTTTGTACCATTACTATGAAGTGTCCAAGTTGATAACTGTCAGATAACAATTTCCTGTCCTACTTCTAGCTATGAGGTAACTACTTAGTGCAATTTAAGTGAACTTACTCTGACCGTCTGCTGCTGCATCAGTCTTCCAATTTAATTATGCTAGGTGCTGGGATAAGGAGGGCTTAGTCATCCTAGAGAGACCAAGACTGACAGAGCAATGATAAAAGCCTGGAAAAGGTTATAGGCACTCAGCAGGGTGGAGTGGGGTGAAAAAAGACTGGAAAATAAAGGATGATTGAAAACCAATCAAGGACTAGAGGACTGAAAGAGACACGGCACTACTTACATCACCAGTTAGCCTGTAAGAAAGCAACTCTATGCTTCTATAAAATAGTTTTCCCCAAAGAATTCTTGCTTTCTGAACTGGGACCTGTCTAATGCTTTTCTGATACATTCCACGCAGTTCCAGGTGCCAGCTGCACCTGGCTTAATATTTTAACAATTCCCAAATATTATCTTAGGTGAAGACAGAGTTGAAGAAAGTTGAAAGCAGAAGAAATCAGTATCAGATCATAAAAGTACAGAACCACTCTAAGGTGATGTGACATGCTTTGCTGAATACCAGAATATGCTTTTACTGCTCACAGCAGTCAACAGATACTTTCAACTCACACCATATTTTAGCTGTAGGCATACTAGAACACATATACCAATCTTGTAGGTTTGCTTAGGTAAATAATGTTGCTGACAAGCCGAATTAAAATCTACATAATTAAATGACAAATATGATGGAAAGATGCGAGTCTCAGTTGATGTGGCTCAGACTAGATTTCTCTGATTTCAGAGCGAATGCCATAAGCTAAATAAATAATTTACATCTGCACTATTCACCAACGAAGACTTCAAATCCTATTAATAATCCTTGTTAAGTAAAACCCCCCCTCCCTGTCAATTCTTTTCTTGTGTTGAAAAGCAAGTTCAGTAAAAGTGTTATTGAGCCCATGAGTATTCATGCACCTGTGCAATAGACCTCAGTAGCAATTTTGCTACTCTTTCCAAAACTCAACGATTTATGTGGCAGCTTCGGCTAAGAAAAAAAGCATATATAAAAAATATTAAAAGGTCATTACAAAATAATGGGTATTTTTTCTCTTTACAGTTTTAATATGATTATCTTGTTAATATTATCTTAATAATTGATTACATACAAATTACTTTGATTTGTACAATAGTGTTCTCTTAAACTCGGGCACATGTAAAATAGATGTTTTACCTGACGAACACTGTGGTGAGCGATTGTACTGATGTTGGCTCCGATCCAGAGCTTTTTCTTGATCCTCCTGACTCCTGCTCCTTTTACATTTAACTTTGAACACAGTCTAGTTCTGCATCTCAGCCATCAGTAGCAACTAAATGCTGCAAGATAGAAAAAGGCAACCTCTTAAATTGCAGATATAACTCCTCCTAGTGCAAAGTTAAACAAGCTTGCTAAAAACACTTTATTGTCAATGCAGCAGAGTGAAGGAAGAGCTAAGGTGAACCAAGCAGTTCAACTTTGTGCTGGAACAGAAAAGTATCGACAGGTAATGCAAAATGAGAAGTAGGTAAGTGTGGAGTAGGCTTAGCGTCTCAGTGGAGACAAACAGGACTATGTGGGCACTCTGTCAGCATTCCCACACAAAGCCACCAACAAAAGTTCTCTAAGCCAAATTGCTTGACTTCCGACTAAGTAAGGAAGAGACACTCAAATTATCAGTAATATTAAATAATGTGAGCAATGGTTTTCAGCAGTCAATATTCCGGGTCTTTCTTAGCCTGAATTTCTGATGATTTTGATGTTATTCCACCATCTTCTCTGAACTAGAAGGCTTTTGATCATAACAAAGTGCAAAATATCCCAAAATATAAATTATATTGAAAAGTGAGGGATGCTGGCTGATGTTCAGATGGGAATTGTATTGAACATGAAGACATTGGTAGAATCATGCAGCCCTGTCATCACTATTGTTTTGCTGAAAGAGAAGTCAAAAGCAGAAGCTTTCTGACAGAAGATTCCATGTAGACAACAGAAATCTGAATAGCAGTAGGTAAATAAATAGCTCACTCAGCCTAAAAGATCATTTAATGATTTTATATTAATACACTAGAAAAAGAGAGGTATGAGAAAATGCAAAACTGTCAATAGACTTTATTATGAAATTAAGACCTTATCTACTGCACTTTCAACTAATTTTGGTTTTTTTCCATAACAAATCTGTATATGACAAAGCTGTCTTAAAAAGCATATCCACTGAAACAGTGTGGGTAGACTAGCACTTATGATTGCACTAAAGCAGCATAGGAAATTGCCATTTGTAACACACCTCAGAGGTTCGTAACCGTACAGGCTTAGCTTGTTTAAAGAGTCAGCTGAAGAACACTCAGTCAATGAAGGTTCAAAAAAAATATGCATATATTCAGTTACAGTAGCTCAGCTGACAGGTGGTAATTGGTTAAGCTCTGCAATTTAGCTCTGCTTGTTTGTGCCTGTACAATGCAGATATTCAATCCTACATTTGAGACTAATTAGATTAAAACCTAGAGAAAATTTGAAACATCTTTAATCTCTTCTATTGTTGGGAGAAATAATAAAAGCACACATGCAGGCTACTGCTCTACGAGCTGCTATTACATCGTCCAAAGAACAGTAAGGTAGAAACCATACATAATGCTGATAAGAAAACCACTTGAGATTTAACTCTTTGCGTAATAAAGAATGTTTTTTATTGCTACATTTGACTGAAAATAGTGACCTTTTTTTCTGTCACAAGAGATAAAAATCTGGCAAGTACAGAAAAACATGTAGAGAATAAAACGAGTAATTTGTAACCTACCACGAGGTATGTCTAGTGAAAGCTTAAATTTCTATTGTAAAATTTTTAAACTACTTTAATGTGCTTAGATGGCTAGTGATGCAGAGGTGAAAAACCAATACCATGCTTCTCGGGTGAAATGAGGCACTGACATTGAGGGAATTTTCCTAATAGAAAGGAAATTATTTTTATTTTTTATATCTTTCTTGGAGCAATAAGGTTACTCTAATAAACCTGAACAGAGAACAAATTTGTTTTATCCTTTATTCTCTTTTGAACTTTGTTACATTTTGGCTTGAAATAGCTAAAAAGGAGTGAGTTTCACATATAACTTTTCATGCAAATTACCTTTTCTATGGAAAGAAATCATCATAATGGCAGTAGTAAACATCTAGGTTAGTAAAAACTTTCTAGGACCCCACTTTTTGGTAAAAAAGCAGTTGGAATTTTAAAGGAAACTTTTAACAATATTTTTTCTCTATAAAGAACTATGGAAATCACAAGTTCTCTACATTATGCATCTATAATATATGCATATTTTATATAGAAAAAAACTCATGCGTATATATATGTTGTTCCTTCTCCTCTTGCATTTACACTTTTGACAGAAGATGAACTACCCTTTTGTAGTTTCATATTTTCTTTTTGCTTTTAAATAAAATACTTCCAAACAGCATGGTTACGTCCATTATTGACTATTTTCCTCTCAACAAGACAGGAAATCACTAGTACTTACATTTGGAAACATCAGACAAAATGAAAGCATTATGAACAAACAGGGAATTCACATTTAGCCACCCATCTGAAAAGATTTTCAATGCAATTAATAATTTGAAATAGAGTTTGAAATAAGGTTAATTTATTTTTAAGTCAATTTCTGGTAAGAAATGGGAAGCATATTATGAGTATACCAACTTCAGAGTGTTAGCTTTTTAATATCTTCTTATGCTCCTGAATTTTCATGGCCCAACAGAGTCCAACATCAAATTGCAGTATTCTGATTTTTTGTGCAGTCTGTCCCTTAAGGCAGTAGTCTGCTGAGATAATGCGAAAGAGGAGCTGCCAAATTATCATTCTTTCAGCAGAGATTTTGACTTGCTACATGAGTGATGCTGACAAAGTGACAGGATAAAGTTGGGTACTAACAGCAGTTTTAGAAATGTTCGCAGGTACATTAGTACCTGATTCACTGGCCATTTTTGAGAAAACATGCTATCTATTCCCAGAGCCCTGAGTTTGAGTTTATTCTCCTTTATGCTGTCAAATAAATACTTAACCTTTTCTCTATTTTTTTACCCTTCTCTTATGGAAAATCAGAGGAATTTAAAAATTATTTTTTTTTTATTTATTTTTAAAAAAGAAAATACAGAGTAGCACTGAAAGGTATTTCTTAAGCTCTAGCTGACGAGTAGTTCAGATTGCTACTAGTGACTACGATTTGGGCTTAGAAGCCTGGGTCCAAATTGAAGCTGAATTGTTGCTGAGATTCATCATCCACAAAGACATGAAAAGGTCTGACAGCTTCTGCAGCTGTGCTGACCACAGTTTACCCTTTTTATTACTTGAGTCCTAAAACATTCAGCAGTGTCCCAGAGCATTTTTCACAGCATTGAAAAACACAAAAGGAGATTGGAACAAGCAACTATTGTTAACTGCTATAACGTAAACTATGACATAGAACAAGGTAATCTAGTACTTGCATATTCAGTTAATAGTTCAGACTTCATCTGTGAAGTCTTCAGTTTGCTATTTCTAGATTACAAACCTGCAAGATATACACGTACATATATACACACATGTATATTTAGTCAAAAATTGTGAGTGACAGTCAACAAACTTTTGGCAGGCTCTTAAAAATATTGAAAAATTGACACAAAAAATTTGAAAGCTATGCATAAGTTATAGTCTGTAATACCATTTTTCTCCTGCAGTCATACACACAGAGGGCAAATTTAGCTTTTTTCTTTTCCATTTTCCTTGGGGTTTTTTTCATTGAATTTAAGATGGGTAACTTAAGAAAAAAAAACAGATAGTTGGTGGTTACTATCCAGATAGGAGGGGACTGATGGGGAGCCTTTTGCTATTTTTTTCCCTTTTTACAGTTTCAATCTATCAGTCAGCACGGAAATCCACACACTACGGTTAATACTTCATTGGGAATAAAGAATCAATTACTATCTGTGATAAACTGTGCAGACTGTTAGCATAAACCATAAGAACAGTTTTGCTTGAAGGAGTCCTGTTAAGGTTCAAGGGGATGAATATTTTCCAGCAGGTCCTGCGAGTCTGATAGACCATATCCGCTGACTTTAGGAGGTAACGAAACTGCCAATATCCTTGCTACCACGATCAATGGAAATGACAATCATAAGCAATGGGCATCCATGGGTAAGTCTCCTAGTGATTTCCTCGTTCTTTTTATGAAATGAAACCACTGAGAAGTGGCTTTAGTGGCTTTGTTTTTCCTTTTCTTTTTTAACTCTGATTTCTTTTATCTGTCCATAATACTTATTTAACTGAAAGCAATAAAAAGGGAGTGTTTTTTCTTTTCATCAAGTATCACAAAATAATCTCATTTATTTAAAAATTTTGCCATTTAGCCAAGATATTTTGCCCACCCAAAGTGCAGATTTTTTCCGCCACTGAATGAAAACATTGCAAATTTTTCTGAAAAGTTTGGCAAAGTAAGATTCAGCAAAATCTATTCTTTCATGAAAGCCATAGATAAGATTTAGGAATTGACAAGAGAGAATTATTTCATTATCTCTGCTTGTGTTGCCAGTTAAAGCAATAAATGGTAACTGCTCTCCTGAAAATCTATTTCTGGAACATGAGTGAATAAAGTAATCTCAGTAACTTTACTAAATCATATAAGTATATATGACATGTTTTCTAGACCAACTTTTTAAAAATGCAAAAGAACTGCACAGATTTCTAACCTGCAATAATTTGCTAATGAAAAATTGTGCTAAGTGGGTAAAACAATACAGGCTTTCAAGCCTTCAGGGTATTTTGGGTTTTATGACGTCAGTGACAGTTACAAACATTTTAAAGGAGACACATAAGAATACCTCAGTGGCACTGTTTTTAATAACCTAGGATGGAAACATGAATGTGCTTTATGAAACAGTCACACTATGAGTGAACATTAGGCTTCCTAAGGCAGGTAAAGTCTGCTCCATTTGTGGATTTTAGTAAATTTTTTTCAGTTTTTAATAACAGAAGAAGAAAGTTATTCCAGGGCGATAACTGAGAACAAAATCCTGTCCACTAAAGTTTTGTGCTTATAAATATGCTAATCTTGCTATTATTTTGCCTAAAAAGGAAGCAGCCATTCCTTTACAGCTTCTAACAGGCTCTGATGTACTGTCCATTTAGCTGTTGTATATAGTCTTTTAAACTGCAAAATAAGAACATTATACAACAGTGTCACTGTCTTCAAAAAATAAGTTTTTATTGCTATACCCAAAGTTTAATAACCATACTGGAAGTAGACAAGGCCAAAGCAGAGATGATAAACTCAGGATCCCAGTAACAGCTGGTGCCTTTTTCATGGGTGACAAAAGTTAAATTGCACAACTCTTTGGAGAATCAGTTAGATTTGCTTCAATACCCAAAGACAATGCAAGCCACAGAGAAAGACAGAAAGGTCAAGAATCCTGATAAATCAAGTATTTAGAACAGTTTATCTCTTTCTACAGTACCTATCAAAAATTTACCAAAGCCTTTTCAACTACAAGGACCATTTGGACTAAATACCCCTGACAAATTTATTCCAGCATGAATATTTACAATACCTGGCTGTCTGAAAGTAACCAACCTTAAGAACAGGTGAATAAATGGCTGGTAAATTAGCAAATTATATGGCTGGGAGATTTTATATTTCTTCAGCGAGAACCAAATCTGACCCAGATACTACTGGAGATAGTGAAACTCTTTCATTTGAGTCCAGGGGACTCTTGATTGATTGATTTGGTCCAGGTTTAGGGTCTTGATTTAAGATTTATTTTTTAATTTTTAAATAACATCCAATATTTAAAATTTCCCATGATGCTTAGGGACCACATGACAAGTATGATTCAAATGTATCACAGGAAAAACAGTGCCCTCCCTCCAGAACTGATGTTTATAAAAACCAAACAATGCAAATTGTAACTCAGTCCACCTAATCCCAAGCTAGCATTCTTTACTTTTTTCTAAAGAGCGAAAATTAATAAGTCTTAGTGTTTTTTATTTCTCCTAATGTACTTTCTCATCTTTTTCACTGAGGCAAGTCAGAGATGAAAGGAGATGACAGAAATAAAGCAAGAAGTTTTTAACCTTTCTCTTTCATATTTCTTTTATTTTTAAGTTTGAGAGTTTATTATTTTCATATTTTCATACAGCCTTGTTCCCCACTTACGGTCCTCTCATTCAAGAGGGCACATTCAAATCTCAAGCTCTCAAACAGGCCCCAAGAGCAGGCTTGTGTATGATTCTCATTCTCATCCCTTTCTTGCAATAGACAAAAGCCTTTTGATTTTTCTGATCTTTCTTTTTAGTAGGACTTGCATAACCATTGTATCCATCTTTTTCCTAGCCAGTTCAAAAGCTAAATTGATACGCTCATCAGCCTCTCCAAATTAACCTATTCAAGTCTAATTGGTTGATTCTTTTGTTTCTAAGCTTTCATCTACAGGGAGATTTCACCTTTGGGAATTTAGGTTAGCTGGATGAGCCAAGCATGTTTCCTCATTAATTTATGTTTCTGCTTCTGATTTTAAAACCACAGAAATCAGGCCTTCCTAGGGAGATTCCTCCCTTAAGCCACAAGTCACATCTTGACACTAACAATCCTTTGAGCTGCATACTACTGTGTAGCTAAAACCTAGTTAACAGACTTGTTTTGATTATGATTCTGGACTGGGACCTTCAGTTGTTAATGTCTTGTCTAGAGTAAAATCCTTTAAGAATTGGAAACCTTATGAAAAAATTACTTAAACATCTTTCTCAAAACTACAGATTCATATATAATATTGTTATAAGATATTAACCACAGTATTAAGAACTTTAGAAATTTCTCATTTTTTTTTCCATTTTCAGTCACCTGGGACTCCAGAACTATTTGAAGATAGATCTCATATTTTATTATTCCCCACACTGTTATTTAGAATTTTAAAAAAATAAACACCACCCCCCCCAAACAATTAAAAAAAACCCCACCAAACCCCAAAACTACTGTATTAGCAGAAATCTAGATATATTTTCTCCTATTTCATACAAATTTATGAGCAAATGCACATAGAGAGGAAAACCTTGTGTGGCTTCCCTGCACAGTAAGTAACTTTCAAACAAGATAAAATAAAACCACCACATTAAATTCTTCAAAATACTATCATGAGTCATATAGACAGAAGCCATAAAATATAAACAGTAATTTTTCTCATTGTAATACCACATATAGCACATAAAAATTTCTGTTAGCCCTCCAGTGTAGGCCCAGGAGTACTAGCACTTTATACATGCAGTTCTTAGCACTCACAAACCCCATTCCATGTCAGTGCTGGGAACCTGATGACATGGCAGCTAAGGATTTATTCTCACACACGCAATAGCTTGCACACAATGGGATTACAAAGATACAAGAAGGACTGATGTAGTTCCAAAGAAGGAGAATCTCCTTTATTTTGTGCTTCCACCTATTTTCACAAACCAAAATGTACTAAGTTTTTAAAGTAATTTTAATTGTTGAAGAGTTTTGTTTGTTTAGAAGTTAATTGAATTAGAAGTTAGGTTTCTTTCATTTTTCTTTACCGTTCCAGTTCACAAACTGCATTGCCACTTTGTATTCCTGCAGTAACCTGCAGTAAGACCATAACAGAAAGGGCAAAACAGGAGCTAAGAGGAATTAGCTTTAACCCTAATTAAATCAATGACTCATTCAATGAAACACCACCAAGACACATCCAGCTCAGCTGGAAGAAACGGCTCACAAAACAGACCTAGCCTGGGGAATTCCTCACGACAGGAAAAGGTTTACGGAAATAAATAGTGCATTAGAGAATTTTTTTTTTTTTTTAAGATGAGAAGCCTGAAACTATTTTAAAATTAAGCCAGGATTCATTTATGTATTTCAACATTCTGTTGCTGTACAAGATTAGCTGCAGATTCTCTTTGCCTTTCCTGTGTTCCTCGTTGTTATCCCTATATTTCTTGCATTGATGAATGTAAGGCAGGACAATGATCAAAGGCATCAAGGTGCTTGAAGAAGGGACTTTGTGGAAATATGGGGAGAATCTACATTCTGTAGATTCTTTCCAGTCAAGAATCTAGATTCACATATCTCTGGCTGAAGGGAGAGGCAAAACCCTGTCATCCAAATGTCTAGTTTTCTAAAAATGAATGGCACTTTGTCATTGACTTGTGAGACAACTTCAATCAGTTTTTCTATCATCCTTTGATTTACTGTGCACAAACACATTTGATTCCTGATATTAAGAAGACAGAGTAATTTTGTTATAAATTTTCCTCCATTTTGTCAGAACAACATACAGTGTTTGCTGTATATGAGCATACCCCTAACAAGGATGAATCACTGCATTCAACAGAATTCAAGCGTTTTACATAACCTTTGTTTTCAGAACAGTTAAAAGCATGGTAGTTGTACGCTTATGTTAACCAGAAGCAGTCACGTTCAGGATAGGTATGTATTTGACTTTCTTTATGCTATGATTTTTATCCTTTAGAAATGTATTCACTGTCTTTTTCATTCATTGATAGCCATATTACAGTGGTATTTTGCCTGCTGATGCAATATGCCAGTGCCACAAGCTTATAATTAAAAAGATGAGAATTAAAAGTTGGTTACATCCCAAAAAAACTAGAAGTCCCTTCTGTATAGCACTGTCATACAATAGTATGGTTGTCAATTTGTTCTTGTTGCCTTATGAAGTTAGGAAAAAGTAACATAGGGGAAAGTAAAGAAGCAGAATGATATCAAGTGAAATGAGATCATTACAATGATCAAAATTGAAGGTTAATAAAAGGCTGACCATTTTTTTTGTCCATCCCAGGCAGAAAAAGATTCAGCCTTCGAAAAAGACCCAACAAAACTTAAACTCTTAAAAAGAAAACAAAGGTTTCTATATTTTCAAGGGCTGAGATAACACCACAAACAAATTCAACATAAAACTTTGTTTCACGCGATCTCATAAGGCCATCCCAAAAGCTTATTTTAACAGTCCAAATATCACACAAGTTATTCACAAACCTTTTAAAAGGGATAAATTTAAGGAGTTTCTCTAGTCATTTTAAAAAATTAAATCATTATGTAACTAAATATTAAAATTAAGATGCATTCACAGTTCCCATCCTGACTCTCAACTACACTTAACTACACATGAGGAAAAAGAGAAATCTAGCTTCCCTGGTATGCTCCAGCAACATCCAGAAAAATTCCAAAATCTGTAAAGGAAAATAAAGAAAGACAACATCTCTCACAACATACAAAAAAGAGAAGTCCAAATCTCAGCACAGCTGATCTTTAAAGGACAGCAAGAGAGGAAAACACCAGGAATTTTATTCTACTAAATGAGAGTATATTTTGCTCGCTTGTACAAAGGACTATACATATGCAAAACCAGCAATAAAAGCATAAAATACAATAATTGCTCATAACAGGAGCAGTGAAGGTCAGAATAGTGACTATTCCTCACTCTCTTCACCATTATCCTGCTGAACATACACCATCTATTTTTAAAATAGTAACTGTATGAATATATTAAAACATTCACCAAAGACCTCTCTGAACACTCAATGCTATTTAGAAAAGTCAGAGCTTTGACTATCTTCCATTAAAAAAAAAAATCCTGTAAGTGGCCTAGAGCACAGTTCATTGCTTCTATGCATCCGACACAATGGGCCATTTAAGGTGAAATGAATTGTACGCATTAGTTTAATCATATCCTAAAGCACATAAAGTAGTAATGCCAGAGAAATAAGATTATTTTTTTTTCTAAGAAAGTTTCAGAGTTAGACCAAGACCTTTATGAAATGGGATTTTAAGCCCCTACTGATAACATATCTGCTGTCCAAAAAGGAAACAACATTAATGAAGAAATTCGTACAGGCTGTTTATTGATACCAGATTTATTTAACAGTTTATCTCCCTTAAAGGCTATTAGAACAGTAATAATGACAAAAGCAGCTCTCCATACATATCAGCTGTTGGGATAATAGTACAAATTCAGTTGAAAAATGCTAACACTTAACTTGCTATTGTCTGCATCTAGAGAAGGCTCAATTATACCTCTAGCGCCTGAAGTAAATCATCATTTTAACTGGGGTACTGCTTCCATTTCATGTTGGTGTTTTGTGTTTGGTGTTTGGTTTTTTTATATGCCCCTCATTTTGTAGCTAAATAAAAGATGAACCAGCGTTCACTGCAATCAACAGAAAGAAGTATGTCACTGTAATTGATCTGATATGAAAATAAGAGGGAAATATACCAACTTCATTTGAAAGTACACCATTAATCCTGAGACACTGTTCACTCCCTGCCCTTCTGAAGTCCCCATCACATATTCCTGGCAGCAGCCAGCACTATTTGATAGTTTCGTTACTTTTTTAGGTGATTTCAAGCATCGGTAGATGAAGATAAAAACGCAACTACACAATTCTGCCAGCTCTTCAAAAATTGTTCTGTAAATCAGAAAGGTCAGGAGTACGCGACCTCCCCATATTAGAAGCGAAAGTGTAAGTGAAAAGAACAATAACAAATATTCATGTAATACAGTGACAGACAGGAAATGCATAGATTAGTAGGCAGATTAGTTAGAAAGCTAATCAAATCAAAGTCCAAGTTTGCAGTTGTATACATATAAGCATTAAAATCAATGGAACATTTGACTCAGTTGGTTCAGTTATGTTGATACTAACTTCAGTACCTCTCCATGAAAAAACTCAAAGATTACTCACCCTGATTAATTCTGTAAGGGTTACTTCTTGTCTGGCTAACACACACCATCAGAATAGATGAAACAAGATTTATATCACAGTCAAATATTTAATTCTGAGTCCTGCTCATCGAGGTGTTGAGGACTATTCAATGGGACCATTCAATGTGTTTTGATTCTATAAATGTCATAATATAGTCTAAATGGCAACAGTTCAATCCTAAATTGAACTGAAACCAGTGACAGTATAAAATGCTTTTATGACTAGACAATAGTAGAGATGCCAAGTGCCCATTAAGCTCATTATCCAAAAAAAATGGATGTCAATTCCATGATTGAAAACATTTCCTTAAGTGACCTGGCCAGTATTCTAAAGTAACTTCCTGAGAGAAGATTTACAGAGTTACTAACAGATTCAGGCACAGAACTTTAGTAGATGGTTCAATGCTTCTTCCTCACTGAGGAAACTGGTACAAAGAAAAGTGAAGGAATACATTCAAAACTGACTACCAATTTCAGGGATCTCAATTTGAGTTGCCAGGTCTGTTGAAGGAACTTGAACATCTGTGCCAAATCTAGTAACTGTTACCTAAAACTTAAGTAGCTGTTGCCTGGTTTAGAGTAAGTATTCAAACCCAACCTTAAGAGAGAGCTCTTGGGCACCAATTGGTAGTATGACTTTCTATATCTAGTGTGACTTTCTATTCTGATTGAATTCAGGGTAACTAAATGCAGCTGAAAAATTGCTTTGCTAGGTAAAATAACTTCACAGTTCATAGGACAGGAACTGATTGTAATTCATTAGTCATGTTGAAAAATTGATTCCACACAATTCCCTTTCTAACAATGGAACAGTTCAAGGAGGACACTTACCTTTCAGAACAAATAGAAAGAAGACTACTCCAACCAACTGAAGAGGTAACAGAGTGAATAATAAGTAGAGAGAACGGACAGAGCTTGAAATTATTTTCTCTGAAATGTTTTAGGTGAAAAAAAATAATCAAGGTTTGGTTTTCAGAATCAGGAGTGTCACCAGTTACTGTTTTTCCCCAGTAGCTGAATAGTTTAAGAGCTCTTTTTGAGGTGAAGCCCTGGACAGAACTCAGTCCTTAGTCCAAGAGAATCAGAGATGAAACCTTCCATTTTGTAAGACTGTCCTAAAGAACAACTTACAGAATTCAAGTTTGAGTAAGTCTTCCAATCCATAGTGTTGGTGGTTTTCTGTTTCTTATTAAATATGTGAGATCAAGAAAGAAAATCACTCCATCTGCACCCCCCAGGCAAAGACATGTATAGGAGATAAAAAACCTGAGTAAAGCTGAATCCTTCAGCAAGAGAATTCACATAAGCAACCAGACAGCTGTCACGTCACATTGAAACATTTCTAGTGGGCACAACATCCATATCTATGAAGCAGCACTAAAATATTCATTCAATATCCCATTATGAATCCCTGAAGCCATTCATGCTTTATTTCTGTTCACCCTACTTATTTCAAAAAATACATGCTTTTGAAACAAAATCAATCTGTAAAAAAATGCATTATACAAAAACTGTTAATGGTGCATTGCGTTATAAGTTTCTGTTGTGTTTTCTCATGCCGTATAAATTGCAGTGAACAAAATTATCTTGGGAATTTTGTGTTAAGCTGTGTTTTCCTTCTGATACCTTTATTTTAGCCAGATAACTCAGTAGCACATGTTAGCATATCATCATGTCATCATATCATTTCAATAGTACTCATTACTGTAATTCTTCTAACTTTGCTAACAGAATGCCTCCAAGATGTGGATTCAGCCTACTTTTTTCTCTTCATTACCAAATACAACAAGGAAAGGGAAATAATCGAAAAATAGGGTACCGTGCCGTTTGATATTTCCATCAGATGAAATATTCTTGATTGATTCTTTTCTATCTCACTTCTACAATATAAAAATAACCAAAAATGTAGCTTAGTTGCACAGGACCAAATCTGTTTTCTACATTTCCAAGGCCTGTGTGGCTCTTTGTCTTCAAGTTTTGCTTTCTGTATTACATATAGAACAGAAAGCCTTGACACCAGCCTCTTACTCCTATCATTCAGACCCCAAAGTGCTCATACCTACTTACAGACACACTATTGGATGTAGTATATATGGCAAAAGCTTATCATGTATCAGATGGTCCTATTTCATGTACCAAAATCTTTGACTTGTAATTTTCTATTTCAGATTTAAAAATGTAATAATTTTTGGACAATGACATCTCCTATACTTGAACTGCGGTTATCCTACGAAACTGATCTGCTTCACTGTCAGTGTGCTATCAAGGACTACGCAGCAGCAGATGTGGATAAAATGCTGGTCCTGGTAAAATAATAAGTGAAACTGTCTTGACTCTTGTTTAGCTGGAGGGAAAGCAGGAAAATGCTAAGTGAATGCTTCCAGTAGATAAAAGTCCACATTACCAGTGTTTCCAAATGCATAGGGTTATTATGTAAATCAATCTGTTTCGGGCAACCCTAAACTGCTGTTACGGCTGAAAGCACAATTCTCATTTTGTGTACCTAATAGCAGGAAAGTTAAGGGTGAAAATCTTAATCCTTAGTTAGGTAATATCTTATTACTCATCATTGATACTCTGAATTCATGAAATTACACTTCATGAGTGTAAAACAAAGCAAAAAAATAGACTCACTATATGCTAGCATACAAAAAGCATAGAAGTACATAAAGAACTAATGCTCACCATTTTCCGGGTTATTAAAACCTAAAAGAATATAAAATGTTTAGTTATGAAATTTAAAATAAAGGAGTAGCTTTTTATAGGGCAAATATACAGAATTTGAAACTTGTGCTACAAAATCTTGTGAAGTCTGCTTGGCTTTAGAAAGCAAGAATAAATACTGATAGAAGTAAAATCTACCTAGGACTTAAAAAGAGACTTTTTTTAGAGGGGGGTAGGGAATGATCTGATTTGTGGAATGCTGGAGAGACATTCAGGAAAGAGTACACCCCTGTGCTTCCCTGTTCTGTACGCAGCTTTGAGCACCGGCTGCTTGCCACTGTCTAGATAACACAATGTTAGCTGCATAATTTTTTCACATTCATGCAAAACCCACCACCATCTAAACACTTCTATGGGTGCTTGGTGTACACTATAAGGTGTATAGAGACAGACACCAGGTAAGTTTGCTCTCCTTATCTGTTAGACATTAAAATGCCTTAATGTCAGCCTGCTGAGATCCCTTAAATCTGGATGGATTTTGAATTAGATGTAAATTTTTAAATAAAGAAATATTCTGACCACATCTAGTTTATAACCTTCTAACAGAATAGGAGAATTTATCTCGGAATTTCACCAACTTTCTACGAAAAAAAATATTCGCACAGCATGTTCTGAAAACTTTCATACAGACACTAGCAAGTGACTACATTATACCACCAGTATGACATGTTTGGAGGTCAGTCTCTTCTCCCAAGACAGAGGCAATAGGACAAGAGGACATGGCCTCAAGTTGTACCAGGGGAGGTTCAGATGGGATATTAAGAAAAATCTTTACACTGAAAGGGTTATTAAGCATTGGAATAGGCTGCCCAAGGAAGTGGCTGAGGCACCATCCCTGGAGGTATTTAAAAGATGGGTAGACACAATGCTTAGAGACGTGGTTTAAAGATGTTTTTTATCAGTGTTAGGTTGACGGTTGGACTAGATGATCTGAAAGGTCCCTTCCAACCTCGACAATTCTATAATTCTATTTTATATCTTCATTTGCAGGTGATGGTTTCTCACTGGAAAGCCATTTCATCAATTTAAGGAAGATAGCTTTTGAGGCTATATTTCATTTTTCCATAAATTCTGATATGGCAAATCATGGCTACGCAATCTGTACCTAACAATATAAGTGAAGGAAATTAAAGTGGGATTTCATATTTAATAAAGATCTATAGCCTATCTGTAAATCATCCAACTAGAAAAAATCAGATTTTGAGATAAAGAAAGCAGGAAAAAAGACTATATATAATGACTTGCAACAGATACGAACACATAAAATCCATAGAACCGAACTGATATGGCATGGATAAGAATTACTTTTTTTTTAAATTTTATTTAAAGAGTAAAAATAGAGACTAGTTTAGCAGCCTTTTTTAAGGACTACTCATCAGTAAGCTAGTTTAGAGATGGAAGACTTATGTTCTAGCCTTGGTCAATTACCACTGAAAGCTATTGCTATCAACTGACTGCTTGATGGCTCCTGTGAGGGAGCCTGATAGCCTCATCCCTGATGCTGATGAGCAGTAAATGCCCATACATATCACAGTGCTGTCATTGCAAGTGCAATCATGTGGCTCCCTCTTTCCAGCAGCGAATTGGAAACCAGGACAGACTCATACACTGACTTTTGTATGATCTTAGGACTATTAAACACTGTGAGCCATAATACAGTTCTGCTGGGCTGAGGTATAATTGTGTAGAAGAGGGAGCCATGAGAGGCTAAGTGGAAGTGGCAATGCTTCTGTAGCCACTGGCCATAGTGCATCTGTTACCTTCTGGAGTCATTATAGCTTCCATTTTGACATACCAAGTCTTAGAAAGCTTTAAGAGCGGATTCCTGTTCTGCATTAAAATGTTAGTGATCTGAGGGAACAAGTATGAGTATGCAGTTCATCGGTCAAGTTCAGGCACCTGTATTTAAAATTGTTCAGTTAACAGGGTATTATATTTTAGTTCCCTTGCTGACTGCCAGAAGAATTGGAATGACTCAGGCAGAAAGATACAAATGTGCAGACATACATAAAAGACTGGCTGATGTGAAAGACTGATCATATTTCTTACAGCTAAGCAGTCATCATGGGACACTCGGATAATTTCACCTGCACAAAATATTACACAGGCTTCCACAGAATTAATATTTCAAATCACTTCCTTGTTCTGTCACCACCTTTCTGCATTTAATGTAGTTGTTTGTATCAGTCTGAAGGAAAAGCTGTAGCTAATTTTCCTAGTGACCCTAATGAATGAAACAAGTTACTCTATTTCCTTGAGCAGCATTTTGTTTCCACAGAATGTTTCTCTGCACAGCAATTTCACTGCAGTTCCACTGCACAGAAGTATTTTCAGTCAACATTCTGTCATTCTCACAAGTGTTATTAAATACTGTTAGTCATATACCAACCATCTGTATCTTACAATGCTTACTTCAGTCCTGTATTAAGAAATTAATATGTTATGGGGAAACACGGGAAAAAATAGCAGACAAATATTACTGAAAATCTAAGAGAGTCTCTAAACTGAATATGATGCCATAGGGTTAGCTTTGTTGTACATTGTTTAGTATTTATATTTGAGGCTCGAGGATTTTCTACAGTGGCATATAGACAACATTTTTTTCATTCAAAATCTTATGATTAAAAAACAAGACAGAAAGAATGAATGAATAGAATAAGCCTTAAGACTTCACTTAATTTATCCTCATGAAAGCAAAAAGACTATTGCTAGGTTGGAAGTGATCTATAGGGCAACACATTTGTCAGATATATTTAATTGTATAATCACATTAAAGGAGGAATTCAAGACTGCTTTCTTTGTAAGTTAGTCCTCATCATCAAAAACAGTTTGTGGTAAATAATAGGTATGATAAAATCACTGTTTGTATACGATGAGTTTTTTTTATGCCAGACTAAATTTCTGATATTGTTGGTACCTCTCTTGGAATTCAGTATTTGACAACTCCATCAGTGTTTTGGTATAGGTTTAAAAAAGTTAAGAATAATTCATAATTTGGACATAAATTTATACTTTAAAAAAATTCTCTTTTATAAGGTAGTTGTTTTTTAAAACCTTCACATATTACCACAGAACTATGTTACAGTTTTAATACACAAAAGATTTTTTTGCTAAATGTCTTTGTTTAAAACAAATAATCTTAGATTGAAATAACTGTAGCTTAAATTTGGTTTAAAATTCATCTGTGCTTAGACTGAAATAAAATTTCAGACTAGGCTAGCATAGTCATGTGTATGCAGCCTATAAGAAAACAGGGCAAAAAACCTTTTCCTGAAAAATCACCTACCACTGCTAAGACACAACTTTGTATCTGAACCATAACAGTTTTTTATGACACAATATCCTCTCCCACCTTTCAGTCCTGCCTCTCCAGAGCCCTTCAGGTAACACATAAAAAAGCCACACTAATTCAGAGAGATGACACTTTCTAAAAACAAAAATTGCTTCTTCTGGTTCCCACTGTTAGAAAGTTTATGACTTTAATCATATCTGACATCAAATTCTATTCCCAACCTATACATTGAACACGTTTAAATAACTGAAAATTACTTTTGTGGGGTGTGGAAATACCAGTAATAAATAAGGGGAAAACTCCAGTTTCATCTACCTCTAGATGACAGGTATTTGCAAGGTCGTCCTTGAGGGTATCTTCATCTCTTTTTAGACATACTAACTTGCATCACAAAACACCGTCAACATTTATTACTGAACAGAAGACTTTAAAGCTTTACAGACTACTGAAATTGTAGTTTCTGCCTCATCGTTGTTTGACAACTAATACAGTGGTTTTGCAGGTGGCTTCGAATATCAGCTTTCAATGGATGCCTTATGAAATCTATACAGTTGGATCCCAGAGAGGTGGCATACGTATACAAAGTTCTCTATGACATGAACATGTCTAAACTCCTCAGATATCTCAAAGCCTTAGTATTCATTTAATACGTTCCTGATATTAATAATTAAGAAGTCACCATGGTAAACCAATTGTTTTTTATTAAGATAGCCATAGCATTTGTTCTAAAAGCATTTGGACATGTAATAATGCACATTAAAATACATTATTACTTAACTGCAGTTTGGTTCTCGTAAATCATATTCAAGTTAATAGCTTTCACTTGAAGTAATGGAAACTCTTTCCAATGGTTTGTACCTTCTCTCAAGTATTAAGCTTTAAAATAGAGAAGATTCTGAACCATGATTCAAAGAGAAATTTTATGTACCTTGCAAGCCAGCGAAGACCCAAGATGAACACACATTCACCTAACCAACAGCCCGGTGTAAGCTTTCACTGCGTGCTTTGCAAAGGAACAAGATTGCATCCTGTTGCCATTTCATTTAAATCTGAAAAGTCTTCCTTTATGCAGGAAAAGACTGAGCATCCCTGCCTGGTCATTTCCGACATCTGTAACAAAGTAAAGGGATGCAAAATGACCAGACCACCCAGACCCGCTTGTGTTTCATGACCACTTCAGGGAAATTGGTCATAGTGTAGATAGACAGGGGTCTGAATATGCAGCTAAGGCAAATCCTTCAAATTTTCAATGCAAAAGACAAGCAATAAGAATACCCAGAGTGCTAAATGACCTTACACAGCCTCACCTCACTAAATTAGAGCTAGAGACAGATCCAAGCATTTAAGATATTACATGGTGAAGACTCAGTTTAGGATTCTGTGTGGAAGGCAGGCATTTGCAGCGGGATTTGTCTTTCCTTGCACTGATACTTAAAGACACCTGCATTTTGGAATTCTGAAAATTCTACTTGTTCTACTAAGAATATGTTTAAGTTGGTTTTTAGTCCATCTAAAAGATAATTGAACCAGTCAGTTTCTTGTAACCACTTAAGATCAATGTTATTATCACGGTCCTTTAAATGTTCAAGAACGTGACTAGTAGATCTGGACTAAAATCTGGCTATACTATTAAAACTTTTCAGTGAGAAAGTATCATGGAAAGTCAGTCCAATATTAATCATGGTAATACGATAATTAATTTGAATAGCAGATACTAATCCAACTTGTGTTCTAAAGGAATACTACTTGCATGATACAGAAACACACATAGTTAAAAGAACTGATGCCAGGATAATTTTGAATTAAACCATCCTAATATATTATTGGTATATCACACCATTTAATGGGATTTATTATCAGATTTTCCCTCAGAATGCTGAGTCAAACATTGGTATATCCAGTTTACTAATTTCTTATTTATACTTACTCTTTGACTCAAAGAAACGGATTGAATTTCACTTTGTTCAACCCCTGACATGAACTTCCAAAGATAAACAAACTAGCTACACAATTTTTTTGCAAGGCATGTCACTAAGCAAAAAGTGGACATCTTGGTGGTTCTGTACGGGTACTTTTCTGCTCTTTTTGCTAAGATAGACTTTAACTAGTGATAAACTGGCTTCTGGATTGACAACACAGTGTTGAAAGGGTTCAGGACATTCTGAAAACTCCTCCACATCTTCCCATTCACACAGCTCACACGTGCTCCTGCTGACTCTACCTGCTTCTTGGACAGAGCAGAACCCAGTCCTCCTCCCACTGCAGCACTTCCTAGTCCTCTGATATTTAGTGGACCTTTGAGACCATCAGTGTTAGCCTTTTTCACTTTCTTCAGCATTCACCAGCTGTTCTTGGCACTTTAAATTTCCCTAGCCTTTGCCAGTAATCTCAACTACTCCCATACTCAACGTAGACAGCAAGTTTAAACAGAATTAAATTTTTAATTGCATTCAGCATGTTTGAAGATATATGTTAGCCCTAAATATGAATGTGTAAGGAAAAAATGTCAGCTGTTAATGCCTGTAGACTCCACGTCTAGCTGTCAGAAGTAGCCCTGGACTGCCATTCTCCATCTCAGGTATTCAAAATACAATTATTGAGCTTTCAGAAGGCAGGAAATAGTAAACAGTTAAAATTCTTTTTCCTCCCCACAACCATGACTGTGGAGATAATACTATGCAACCTGTCCACTTTGGTGGATAAGCCTGGTGTCTCATAAATCACTCAACAGAAAATTGCCACAGGAGATTGCTCTCTTACAGAATTATCATGCTCACTGTTCCTCTTTATTAAGACCACTTGAGATACAGACTGAAAGCCAAAAGCTTTCAGGCTTGATTTCTCCTAAGAACTCCAAGAACAGCCATCATTTCTCTCTAAATACGTAGACATGTAAAATATTTTTCTTCAAATATATGCTAAGACGTGCCATATCAGGTCACATAATTCAAGCCTCTGAGCCATTTCTGTATGCCTTTCTCAAATATGCCACATATACACAGTAACGTCTTAATGTACAAAACTGACTTCAGAACTGGTATCATAATTTATTAACTAATCCATTTATAAAAACCCTATCAAAAAAACCCATAAAGTAAATAATATTTTTTCCCCTTTTCAGAGAATATTACATTTTTTCAAATGGGTGGTAAGAGCAAAGGTTTCTGTAAAAAATTTTTATGGAGTTATATTTTTACACACGAATCATGCCTTCCTTTGTCGCCTTGAGGCACAGTTGAAACAGTGTCCAATGACCCTTAAAAACTAAGATTTATCCAAATAATTTGATTTGTTGTCAACGTAGGTTTGCTTTATTCTCTGTTATGAAAGCAGACAAAACCATTATGCTTCCAAGATTTATATATTTTTTTTTTTTAAAGAATTGTCTGGTTTTATTTTTGGTTTGCTGGCATGAACAATTCCTATTGCATACCTTCAATTTTACTTGCTTCAATTAATGTTTCTTCCTAATAGTATCACATATTCTATATTTCCATTTTTTGGTAGGTTGTATGTACATATGTAAACATGTCAGATTAAGTGAAGAATATAAGACCTCACAACACATTAGCAGCTGAAAAACATTTAATTCTTTTTTTTCCCTGTCTTATTCAAATATACTTTACGTAGTACGCATTAGTAAACTCTCTTTTATTGTCTTTTGTAAACATTCAAAATCAAACACTTTTAGCCAATAACTTATGAATGGAAGGGTGAACTGTATTGCCTTATCTAACAGACTAAAGTGAGTATTGCAAATCTTATGTATGCAGGTCTACAGAATATAAAGTCATACCAGCTCTTCAGCTAGAAAACACAAGACAAATTGACTATAATGCAGGAGATGATTTTGCAGTTCAGTTTTACAGTTTTAGTTTACAGTTGTTAAATGTAAATCCTTCCAAACTCCTGTCACAGCATTATTCTATGCTATGCCTTTATGGCAAATAACTGTGTCCCACATTAGAGCTCCAAGTGAAGGAAATAATGGACAGGTTTTTTTTAAATCAGCTTAGAAGATAACAGCTATTATCTGAAGAAACAGCCAAAATCAGGGACAGCTGTATTAACTATTGAGAGGAAAGAAAAAAAAAAAAAGGAAAAAAGAAAGACATTCCAAATCAAATGCATTAACAATTTTAGAATATGTTCAGATGGTTAACTGTGGCAAAAATCCAGTGTTCTGCTTTTAGTCTGATGTCAATTTCTCTAACAAAATGTTCAGGAGAGGAATAGCTGTCAACTTCCTGCCATGTTGTATATTAAAAAGTCTGCAAACCTGATAAAAATAACATGATACATTGGAACATGTACATTTGTCCACGGAAATTTACTTCTCCTGTTAACTTGCAATTTAAAAAATAAAAAAAAAATATATTTTTTTTTCTTTCAAAGAGAAACCTTGCCATTCCCTACATACTTAGGGAAAAACGGTCTTTCAGATCAAGGAATCCCTTTTTAGTTTAAAGGGTTTTCAGAGCTGAGTTACAAATTATTTTTAATGTTGCCTGTGTGAAATTTGCCACTGCAGACATTTACAGCTAGTGAATTCCGTAGACACACCTTTCATAATTTTTTTCTCTTTTTTTATCACATCAGTCAGAGTCTGTGTCCAGAGTTTTTAATTCTTTTGGTACGTGTGGCAAACTCTGTTCTTTGTGTTTCAGTTTTTTTTCCAAGCACCTAAAATAACCTAATTGGAAAATATTTCATTTGGAATTCAGTTTGCACCAGATGGATTCTCTGCAACAATAGACTGGTTAGACTGATCACTCGCTTTAGGAAAGCTGCCAAGTACATACCCCCGTAGGTCCCCTGTTGCTTAGAAAAGGGTCCAGGCTTCCAGCCCTACAACAGTTTCTAAGATAACCACGGTAACAATATGCTAGCAAAGTATCTCATCATTTTGCCGATAGAAAAATTGAAGCAAAAGTTGAAATGTTTGATCCAGGTCGTAAAGACAGGCTTCAGTAAAAAATTTAAATCTGAGCCTCCCTTCAAATATAGTCAACTAACTAGATTTCATAATGTCAAAAACTGAACGTCTAGGTAGTAAACTGGTTCCATCCAGAAAGCAAGAAGAGAAATAACGTGCACTGAGTTCTCTTGCAGTTTGCCTACTGATTCATTGAGCCTTCAATAATCCAGAGACTGGGGATTCTCATTTATCATCAGACTATTTTTAATTATTTAATCTTCTTTCTTTATGATCCCAATCCGGTGTCCACTAAATTCAAAAGAAACAGATCAATGACTTCAAGGAGCGTTCTATCAGCTGCAGAACTGAGATAAGGCTCGTTTCAAAGTATAGGCAAACATCAGAATCTGGGAGCGAGGCAGCATCACGATCAGACTTGGCACCGCCGAGGGAGGAGGTGTCAAGGTGGACAGTCTGAGTGGGGTCCTGCAGTTTTCAGCCCTCCTAGTAGATAAGCAAAATGCATATGCTCTCTCCCTCCTCCCTAACTGCTGTGTATCAGGATGCTGAAGTGCTCTGTCTGGCTCAAGCTGAAAGAAGCGTGTGTCTTTATTCTGAACACAACCTTAACCCCATTAAGAGTATTTTGTACAATTAAATACTTCTTATAGCACTTTTCCATTACTGTTATTCTTTTCTTACTATAAAGAGCATTTTTACTGGAACTTAAGGGTATTGCATATTAAATAGTATTCTCTTCATAGCAGTAATATTCCTATTATCATAAGGGAACACACAGTGAACAGTGATATTAATAACCACAAAACCAAAATATTAGATTGAAGGAGCAATTACATTCATGCAGTGCTTGCTAACAGGAATAACACCCAATGCTACGCATACATGCGGTGCATAATTAAATGAATGTTTTTATCTAGCCCATTTAATCGTAAAAATGCAGACTTTATACCTAAGGCAACATCATAACTCTATACTCTTCTCCGCCAGACTCCTAAACAGAAAGAGCTGTTGTGACACTCATTCATAACGGTTATGAATAGTCAAATTTTCCACTTAGGTAATTGGAAACTCTTTTCTTGCACTTTAGGCTTGCAGTCGAGATAAATAATCTGCATAGGAACAGAAACTACTTTTTCCAGTTTTGAAAGATCTGTCCATGTTGAAAAGGAAAAGTTAGTGAAGCAACTAAGAAAGCTTAGCAATCACAGCCTAACGCTGTTCCTGAAAACAAGGCAGAATACCTGTGTTGTATTCTGCAGAAGTATAATTCCAGCTACATAAATGTATTTTATTCTAGAGCAAATTACTGGAATTTCTAACTTTAACAGTGTTCAACTTTGTGACATTTCAGTTTCAACTGAAATGGAAAGCATACATGAATTTCTGGAGAGAGAAATATAAAAGTAAATTTCATTTTTATAATCTCAAATTCAGGGTTCAGTAAGGATAACTAATAACAATAATATTTTTCTTAATATATGATGGATTTGTGCAAGTCATCATGGATTTTTAAAAGGATTTTGATAGACAAAGTTAAACTCAGGCTTGATTCAAAATGTATAGGAATGTATTGAACAGATTGACAGTGCTGGAATCTATAACCTTACAGCCTATAATAATTCTAATTCAAAATAATTCTAATTCAGCATGTGTTTGACGGAACTATCCTATCATTAGAAATCACTGAAGTCTAATTTGGAGCCATAAGCACTGAAATATATACATCCTAATTAAAAAACACTGACGTACAAAACATTTTCTAAATACAAGGGATCTTGTACATTTTCATTCCTCACAGCATGGTTCAAATAAAATTCAACCATAGCATTGTATTTTATTGGTTTACAATGCCTCTTGAAGATGTCTGAGAATTACAATTAAACATTTAAAGAAATGTAAACCCTGATTAATATGTATTGAAAATAAAGGCTTCAATTCACATTTGTTTCTCAACTACTTAACTGATTTCAGTGGAGCTACCTATATTTACACTATACAATTAAGATTAATTCTAGACTTCAAGTAGTGTCAAATTAACAGTCCTTTAGACCAAAAAAAGTTTTTATTTGTTTAACAGGGAGAGCATAGAAAACAATGCCCTACAGTTGGTCTTGGATTTGATCATTGTTCTTCACTCTCGTCAAAGAGGACACACGCTCTAAAGACAGGATGTGAAACACATCCTCACTGAGGTCAGTGAAGCCTTTATGAATTTTACATAAAATGATTTACTGTAACTGATGAAATCCCATGGACCATGAAACTAATAAAAGTTCAACTGGTTGCAACTGTACCTTTACTACCTCTGGTCTACAACTAAGTACAAAAACATTTTACAAAGGCAATAACTTCCACAGAAAAATAGGTTTTAAGCTTACTTTGATTTGAGCCAAAACCAAAACAAATTCCTCAATGTAAACAGGTCTGTTACACTAATGCAGGTTATTCTGGAATATTCATAACATCAATACCCTTTAACAGGAACTGTTGCTTTTCATTGACCGGATGGTCAATACACTATAGAACTGGCTTAAATCTTTGCCAGTTCCTCTTGATGAAAATTTACTCGTAACATAAGGTTTTTTCCATAGTCTCTTTGAATATCATTAAAAAGATTTTTTGGTGTGATCTAACACATTCCATCTCCTAGCAACTGAGTTAACAATTACTTAAGTAACTTAAAATACTGTTCCATAAGCTTGTAACTGGGACAGGGGAAAGCATATTTGTATTCTAAAGTGCCACCAAGAAACTATTTCTCCTTTCTCTTATGTGACATTCCAGCAAAGGCTGTAACTGGCACAATTACTTCCTGGCATGTTTGCATTGCCGGAAATAATTTAAAAGGATTGATTTGCATTTCCTTCTTTGTTGGAGCTGTGACAATAACACTATTCCTGTGGGTGCAAATGAGGTAACAGGGACAAAAAGCATTACTTAAAAACCTTGCTAAAAGTCTTCTTGTGTTAGTCTGCATAAAGCCTTGTCTGCCTTAAAAGTGGATCAGACTATTTTAAAAACATGTAACATAGAGTACAGTCAAAAAAAAAAATTGTTAGCTTGGGAATCAATATTTGTTGTTGTGACACAGGCGTTGTTGTGTCAATCTAGGTGAATTGAGTAAAAGAACCAGAACGTGGCCTATATATATTGACACTTAAATTAAAAGTTAGCAATACGGGAAACTGAGGCACACACTGCACAAGTCACTTGAATTAAACATTCTGTCACATTAGATACTTCAGAGAAGAAAACCTTATAAAGCTCAAGGACATAAAAGGGAATATTCTACAAAGACCACCTAAATCTTATTAACAGAATATCACATTACATGTATTGCACACAAGAAATGAAGTATCAATAATCTCTATTCCACATAAAGGACTTGGGGTGAAAATAGAGTTTTAGGCAGGCTAATTTGATAAAGCTAGGCTGTATAGTTGTCTTTTAAAAAGCCACACAGGAGTTATGGAATTTTGTGATTTCTATTTAGATAAATGGTGTCTCTGTACTACAGTCACTGAAGGTTTGCTTTACTACAAAACAAAACAAAAATCATGTCAACCAGATATGAGATGGGACATAATGTGGTCAGACAACAAAAGGGCAACAAAAACACCCAGCAACAACGCAGTCAGACAAGATCCGAATGACAGCACACCAGCTACAGTATTTCTTCCCCCCAGATCAACACTGGAGCTATTGTTTAAACCTTAAAGTAGGAAATGAGATGTATGACCTTGACAAGATGTAGCTAGAGCATAGAGCAATGTTTACTGGAATAAAAATTTACAGTAACAGCCTGAGACACGGTTCAGCCCTGGCAGGCAGTCCCAGGGGTGCAGCACTACTGAAAAGCAACACAGCAGCGGTGTGGCATCACGAAGCAGGATCGAGGCAGTATCACAGTAGAAAATGTAACTTGTAACAGGCTGGATTACTCTGGCTGCCAATACACCAAATACATGCCTGGTCTTATGAATTAGTCCTCACAGTGAACACAAGCGTGGGGTGGAAGATTTGGTAGCTGTCAGTCTCCCTGTGACATTTATAAATAGCAAATATTGCTGCATTGCAAGATAATGGTAGGGCAGAGAGATGAAAATACCACTTCCCAGTCTACCCCAAAATGCAGAGGCTCCAGATGCCCGTCAATCAGAGAATTACTTTCCCCTGAAACTGCAAAATCATTAGGGACCAAGACTAAGAGAGCCAGAATAGCTCAATGAGTTAAGCTACTCTACAACTTGAATAAAACCCATCATCATTAGAGCCAAAATGAAATAACAGACAGAAGGATCTCCTGGAGGAAGCCCTTCTGCATTGAAGATTAAGAGAAGGATGAACAAACAGGGCATTCGTGCTACCTCTGCATTAGATGCAGAGTAAACAGTGACATACACAGACTTATGCTGTATTTGAACAAACGTATTTTCTCTTATTTATTATTAAAGTTGCTTAATAATAACAGTTTGTTTCAGTCTCCATCTCTTGGGGAAATGTGGATCATTTTCATATTTATTTTCTAAATTGAATCCAGAAGTTGTGAAAGACGCAAAATTGATTACACTGTGTCTGCCAGCTGCTGTCAAGACAGCAGGACTACAGCCAACGCAGAGGACTGTTTCTGCTGCTTACTGCTGCAGATAAACACCCAGCCCTCTGCTCTCCCAGCCACAAGTCAATCACAAGAGCCAAAAGGCAGTTTGATCTTTACTAAGCTAATAGCCTAGCAATTATAAACTTGCTTCACCTCTCTCTACACATCCCATTTTTTTTCTATGGATGCACCTTGTATGGAGTGCATCCCAGCAGCTTTCATATCTTCATTTCCATTCCTAAGAAGGCAAGTAGTAATCTTGGGAGAAATGTTTTATTTCTGCTCTGTAAGGAAAACCTGCCCATTGCAGGCCCTTTGCAGACCTTTCTGTTCCTATTTTTCAAGAGGTGCATTAGCTCTTAATCAAAACCTGATTAGCTGCTTGACAGACTTGACACCTTAATAATAACTACAATGAAACGTAGTGTGCATGAGCATGAAAAAATGTACAACTTGATATTTTAGTAACATGTACATGCAGACACTTTTCTATGTGAACTTTAAACAAATGCAAAGACCATAGGCAGGTCCATCTTGGATGCATGCACCTAGGATGGTAGAAAAAAATAGTTTTGTTTTACATCTATGATAGTGAAGGGATGAGCCAGAAGGCCAACATTTTGAAGGAATGTCAAAAGAGATTCTCCATATGAAAGAGAGTACAGAGCTGTTGATTTTACAGCTGCAAAAGTGATACCATCTATTTTTGTTCCATACGGAGTACCCCCAAAAGTATGGTGAAAAGTGAGTCTTGACTGAATGAACAAAAAGGATGAAGCTCCAGGTCTTCAAGATACTGCAACCACTAAGAATTCAACTAGATCCTCAAATTTGACTGCTCAAAGGTTCAACAGGTTCCTGTAAAGGTCAGATGGATTATTTCAAGTAATATTTTTGGCTAAAATGAGCCTAAGCGGAATTGTGGCTGTTAAATGCTCCCCAGTGTGAACCATAACTAAACATAGCACTGATGAATCCTGCATGCAAATAGTCTTGAAATAATGGAACACAGAGGAACTCCTGAATACAGAAGCTTAAATAGCTCAGGAACAACAAAACAGATACTAAGACCATGCTATTGGCAAGAAATGTTACAAAAACAACTTGGAAGACTCTTTAGATAGAAATATTCCTTGCCTATATTATTTTACAATAACCCAACTATGATTGCAGTTTCAGTTGCAGAAGCCTTTATATCATTGTATTGATTTAAAAATTGCCTGTCAAATGCTTCGTAAAGAAATAATTTATAGTCTATAGTACTATGAGTAGTCAAGTATGATTAGTTCCGGGGACAATTAATTACATTTGCACCCAACCTCTCCCCTTCCCTTTGCCCCCTGCTTTCCCATTTGTATAGCATCATCATCATCACACTGCTAGCAAGACACATTGAAATCTTGTTCTGATACTGCCTTGATCTGCCTCCCTTGCTAAATTTAAAAGCAAGTGAAGGAATTGGTTGTTCATTTTGCAAGAGGAAGAGCAAGCAGAAATTAAACTTTGCAACTCATAATTAAATTGCTTCAGAGAGAGTCTTAGTAACACCAAGACACAGCTTGTTAAATAGCTTTATATTTGTAGGTGTCACAAGGGTCTTTTCCTTTGGAAAGATTATGTTCTTTTCTACTCCAAAGTAGTAAGTTTTAATACTTTTGCTGAAGCAAAATGTCATTCTCCCATCTTGTTTAACAAGCATCTATGTGTGCTTTAAGTATCACCGATTTGAAAATGTATCTTCAAAACTGAACTGTGCTTTCCAATATTCAAAGGCAATACAATTATCTTAAGCAAAATTCATAAGCAAGCATAATGTTATTTTGTGAGTGTCAATAGGTATTCACTGGAATTCCTACCTCAACTTTACCTACTTGTGGTTTATATATGTATACACACACACATTTCTCTAGCTTGCCTGATTTTAACGCACCATTGAGACTTATGTTCATTTTATCTACCGTTTCGTCTTCCTTCATGAAAGGATGTTTCCTGGGAAAATTAAGTTCTGTCTTACCTTGAAAATAACCCACAAGCAATTACAATAACTACAGTAACACATAATGAAAAATGTAGAAGTACTTGAGAACTGGCATAAACATATACAAAACAACAACAAAAAAATCCTCATATAGGAAATTGTCTGGTAAAGTACTGCGTTTCGTTTACATTTGGTGGGTCAAAGCTGCCACTTCACATCTGACACTGCTCCAGCCTTAGAAGGTAAAGTTAATAGTAAACTGAGAAAAAAAGGTTTGTTATTAATACAACTGACTAGATTTCAGTTCTGTAATAATCCAGAACCAGAAGAAGCTTTTCCCAGTATCCCATTCCCTGCTTCAGCTGGGGTTTGATTAAAAACTCCTCTCTAGGACGTCAACTTGGAGTTCGCAAAATATTTGAACTAACTAGGTTTGGTAAAAGTTTCATTAATTCAAATAAATGAAAAACATCCTCCTAAATTAGTACACAAATATCCAGCCTACAAGAACCATCTAACAGCTAATTTTGAAAGGAAGTGCAGTTATGGTGCATTTATCAGGTAATCTTTGTTGTAACTTGCTAACCAGTTTTTCATCATCTTTCATATGAAAATGTTATTTCAATTATGAATTATTTTCTGATTGAACATTTTTTTAAAATTAACAAATATTTGCAGCAATTAACTCCTCCAAATTGACTCCGTGCGAGTCATGACCCCCCCATTGGGGATTTAACAATTACATAACTCTGTTTATATCTACTATCACATACAACACCTGGATGTCAAGTTACTGGAAGTATTTCTATCCTTATAAATAATGCATCCTAATGTTACTAATTATGACATACATAATTTATTGCTCCCTCGAGGTGACAGAAATTTCTCTCCTACAGAATGTATAACATTAGTTTTTGTAATTATAATAATTTTGAGGAAAATTATCTCAGGGCAGGAAGGAGACTGAAACTCTTCTCTCCCTGCTTACGTTACACTTCCATAAATACAACAGGAATTTACAGTAAGTGTACAATGTCTAATTTAGAACAGTAGACTTGCTTAATAACAAAGAAGCAAATAGGCCCAAACCAGGATTTTTCAAATAATTCAACTCAGTGATATCAAATTAGTCAGGTGCTTATTGAATACTTAACCACCCTTTAAATCACTTTCACTTCCAGGTGCATTTGTTTTCAAAGAATTTTCAATAGGATGTTTGGCAGTATCTATCTTTGACATCCCAGACTGCCATTTATTCTACTAAATATCTTGGGTAATGATTCCGTTCAGTTCTTTGCTGGTTTTTTTTTTAGTCATCAAAAAATTTGGTGTACATTGACCCAGAGATCTGAAGAGCTACTTGAAAGATCTAGATGACAAAATACGTTTAGCAGATTTGTTACATGAGATAAAAGTTTCCTAATGAATATAGTAGGCTCCTGTTGGTACTACTCAGCAAGATTGAGAGGACTAGAAGCAGGAATTGAAGAGTCTAAGATTTTCATTAACAAGTAACAATTTGGGGCACGTTTAATTTTCAATATACAACCTGAGAAATGGGAAAGAAGTCTGGGTCTTGATAGATAATTATTTCAGACTTCTTTCTAATTCACTTCAAATGACTTCAAGTTATTACTCACTCTTGGAAACTCTGACTGTAAATTGACTTTCCTCCCTTTCATTAAGAGGATTAATCTTGTTTCCTTTATTTACTGGGGAAGTGATAGATTTCATAGGTAATTATTTTGACCATGAAGATAAATTGCTATGGTCATGTCACACTTGGTCTGTAAAAAACTTCATTGCACTGGAACATTTTCTGCTCTCACAAGGTTCAAAACCCATTTGTTAGGTTGATCTCCTACAGCATCAAATCATATTTGAGAATGTGTAAAATATTTACCATATTTTTTTTTATTTCTCAAGGAAATTAAGTTTCTGCAGGAAAAAATCTATTCTATGCAGAAGTGTACTGTGGCTGGACCCAGTAGCAAGTGACCAGAAGAGACTTCAAGGACTAGCTGGGTGTGATTGTTCTGCTTTATCTCAGTGAACACAAAGTTCTTGTGTAATTTGAGCAAAACGTGCTCAAGTTATTTCAAAATCTGGATTTTTTTCCCTCATGTTATAACATGATACAATATTTAGCATTGACAGTTAAAGAAAAATCTTAAAATAAACTGGAAATTTTGTTCCTGTTAATATAAAATTTTATAGAATCCAAGTAGACACATTTCCAGCAAGCCAAAATAACAATCTAGTGCACCTTTGGTAAAAAGATTTACTGCAGTAAAAAGGTCTGCAAATGTTTCATGCCAGCATTTCCTTACAGAATAATGAGCAACCATGACAGAATTGAATGTTTGAAATTTCATTAATAAAGAAATGAAGCTTTTTAAAATAGTCATTTTCTCAGCAAATTAACATCCTACGAACCCTGACAAGTCCTTTGAATATATGCTTTCTTTTGGAAAATGTCACTGCTATTGAGTTTCTGCTGCAGCCAAATGGTAATATTTTTTTCCTCAAATTCTTCTAATTTTCTTGTTTTTATAAGACTCTTCTACTTTTTTCTTTATTTGCTGAGAATGTAATGAAGGTAGTGTCTTTTAGGATTGGGGCTAGGGAGGAAAAAGAGAAGTGAAGATGAGACAGTCATCAATGCCTTTTAAACAAAGTCTCAGCCTTTACAATATTTACTGAAAAATAAATGGCTGTTTATAACCCTTGATAGCATGAATCCCACAATATGCACAGTTAATAACTTCCAAATACAGATGGTATTTCAGCTTAGTTAAGCTGCTTTTATATATTGTTTATGTTTTCATGCTGGTTGGTGGGTATACAAATCTATTGTTTTTCAGCAATATAATATATATATTATAAAAGATACTATTTGTAGGGCCCATGAAGTTTTTTTCCAAGTTTCAAGGTAACTAGGAATTCTTAGTTTTGCTCAGATTCTCCGTATAAATACTAGCAAAACCAGTTTTACCAGACTCTACATATATAAGCCTTCTATGTTTTCCAGGAGGGTTTTATCAGGCCAAAAGGCACTGTGTGTTTCTCCTATGTGAAATCTACATTCCTGCTTCTGGCAGGTAAACTGCCACATTTTGTCCAGTTATATGCTGCCAATGTCTACAACAGAAGGAGGTTTCAAATATCAAGGAAGCTTTTAATGTAGCAGGTAGAATTGCACAGAAAAAATATCAAAGGCTTAAAAAAATATATAACTTCCTTCTTTCTTTTGTTCACAAATAAGATCAATAGGATAGTTAGTTTCCTTTTTGACAGTATCATTGCAATGCAATGCAATTGCATGCTACACTGAAAATGGACGTGAAGTCACCGTGGCCCAAACAAAACTGTTTCGTAATGTTTAAAACCAAAATTAATGCACTATTAATTTATCCTCATAAGTATAAAGACCTTGAAATAATCTCAATAAAGACATTTCAAGGGAAGTAAAATATGTCAAATATGTCAAGAAGAAGTCTTTAGAAGCAGTAAGAGATGTCAAGACGGTTTTTCTAGGCCTTTGTGCCTGCTTAATGTTACACAAAATGATTCCGCGTATCGATATTGCTGTTTATACATTGCTTTGCATACAAAGAGATCACAACTTCCTTATGAAGTACATCTTTAAAATCCTTCACTTAAGATTACCACCTACCATAAGACTAACTGTCCGTTTGGATGGTTTTTACCATCCCTTCAATTAAACTTCCTTTCCCAGTGCATAATACAAGCATCAACCCATTACTGTTTCAAACCAGATGCAGGAGACTGAAGTCAGTACTGGCTCAGGCTAAGGTGGTTGCTACACATCAAAATTTCAGAAGACAAGATTCTTCACTTCTGTGATATGTCCAGCACTGCTCCAAATCATCTCCTGACAGATCATTTATAAGCATTTCTCTTCGCAGTTATGTCCCCAACTCGTTCAGTGAAATTGATTTTAAACTAAATAATTGCTTTAGACAGTCATGGATTTCTCCACTATGACTGATGCAGAGAGAGCCAGCTGAATGGAATGCATTAATAAATTGTGAATGGTTTTGAAGAAGTTACACATACTGTTATACGGAAGATTTACAGCAATAGCAGATCTAATTAAGTGCTTCATAAAGCAAAACATTGGGCAGATGTCAAATTGATAAATCACGTTTTATTTTGTCACCGTGATGAGTTCTTACTTCGGTTAAGAAATATTTTTACCCCATATGACAATACTGAGATATCCAATGGCTTCTCTAATGTTTGAGAAAGATAAAATCTGCAAGTACTCTCATTTTTCAATTTTGTGTTGAGTGAATTGAAGTTCAATTAGACATAATCCTTAACTCAGAGGTAATGTCAGACAGCTGTGTTTTCATGTTGCAGGTACTATTCCATGCATGGATATCCATGCACAAGATGATATCCGTCTTTTCTAAAAGCACATTTGCCATCTATTGAGAATATTCATAGGCACTAATTTGAATTTAGAAGTAGAGACAAAAGTTAGAGACTAGACCAATGGCTACACAGATTAATTTTTTTAAAAATATTTTATGAATGAGCAAGTCAGCATTTTCACATCACTAGAGTTTATCATATCTTAGTAGTATATTTTTTATATATTTATAAAATATTTCTACTTGTATTGATATGCCACAGACAGGATCAATAAGTAATCTCAAACTTACTTTCAAACTACTCACATGCTAAATTTTATAGAAATATTTACAGTCTGCACAGCTTATTTGCTCAGATACCATGCCGTACTGATGCTGCCATGGTTTTTAGACTCTGATCTAGATGAGCTACATGACATTGTCTACTTTAGCAACAGCAGAACCCCAAAACACCAGATCTGTGGAGCAAAATATTCTAGTACCAGCTAGACACCTGACAGCCACATTATACACATTTTGAGTATCTCATTTTACTTCATAATGGCTCTTGTCTAGTCTGATGATTTAACAGTGGAGTACATTCAGAGTGCATCTTCCAATTTAGTTTGATCTCAATGCATCTCATCCATGCATTTCAAAAACACAGCACTGGAAACTAAACACAACAATTAGGGTTGACCCTCCAGGAAAGTTCACTCTTAATTGAGCAACACTCAGAACAGTGATCAGGAGCAGTCAGAGTACACCAAGAAAGGAATTGGCAGCTTGTGCGAGCCTGCAACTATTAGACTATTTTTATGATCTTTGGCTATCATTAACAAAAGGATATAGGCAAACTTTCCAACAATAAAACAAACAATCGGACAATAAAAAAACAAAGAAAATTATGGAGGGGCTAATAAGGGACTTAACTGAAAAAAGGTTGTTTGGTTATCTGACAGCAAAACTATGACTTGAGAGCCGTCCATAAAGGTCTGCAGCATGCAGACATACACTGGAAGGAGAAGATTATAAAAAATTAGTTAGGAGGATATAATTTGGAATAAATTAATGAAATAAGAAAATAGAAAATAAAGGTTATAAGAACAAGAAAAAAGTATCACTCTACATCCCTCGTAACAACTTTTTTCACCAAGGAAAACCATATAATTTCTCAGTGCTAGATAGTTAGGTTCACCCATAGAGATAATACTATTCCTTATTGGCTCAATGATAAACCTAAAAGGATTTTTTTTTTTTTCTGAGATTATTTACTGGCAAAGTTAGCATCTAGTTTGCTTTGCATTTACTGTTAAAATAAGCTTCTTACTGTTGAGGCTGTGACTTTCCATTCAGGAAGACCTTCAAAGATAGACCCCAATAAACAGGTTGCTGACTCAGGAGAAAAAAAAAAAAATAAAAGGGCTTTCTTGGTCGGAATGATATTCTAGAGACAAGAGTTTTCTTCAGAGTAAAGATTTATTCTAAAAGGGCAAAGTCAATGGAACTGTAAACCTGTACCCTGTCTTTTTTGACATTGATTTGCTACAGCAGCAGAGAGAAAAGGAAGCTTCTGAAAGCACCACAAAAGCAGAAGTCAGCAGGTATTACAAAGAGATGTAATTTCTAAGTAGAACACCAGTGTTCTGTATCATTGATTTTTCTTCCAGCATCTGCATATCCCAAAGGATATTCCAAGTCATGAAAGAAAAAAGCATACAAAATAAAAGAAAGACTTAGGTGTTTAATCTCTAGCTTCTAACTGGGAAATGAAGCACAGCCACCTTGTTCTGTCAAAAATGGCTTAAAAAAATAAAGAATTAACATTCAGAAGTCTGAAAGATTCAGCCATGTCCCCACACACTCTGGAGAACAATAGGACAGCTCCAATCTGTTGTTGATCAAGACCCTAATCAGATTAGAAATACTTTAGCAATGCCAATGAGGCTGTAGTCTCACCTTTCTATGCTGACAGCAACACTGAGGCTTCCTAGGCTTACATAGATCAGTATCTGCTTTAATCAAAATTAATTATGTAGTGTAAATGAAAACAAGGCCCCAGCAGCTGAACCACCACATGGGTAGCTATCCTGTCAGGCACTTCATCATCTATGACAGTAACATTGAGGTATGTGGACAGAAGTAACAGCACACATCTTGCATGTCTGCAGCTATTTCCAACCGTGGTTACCAGCACGGAGACAGCAGATTGATATTTAGTATTACATTTACATTTTATTAGCTAGATTGAAGCTTTGATAGGGCTACAAGTGATAGGAAAACTAAGTGAGACTTTGATGAGAAACTGAAATAAATGAAATGTTCCATATATACACCTGTTTCCTGCATATCACTGTTTTGGTTTCAGGTTGTGGTGGAGCATTTGTCTGTTCTCCCCCCACTTTACCTTTGCTCTGAAACCATAAAGACAGGAGGTAGTTCTACATGTTTCATACATATACAGACTTTGTCCAGGTTTTTTCACCTTACAGCATGTACTCAGCTAGGTTGGCCTAGAAGAGGAGGACGAGATCTGCAACGGGGCCCAACAAGGTTGACAGTTTAGGAGACATCCAGTTGAGTATCGTGTTTTTCAGTGAAATTTCCGAGCCACAATTTTAAGGGATAAAAGGCTGTTTCTATTGCACAGTTGTGCTTCCCTTTGCCTCATGTCTTCTACCATCCACATGAAGGTGAACGAATGTAAAATTTTTGGGCTGGGCAAGATCTACAGACATACTGCCCTGACAGTACAAAT
This sequence comes from Tringa tobata, assembly GCA_033628505.1. Classification (NCBI taxonomy): domain Eukaryota; kingdom Metazoa; phylum Chordata; class Aves; order Charadriiformes; family Scolopacidae; genus Tringa; species Tringa tobata. Next base: position 5,887,334 of record JAHREE010000161.1, on the reverse strand, counting down.
CTGAAAGTTATACGGAGATCTACAAATGCTCTCTTTATGTGCTTAACGAGTTATTTAATCAAGCAAAGGCCAGTTTTCCTCATTTTAAGACAGAAAAACGGATATAGAAATTGGTTTTTTACATGCATTTGCAGTTGGTTCAGTTTTTCATCTAAAGTGATTTGTTCACCTGAGAATAAAATTCTGGCTGGATAAAGGCCTAACACAATTGAACTTTACTGTAAAGACAACAAACCATTTAAAATGCCACTCCGTAAAATTTAGTAACATTCCAAAAGATTGAAAAACATACTAGTTCACTACTTTGAGTTCTAGTCTAAGGAGCTCCGGCTTCATACTTAAATTAAGTAAATGAAAAATAATTCCTTAATTCCAATGAGTTTTGGGTTAGCTATATCTTAACAGAATGCAGCAAAAAAACCCTATACTAATTGTACACAAATTTTAAGCAAGGAGAAGGACTGTAGCATGATACTGAAAGCCACGCTTCAGGACAGGGTCACTGAAAAAACTCCCACACCTATATTATGCTTTTAACCAAGCAGCATAGAGACAATAATCAACAGTTTTCATATGCATAAAAAGCTGCATAATATAAATAAAATAAAATAGAACCTATATGATTCAAAAGCCCCATTGCCTATTAAGGTCTAACCAATGTCTTATTAAGGACCAGTTATAAAGAGTAGCATGGTATGATTTACAAAATGCCCCCATAATTACAGACAATTAAAAGTAAGTAAAAACGACTGTTAAAAAGGCAAGTTAGAGTTATATTGGAGTATATTTTAAATGACCATGCTAGAGCAACCAGGTGCTGCTCTTCTCTCCTAATAGGAGCTGGTTGCCAGTTCTGTTAAGAGTACTAATGACAGGTCTTGGTGCATGACTCAAAGGTAAATACAACACTATCCACATGCCTCAAAACCAAAAGCACTGGAAGGATAGAATTCCCCTCATCTTCAGGTCTATGACAATATATATCCAGGGAAACAGTCTGAGATAGAAACATCAGGGACAGGAAATGAAGTAACCAAAACAACTGTTGCTAGAAACTTAAACATATAACTCTGAAAACAAACTGGGAAGATACTTTAAATTTTTTTTCTTTAATTAACCCCTAAATCCAGATTTACACCAAGGTAAGTGTTAAAGCTATTGAGATAGTCAATAGCTCAAGCATTTAATCTACAAAATGAAAAATAAAAATCACTAAGTACTGGTACGCTTTCACCTTCCTTCCTCATCTCTGAATTCATCAAGTTGAATTTTGACTTGCAGAGTTTTTGCTATTTAAGTTTCTTTCAGGTTGTTCAAGTTGAGACATCTAAAATGTGATCTTTTTCTGAGACCAAGTGTGAAACCAATCCCTTATTCTAGCGTTTAAAGGAACTTTAGTCATTTACTGAAAGCAACTTATCTTCAGCAGTGTGACAGTTTTCAATGATTCACTAATGTATTATACTGTCTGATTCCATTTTCTTTCTCTGCTTCCCCTTCTACTGCTTTTAAACAGTGAAAACCAAAGCAAAAAAAATCAAAGAGTTGGTCAGCTCTTCTTGCTGGGTCAGCATCCCTGGTCTAAATTTCTTCACCGAACTACTTAGAAATTACCTAAAAAAACAGACCTTAATGAGAAATTGCAAAAGCATATAGCCTTCGATGCCTTCTAAGAGGATGCAGGCAGCATGCCAACAACTTGGATTTCTTTGCTAGCCTACACAGGCTGCTCCTGCAGATCTTAGACTCCAAACCCCATACCCACTGTGGACTATCCAACAGGGGAACGCCGGAGCTCTTGTGAATGCTTTCCCACCTTTAGGAAATCCTAGAGCTCTCTCATATTAAGTAACTTTCCACAAATTTAATTGACTGGCAGTCCTAAGCTTTCAGCAAAGCTTAGGACCTGGACTAAAACTTCCAGTTTGTCCCAAAGCTAGGCATCTCTTATCTAATCATGACTTTCAGACAGAAACTGTAAATACATTCTCAGATTGCATCTACAAGGGAAATATTTGAAATTTATGGGCTTGGTAAATGTGCAACTTCATCTCAAATACAAAGGTCTTCAAACTGAACTGGTTAAGAAATAAATTGGATTTTAAATGACTTATTCTCTCTTCCATAAGCTATGAAATTGTACTTTTTTTTTTCTGACACTGAACTTCCCCTCTTCTTCTGACAATTCTAAATATGCCATCTTCCACAAGCTTCATTTTTTCCCTCCTCTTTCTTGTAGATTCGCTCCCAACACTGCATTCTCCAGAAAAACAACAACAACAAACCATAAACCAAGAAGCTTGTATTCATTTTATTTTCCAGAAAAGACAGGAGCTAAAATTGGTACACATGAGATAGAGCTAGTTTGCCAGGTGAACTAGAGCTCATTCTCTTAGTTCATGCCCATGCTATTCTGTTTGTCTCTCACTACACAGTCACTGTGGCCATTCTGTTGCTGTTTTGTCACATCTAAGAAGCACATACCCATTCCCAAGTGTTTCAAAAGGAGCCACCACCATGAACGTAGTGTGGAGGGCTCTTGGGAAAATTCAAAAGGACCTTTAAGAAAATGTCATTGGGCAGCTCTGTTAGACAACTGACCTGATGAAACTCAGTTTCGCAAAAGGGAAAGAGAAATTGAGAATTTTTCTTAAGTGCACATATTAAAAAGTCATCTTTCCCCTCAACATTAGGATATTTTGTTTGCTGGGGTTTTGTACTACTACTATTATGAAATTTAGAGGAGATATATTTCTCTAATCCTTTGAACAAGATTCAAAACTGACCTTGCAAGATTCAGTTGCACACAGATAAGAAATTACAGAAACAATTTACTCCTCTGATACTTCTGTACTTCTCTAGGAATGCCTCCAAGGCAACAACAAAACCCAGTTCCTTGTGGTGACAGGCTAACAATTCTCCCATGTTATTTCTGTGTATTCTACAATTCTTATTGCTGTTTCACTCTGAAGAACAATTAAAAGCTTTTTGTATTTCACCACAAAAGCATTACACAGAGCCATTTATCCTAAATTTAAAAGATTTTTCTGCCACTGGAAAAAAGTTATAAAACTGCAATACTATCACTCCTCCCCTGATTACGCAGGTGATAGATCTGCTATGAGTTACAAATTCAAGGGACAGAAAACCTGAAAGTGACAATCTGCACTAAAAGCAGATGATAACCCTCATAGTATATATTTCCTTTAAAAAAAGCACAACATTTTTCAGAGCTTGTCATAATGATCTTTTGAAAACTTTACTGTTGATGTTCATTTGGAAACCAGGAGCAAAACCCAGACAGAAGCATTACACCACAGCAGCTACAGGTTTGTTGAAATCAATCTCCCTCAACAGAAAGAAAGTGTTCCCATATACTTTTATATTTGTAAAGGAGGCAGTTCAAATTAAATTATTTTTGGGAGGGCAAATGTTAATCTCATTTTACCTAATGTTTCACTCAGGAAATTAATTCTCTTTTGGCAATTGACAGTGCCAGATAGATATGGATGACTAATGATGAAGGTCACTTGCTGAATGTTCTTCCTTCCAGAAGAGATGCTCATTTCTTGTCTGCTATGGACAAAATTAGGAAGTTTGTATAGCAGGAAAATTTTCAAGAAAGGAACAATGGAATTTTCTTTTTATAAAGAAGGTTCTTTATATCTACAATTACGGACCAAATATACAGTCACAAACAGGGCTTTACAAACACGTATAAGCACAGGTAACAAATTAACATTTAATAACCTAAGTGTCATAAAGATTATATCTTTGGTTATATTCATTTATTTGGACAAAGCATCTTCTTCACCTCAGCTTATTTTACTTCTTTCTTGCAAAGTAGAGGAGAAAGTTTTATAAAGGTATCAAAAGATCATTACCAAAATTATTCAGTGAAATTTTTATAACTGCAGGTTCTCATAAAGTTGCAGTTGTATTTCAGTGAATTTCTAAAAATCATTTAATTAGTTCAGTTAAAGACTGGTTCAAAAACACAGCTTGTCTACAATCAAATAAGCACATATGAAAAATGTCAAGTTAGTATAGGTAATTCCAAGGAATTTTATCATTTACTAACTGGCATACTGCAACTTATCTTTACACTCACAGAGACTCTGAAAAAATAGACTTAGTCATTCTATTTAATTATGAGCTTCATTTTCTCTAATGGTATGTTCTTCAAAGATCCATAATAGGAAGCTTTTGTTGCAAATTGCAGGAGATATTATACAGAAAAGAGCAGAATATATGTTCTTTGTGAGACAGAAAAGACTTCCACTTGCAGTCATGCAGGAGTCTCACACTGTCAAAATTATTTTTTTTTAGTGAAGAGAAAAATGCTGTGACATGTTTTGAAGTAGTTCATTACAGCTGCTAGATGCACTTTGTGTAGGGAAGATTGTAATCTTTGAGACAGAGTGCAAGACTGACCGGGCACTTCAGAAGTCAGAATTGTCATGGAGACTAAACTTTAGTTCACACAAGCAGAGCAATCCAGAAGAGCCCTGTTACAGGGGACTACAACATACCAGGAGTCTGAATAAATCCAGGTGATTCATTTCTCTCAACTGCCATACACATTTCTTGTTTTCAGCACATAAAGTGCTAGCTCTGCATGGCTGTGTATAGACAGTTTTCACATGATTGTGATCTCTACCCTAAAAAGGGCCACAGCTGTTTCTTCTCTGCTGCATCCAGTGTAGAAGAGGAAAAACCAGAGTAAGCATTTTGATCACAGAGCAAACCTATTTCACAGTTATGGTGAGATGAAAACAATCTGTTTTTTTCACTTGTTTCAGTAGGCTAGTAGTAGATTATCTTCTTAAAAGAAAATGAAAAAAGTACAACAGAAAGGACCCATCGATTAACTTGCTCTCAATTTATAGCTACATACTGTCCTTTCCTCAGAATTGGTTGCATTGCTATAAGCTAACCCTCAAGCACAAAAATTATCAGAGCTCTCTTTTCCATGGCTTGTTCTTCTGTGGAACCTCTGATGTAGCAACGCATTATCCCACAGGAAACAGACTATCAAAGAATAGTACGATACCTCAGAAGAAAGGCGATTTCTAAATAAAGGCTGCTGTAGTTTACCAGTAACCATTTGTCAAGAAGATCACTCATCCTTTATTACCATGAAACAGAAAAATACCTTTTTAGCCTGTGTAATGCCTTTAGTTTCCCAACCATTAAAACAAAACCACTAACAAATCAAATTTCCAAACTCCTATAAACACACAAAAAAATTAAGGAAACCAGTTAATTATATATTGTCCTGCTCTAGCTCATTCCAACATTAACACTTTAGAGAGAAAATTTAGTATTATAATATGCACTAAGTATCTGATATAATACATTTAACATCCGCATAAATACACTCTTAAATATCGCTTTAACGAAGTAGTATAAATAACATTCCTAAGATTGAGTTTTAAAAAAAAAAAAGTATTTTTTGACATTTAAAAATACCATCTTATTTTTCTATACTTTCAGTGATGTAATATTCAGAAAGAAACATTAATTCAATAGGTAACCATAGGCTAACTCTATAGGTTTGGCATTTTAGCCCAAGAGAGAAGGAAATTTTTAAAAAATCCCAACTTATTTTGATATTTATTTCTGGATTCCTGTTGTTTAAATACAGAAAATTTACTTAGAACATTCTATGTTCCATATGGATTTTAAGGAGAATTTTATCTTGCATCAGCTCAGGATTCCACAAATCCTGACAACTCATCTTGTGGCTAACAACTGGATCTAGCTTGCATTGTGCTTTTTTGCTTTGCTGAAATGACAGCTTTCACACCAGTTCTGCAGGGTAGCTGGGGGCTCCAAGGAAGAAAACACAAAGGAAAAAGTAGAGAATAAGCCAAATAATTAAAAGAATAAGGTGGGACAGATATAAAATTAGTGATATAAAGAGCATGGGGGAAAGGAAACTAAGCTATTCAATCACATCAGTTGGCTACTAGTTTCACTTTGGTTCACAGTAGAGGACAGAAAGCACTTCCTTGTGCAAATGTCCACAACTGAATTTAAAATCAGTGATAAAGCATCCTCCTCCATAGAGGTTATAAATTCCTTTCATCCCTTAAATAGCTACATTGCTATTTATATAAATGCTTTTAGTAGTAAAGTGCAAGTTTGAAAGAAGCAACTTTGTATATATTTTGATGAGGTAAGGACTGGAAAATTGAATGCCATGAACTACAGCAGCTAATTTCAATTTCAACTAGATCCTGGCTCTAACCAAAATACAAAGTAACAAAATAATTCAGTGCTGCTGTGACAGAATGAGATTGAGGTTGAGAATGTTAAAATGGCTGCAGTACCCTAGCAGTTAAATTCATAGTTAAATCTAAAGAAAGTTTTTTGGGAAAAATGGAAAAAACCCCTCAAAGGGAAAAAAGTTTCATTGATAAAGCCTTAGTGAACCCAGATGAGAAAAGAGCTGACAGTGCTCCACTTATTCAGTGTTTCACTCTTTATCATAACCCGCCACGCACCACAATTCGTTTCAGTCCCTGCCTTCTACTACGGGAATTTCAGTTGGTGCCCAAGGCTAGTGTGCTGCCTAGAGCAAGACATCACAGAATCACTCATTTCAGTCTTTCCTCTTGATATCATCTTATTAGGTATAAATAGTAGAATATTTACTGGAGAAAGAATTAGTATTCAGATATTCAATATTTGAAGAAAGTGCATATGTTTACACTTGCTTTCTTTCGTATAAATATTGGTATACTCGATTCAAAGCAGAGCAGTGGAAATGACAGGTGTCCACCCAGACACCTGAGGTGTGGTACAGCGGCCTGATCCGAGGCAGAAAACAACCAAGCATTTCCAGCTCTTGCTAAAGTTCACAGGTCTGTGCTCGCAGAAGATTTCTGTTCATATTTACACTGCCCATATTCACAGCATCCACGTATCACAAGTTTTTTAAAACAATGTTTTCACAGTAAAGTTTAACAAAATTTTTTTAAAATATTTTCAAAAAAAAGCTCTTACCTGTTTTATTTAGATTCCACCTACTTTCAGTATCACTGCTTATATAAAATAAGAAAAACTTAACATCTGAGAAAGACATTTCTTTTGTTTGTTTGCAAAAATTTTGGAGATCACAGTAGACCATCACTGAACTTTGAAGAATAACATTTGGTGAAATGACAAAACTGATAAGCAGTTCTTAATAGTTAATTTTTAGAAACACATTTCCTTTAGTTGTACTCAATCTATACTAATAATTCACTGTAATGATCCTGTACTTCAATACCAATAACAATTGAATTATTAAAGGTAGAAGATGGACGTAAAGTATACATGTCAGCATGTGCTTCATTCAAGATGCTGCGAAAGCAAAGTGTAAAGGTCTTACAGTGTCAGCATTACCAAGGCATCTATACAGCTCTTTCAGTGCAGTTAACTGTATGGTCTCTATATTTTATGGTCTGTATTTCGATTCTGTGGACAGTCTCATTTACATGACTTATGCGATTGAAACTCATTTTAGGTTCAGTTGAGAATTTTTTAATGAACAGTGGAAAAATAGTAATAAGTAGCAATAAGGGAAACTGCAAACGTAAGACAAAATGTTTATGCCATTTGAGTTCTCAAACTTTTTGACCTTATTTGTTAAACATTTATCTAGATCTGTTATTATACTGTACAAGCAACTTAAATTTATCTTTGTCAGATTTTAAATAGCATCTGCAATACAATTGTGTGTCTTGTGATATGTTACCAGCAAGAGGGGAATTAATTTGATATTCTAAACGTGTCCTTTTGGGATATCACAAGGACATGGTGCTGCATGGAAAAAAAAAGAACACCTCACTAGTTTCAAAAAACCTCAGAATTCGCATGTTAAAGTTCAAGACATTAACACAGATGGCTATTAATACATAATCATAATACAACTACATAAGCACATATAATCAACAACACAATATTTTATAGCCTCAACTCTAGATAAACTGTTTTTCTAAGAATGAATATTTTTTCTACTTATGACAGTCGATTTCTTTGTATAAGCAAAGCCATGGAAAGGAAGACAACCTACTTAGTCTGTTGGATTTCTTGAAGCTATCACCCCTCAGTTATCCTTGATTTTAGTTGATACACTTCCATTTTTCTCCCAATGTTTCTGAACTTAGAATATAATAAATGATTCTCTTGGCATGGATCTGGATTTTTTCCATTTTTTTTTTTCTTCCCCACCTCTGACTTAATTACAGGAAGTCTTTCTATGATATAGATCACAAGCAATATCAGCCTGGCTGCTCTAGTCAAATCCCAGCCACACAGGCAGAGATCAGATTCAGAAAGTCTTCAGATGAAAAAGCAACAGAACACATGTGTGAATCAAGAGGCACCAGTGGAACAGAGTATGACAAAGATGCACACAATGATTAGATAATTATACAGCTAGTAACTGTAAAAGAATACCGGCTAGGTCATGAAAAAGCTATGTCATGACAGTCATGGAACCCAGATGAAAAAGGAGATAAGTTTTTGGCCTAAATTCTAATCCTACTTGGTAAGAGTACCAACGAAACCTTAACTGTTCTCATTAGCAATGGTGGTTTCAGTTTTGTAGAAATTTTGAGGAGGCAACTCAAAATCTAGCACTAGCTAAGCAAAAAGTTTTGGTGGATATTGCACTAGAGAACCTCAAATAAAAATCTCTAAAATTAATCTGACGTGTGCACCATGTTTCACAAACAATGAAAGAGACTCAAGGGCACAGACCTAAAGGTCCAATAATCTTGATGTTGAGAGTGGAATATCTTCCAGATAAGCATGACTATGTTACTTAAGACAGCCTCTACACCACGAATGGCCTCAATTGCTATTGTACCTAAGCTCTTACCTTGCATCTTTAATTATATATTAAAATAAACGATAAGTACATATCTGCTGTAGCAACATACACAACATGTGTCATATCAGAAAGATGAGAATTGGCAGAATCTTCTGTAGCCCAATTTTCAAATCATGGAAAGTACTTTTGAGCAGTATGATTAGCCATCTACCTGCATTTGTATCTCAGAAAGGAGAATAAAAAGGACTTTTTCCCTGCTACATACCATAGTACTTTAAAGGGAACTGCAGTTTAGGGAGCCTTAGGTTGAGAACTGAGGAGGAATAAGGATTCTGTGGTGTGCTAGATTACTTAAACAGTTATATTAGCAATGCTAAACTGACAAACCCACACTAATAGTTGCATCAGGCATTACGTTTACTAATTGTCTGTCCAAGCAAGAGCCCAGCTCCTGTTGAAAACAGCCTAAAGACTTCACAGACAGCTAATATTCTAACAAATTACATAAATTCCCCTTGTGGTAAAGACAATGCTTTTAGCCAGTGTTACTGAACGCAATGCTGGAAGCTTTGTAAGTCTTGTCTGCCCTTTCTTATCCCTCACACTAATTAATCTCAGTGGGATTTTCTAAAATGGTGAGAATAGCAACTCTAAAATAGCATTCAGCCATCAGACATTTCTAAACGGATGAGTTACTTCCCCAGCCACTGCAATTTCAGAAATCACAATCTCATTAAGAAACCATTAATGCAAAACAATGTCATCAAGATATCACACCACAGTAAAAAAGCCTGTTTAGAAGCACGGGGTGGCTTTATGTAATTGTGGAGGGACAGGAATTGTCTAGGTATTTTTTGCCAAGTCTGTCTTCAAGCAGGTGCTCAATGTTTCTTTTCAAAGCAGGGCTAGTAGAAGAGGGATAGGGTATTACATTTGTACTACTGCAAAATAGAAGAGGAAAATACTTATGCAGTTATGCTTAACTTCAGGAATGAACTGAAATATTGTCGATTAGGAGGGAAGATATGGGCATGATTTATTCTGGGATTGTCTTCCTTCCCCTCACCCATTAATTTTGTTCATCTTAATTCTAGGTCTTGCAAGATCCAATTTTTATAAACATACAGAAAACATATATAAGCAATTATACAGGACTTTCAGCAGTTTTTCAGGAGTTCAGTCCATTTTGGTCACTGACAAAAATGTTTGCCAACAGATTAAAATGTTAAGAAATACCTACTATTTACATACATTTGTAACTGTACTATAGTCCTTTGGAATACCACATTTGGATAGAGACAAATCTACATATTTAAATCAGAGCTAGCAAAATACTGTGAGATTGAGCACTTTACTCCAACTCTGCCTAGGTAGCTTTGCCAATGCTGACAGAATTGATGGCATCCACCAAAAACCTAGGAAACAATTGTTTCTTTTGTGAAGCCAAAATGATGACAAATATCTGTGAAGCTCCAGATTTAAGCGTCTTCTCTGTCCTTTCAATATTTTCAGATCTGCACTTGACTAGAAAAGTAAGGTTGTCTTCATTTAAGGGGAATATTGGCGTTTGTATTGAAATGCCAGCCTCCAACTCTTTGTACTGCAATTTACTTGTTGTAATAAAAGTCTAGAAAACAGGTAGCAAAGCTTTTCAGCACCTTTTTTTCACTGGTTACAAACTGACTGCTATATATTTTTTTTAAAAGCAAAGAAACAAATACTAACCACTTAAAGATCTTGATCTGCACACACCCACATCTACATTTATATCATTATACTGTAAGCCTACTATATTTTTGCAGCATTTTTGTTTACACAGAAAGCAAATCCCCTCTGACTAAGGTTTGTAGCTGCAACGAGAAAATGCCCATATCGTAGGTCTTTACAGTAAGGCAAAGATCCCCCTCCTATGCTTCATATCACAATTCGCTTATGCTATATGGAGTTCTCAGTGCCTCACCTACTTCAATTATAAAGTCAGAGTCTAATGTTATTAGCTCTTGTTATTGTATTAGTGTCATATTTACATTAGCAGCTGCTTGTACTTACCCCAGACTGGAATTACCGAGTGACAATAATCTTTTTGCTTTCTTTATATAAGAAAAAAAGAATGGCTGGTGCAACCCTTTGAATGCAGCCACCTAGCCGGTTCCTTATCTAAGAATATCCTTATCAGATATAGATATCTGAGTTTTAAAATAAGCCAGCAGCAGCCAATGGATTTGAGAAGTAACTAAAATGTGCACAGTAAGCTCCAAATTCTTATTTCTAGAATGTTATACCAACATTAGTACAAAAGAAATAACTCAAAGGCTAATTGATTAGAACTTGTGTTAGTATTAGTGACATTTTGGCTTAAAATTTAGAAAAATAGCACATTGTGGCAAGTTTGACAGGAACCCTATTTCTACTACAGAGTAATTTCTGAATGTAATGAAATTTTCCATTAGTATTTCAAGGCTCTACTAAAAACAGTATAATTTCCTGATTCCCTTCAGAAGCAGCTGATGTGGGAGGAAAGGATCTAGTACTATCCTCTAAAAAACCCTCTTTCACTTTATTTCAAAGACCGATTAGGTTTCTGGGACTTCCAAGGCTGTGTTTTTCTCCCCCTCACCATTTTATCTGTCTTTATCACTTAATTCCTATGGACAAAGGTCACTTTAGTTCACAAATTCAAAATGAGTTATGCATGAAAAACCAATGACAACTGTCTTAACAGTGCTTTGTAATACTTAAGATAATAGGTAAGCAATTTAATGGAATCTTAAGTAAAAAACACAATTGGTTTCTAACTACCCAATAAAGCCAAATCACGATTTCCTGATTAAATCCCTTTCCCTAAAATCACTTCCGAAAAAACACTGCAGTACTAGTCAAAACATGACAGATTTTTGTACATCACAATATTTTAAAAAAAACTAAGCATGTTTAGCTGATTTAGAACAGACCAACAGAGACAACATTATTGTGACTATCTACTGTGGACTAGTTTGAAAGAAGACTCAGATGAGGCCTTCAGGCAAGTGAAAGAAATATCACATTTGCAGGCTCTGGTCTTCAGGGGGGAGTTTGACCACCTGAATACCTGCTAGAAGGACAATACAGCAGGGCACAAGTATTCCCTGGAGAGCAGAGTAACATGAGCACATTCATGTGCTCAATAAACCTATAACTGGATGGGACGTGTCCTGGTTTCAGCTGGGACAGAGTTAGTTTGCTTTCTACAGGCTGCTGTGTTTCAGATTTGGTATGAAAAGAATGTCAATGGTGCATATTGGTTTAGTTGTTGCTAGGTGATGTTTATATTAGTCAAGGCCTCTTTTTTCAGCTTCCCATAGAAGCTGAGAGGGAGAACAGATAGAACAAGCTGGCAAATGGAATATTCTATGCCACAGAAATCATGCTCAGTATGTAATTAGGGTTTGGACAAGGAGCAGGGATCCACAATCATTGCGCAAGACAGGCTTGGCAACTAATCACCAGATGGTGAGAGCAACTTGTGCTATATTACTTCATTTTGTATATACTTTTACCATTATTATTACTGTCCATTTGTTCTAATTAACATTGATATTCTAATTAAACTCAGCCAACATTTTTGGTTGGGTCGTGTCCCCCCCCCTTCCTCTTCTCTCTACCCTTCCTGGGCCCAGGGGGAGAAGCAAGCAAGCAAGCAGCTGCTTGGTCCTAGTTGCCAGCTGGGGTTACACCCCAACAAGTAGCAATAAAGAAGATAGAACTAGACTAAACTCTATGTCCAGTGAAAGGACAAGAGTCAATGGACACAGCTGAAATATGTGAAATTCCATCTGATCATAAAACAAACAAAACCCCTTTTTAATTGCAAGGGTGGTCAAATATTAGACCAGATTGCTAGTCCCCATCCTTGAAGTTATTCAAAGCCTGACTGGACACAGACCTGATCAACTTGCTTTAGTGGACCCTCTTTGAGGGGGGAGATTGAATTAGGTAATCTCCAGAAGACCCTTCCAACCGTAGTGTTTCTGTGATCAATGCAATTGATTTTCCTCTGGTTGATTTAACAGACAGCCATCTTTCAATGATTAGAGCATATGTATAATTATGAGCCCAGGGAATATATTCCCCAGACCTAGTGTTTCCACTAGAGATATTAATTATATAATTACCTGTACAAACATTATCTAATACTGTACAAACTTAGTGATTCCCATCACAATTTACTATGGGCTTTCTTCACTTAATTTTCTTCTTAATCTCAGTAAAGATTAACACTGAGCAAAGCATGGAATAAAAGATAAATGGCTGTATTAATTCATACTGAACTCTTTATAATGACAACAGCTGAGGAAACTTGACAAGATTTCAATTTATAGACACAGATTGCCTAGAGACATCTCATTCCTTCCAGACACCATCTGATATCACCTGCAATTGCACCATGCTAATAACACGCCTTACTCTTGGCCTCATTTCTCTCAAGATAGTTAGAAGTAGATTTGCTTTTAATATATCTATGTATTATTCTTCATTTGTCAGTTCCCAGCACCAATGATCATGACATGATCACCTGAAGGGGCCTTAACAGCATGATAGGCTAGGTTGAGTTCAGGTGCACAAAAATTGCTAGAAGGGCAAGCTTAATTGCAACCTGACCCATCAACATCAATAGATAGATGTTGCCATAATAAATGTGTCTAAGCATTGAATGTCACTGGAAACTGTTAACTGGAAGTTAATTCATGAGCTTCAGAAAGCTATAGAGCCAATGGAAGGGCCACAACCAATCTTGGAATCATAGAATCATAGAGTCATCTAGGTTGGAAGAGACCCTTGGGATCATCCAGTCCAACCATCAACCCTATAAAGTCCTCCCCTACACCATATCCCTCAGCACCACATCTAATCGTCTCTTAAACACATCCAGGGATGGTGACTCAACCACCTCCCTGGGCAGCCTATTCCAATGCCCGACCACTCTTTCCGTGAAGAATTCTTTCCTAATATCCAGTCTAAACCTACCCTGTTGGAGCTTGAAGCCATTCCCTCTCGTTCTGTCATTAATTACCTGTGAGAAGAAACCAGCACCAACCTCTCTACAGTGTCCTTTCAAGTAGTTGTAGAGAGTGATGAGGTCTCCCCTCAGCCTGCTCTTCCTCATACTAAGCAGTCCCATCTTCAATTACAGCAAAAAGGCCCAAGACGAATAAATGGCAATTTTTTAAAATTATTTTTTTAAACTCATGAAGCCATTGAGAACCTGCATTTTATTACTACTCTTTACAGCATACTTTAATGAGTTTTTTTGATTTCTTCTCACTCACCCAGGGCTGCAGAAAGAAAACCAGAAATTCAGGGACAGATACAGAACACTTTCACTAATGTAGTTAATATATTAGTTTCTATGGTATAATCACTGAAGTCTTTAATCGCCTAGATCGACAGAGAAGCATGCATGCCGATTTGCCCCCAGAGAGTTAGGTAAGATAATTTCCTCCATTAGGGGGTATTCTCCAATCTTCCTGTATAAGAGAAAAACTACTCTATACTTGGTAAGTAAAATGCCAACTGCTAGGTGGAAGATTTTGTCAGCCATTGAGAAATATTAGTAACTCACAAGTGAAGGAGAACACATGAGTGATTAAATCTTTCCTGAAAAAAAGTTATTGCACAATTCACAAAAACTTGAAAGCCGTTCCACTTCCCACCCAATAAATGAAAAAGACCTTTCCTCTCCAAAATGTAAAGACAACTCCAATAGTATTTAACTTCCCTGATACTTTTCTGTCTCCTATTGAAACATATAAAGTTCAATAAAAGCCTACAAGAACTTTCAGAAGGGAAGATTCAGTGCTAAAGACAGAAAATGCTGGCCTCAAATGTGAGCTTTGTCAACAGACCCAGGACTTCATTTAGTTCATTTTCACAAATACATTAACTTTTTCGTTACAAGATTCATGACCATGTTATTTAAAAAATACATAAAACACATTTTACAAAGGGGAAAACATTAATTAGTGAACAGATTTGAATCAGTCCTCCTGATATGTTAATATTTTTTAATAGATGGAATGAAGGAAGAGTCAGTCAATCAGCGTTGATGGACTGGGAGTTATCTACATTTCAAATGAAACCATGGGAAAACGATCTGGAAAAAAACCCAATCACTGAAATTCTTTTTCCCAGAGGCACAACAAGCAGTTCAACACCTGTATCTAACATTTCTATTAGCAAACTGATTCTGAAATATCCACAGCAGGGGCTGCACCACTACGCATCCAGTCACTAACAGAACAGAAGGTGGATGCAAAGCTAATTCAGTTCACACTACACTTGCTTTAATTCACTTCAGCAGGTGGTAGACAGGTTGGTTGGCAAAAGGAAGTAATGTGAAAGTTGTATTATACCTTATAGAAGACATAGCTGTGATAGAGCACAGCATGTTACAGCAATGTCAATACAGATCGACAGCAGCTCACTATTGCTCTTCTTTCCACACAACGAGGAGAACGGAAAGAAAATCAAGGCTCAGTGTTTATCCAAAAAGGTGGTAAAACGTATGCATCTCCTTTTGCTAGTAGCTGTTCCTAAAGTCATAATTAAGATGCAATGGAAAAAATATTTCATCTGTCATGACAATTATTATTCAAGACTTTTCGATTTAAAGATTCTAGATTAATAAACTTAACATCTCTAGATATTACCAATGTGCTTTGGAAACACTATGAAAGAAAACAGAAAGCTTATATACAATAAGCAGTCATGTACTAGACAATCTGTTTTGCTAGTTTTTAGAGCAGCCCAGCTAGACCTGAATATTTAAACAACTTGTAAGTAAATCCACACAAGTATTTTCAATCTCACATGTTTTAAGCTACTCGCCTATCAAATCCTTCCTTTACCATAGTATTCCAAATCTAAAGAGAAAGAACAATTTTTTTTAAATGCTTGTTTATAGTTCTTTGAAAATGGAAAGTAAAACAACATTCTGAAAGGTAATATATGCAGCTTCCTTATTTCCAGTCATGATCATCTAAATTTTAAATACTAATTATATATTCTGGAAAACTTTTCTAATATTGAATGTTAGAATGTGAACATTGTCATGCAGGTTTTTGTATAGCTTATTTTTAAATAGTAATTATTTCGCATTTAGGCAAAACATTTGGACAGATAATGCAGCATAGTTCTATGGAGGGATTTCTATAGATTGTTTACTAGCTGCCTCTGTCTTCAGAGAAAGTCATAAGATGGGGTGTGTTTGACAGTGCAACTAAATGGAGAAGCCAGTGTATTGCCACAAGTCAGTATCTCATCACACAGCCTGATGCTACCAGTGTCAACTAAATACTCCCTGGTACGGTATTTCAGGAAGAACAGGACACATTTTTTGTTAACTAGAACAATACTGTATTCATAGGCTAAATCATAGCGCTAACACAGAATGAAAAGCCATCCTTCCTCTTAATAGTTTACCAGGTTACAAGAAGAGCAACTTGGTCAACAGTGATACGTGGAAGTTGTAAAGTCTGGAATTAGCTTCTTCCTGGCTATAAACCCTCTAGTTTTGAATAATAAAATACTACACTCCTAACAAATAGGATCCTACTTTATGGAATCAAGAACTTCAGAGAATCAGAGCTAGACATATTTATGACAAGAAGCATAAGTTAAAGATGCAAAATCTCCACCAGCAACTCAAACACTCTTCCAACTTGTCCAATCTTATCCAGTTTCAAAAGCCATTTTATATAATTTTACAATCAATGGTATTTGTCCAAGGTATCCCACAGACAAAGATATGCTATATAGTATTCCTTCTACACTTCATCTTCCCAGGCCCAAAAAAGGCATCACGCATCATTTATACTATTCTCCTGAGTCCCCTTACACTGTCTTCACCAATATAAAACAAATTAAAATAAAGCAAGATCAAAATCTATGCTTAGTCCACAGAATTAATAAGGAACTTTTACATTCATTTGGATGCTTTTTCATTATACCTACTGTTGGGGACAATCTTTGTCATATAGATTTATGGGCACATTAGTTATAGTCACATTATTTTATATTTTATCTCTGCAGGAACAGTATTATAAGCTGTTCCAATCATCTGGGTGCATTAAAAGTGTTATGCCTTCACCACATCTTATTTGCCTATGAATAATTTTTCAGAAGATAACCGCAGGCTCCTTTCTTTAGAATATTAACATTTAATGTATGTTTGGACTCATGACCTGCACATTTGTTTTAAAATGAGATTATGACATTAATACTTGTGACAAACTCTGCACTGATATCAGTAGGGACTTGCTTAAACACGACTGATAACATTATGTCAGTTATAGCTTTACCTAAGTTTCCTTTTTGTGCAAGGCATTAACTGCGAGACTTCAAATAGTTGCTGCTTGCTCACACTTTTCTGAAGAAAATACTGTCTGAAAGCAAATCTGAAAGCAAAATGCCTCCATCCATACTACTTGTGCAAGCATCACCCTCTCTGGTCTAGGTATCAGTGATAGTATCCTAAAAAGGTTGGTCTTATTTCAGTCAAAATGAACCAGGAGCAAAGACCTGTTGTTTATTAGACTTTAAACTAGCTTCTTTTGCCTGAAGTGAATAATTACATGAGCTGCTCAAGACGGAAGATCCGAGTTAGTGATCTTGTACAGAGGAGCAGGTGTTAAAACACGAGCAAGTCCCATTCTTCCTCTAACACAGATGTTGGTAGAGTACATGCACCCACAGGGCAAGCAGATTTAGCCTACAAAATGAGTATGCAGACAAGTAAAATACTATGATAAATATATGCAGCAGCATGCAACTCCAGAGGAACAACAGCAGTCAATATATTCAAGAGGACAAAAGATTTATATGTTGAGTCTAAATATATTTAAATTCAAATGCATTTTGCAAATATTGACTGCATTTCTTTTTAATGGGCAATCACATGAAGGTGGTTTTTGCTGAAAACCGTCTGTAAAATACTACATAAAATATGGATTGTATATTCATATATAATATAAAATTTGCAAAGGTTAAGTCAAGCATAAGAAGTCCCATAACAGAATTTTTGACATGCTAGCTTTTTGCGTCTATTACTGCCTGTTATACTACAACATTAGCTAAGTAGAACATTTCAGCTAAAGAAGTGAGACTTAAAAATAAATTCAGTCATCAGCCAAATGCATTTTGGCAAATATTGTCTTCCAAATATTTAACAAGCATTGTCTATTCCATTTTTAGAGATTAAAGCATTTAACTTCATTAGGGTAAAGTTACAACTGTTTGCAAATAGACAATAATTATGGACCTGTCAAACCAAACTGACTTTAATAGAAATGAACTATTCATCCATTCTAATTCTAATTTTGCTAGACAAGTACAACATATCATCACAAAACACAACATCAGTAAACCTATGACCACAGAAAAATAGTTTTGTACATTAGGGCAATTGAAAACAATTCCATTAGAATTTGAAGTGCAAATCTGGGCCAGTGTATATGAGAATTAAACATGGGTGATGTGCATCATTATTCATTTCCTTTTTTTCATATATGTCAATGCCTATTAAAAGGAGTATTTGGTGAAATTTCTGTACTGGAACAATAAATAACAGCAATGTAACAGCACCAAATGTCATTCTGATTTGTCACATTTATAAAACCCAAGTTTTCCAGGAAGTTACTTGAAAAATTTAAAAGCCATCAGGGAAAGGCAATGGACAAATATTCATTCTCATAAGGAATGGATTTAATGCTTATTTCCTTTTATTTTAAAGACAACTTTAGCATTAAATCAGCGATAGTTACATTTAATAAAACAAACTTGTTTCTCAGAGGTACCTTTTCAGTCTATTAGCAGAAGTTGCTATCCTGATTAATATTGCACGAAAATTTCCATTATCAGCTCAAGCTGACTGTTTTTCAGAGATAAATGCCTTCATCTCTGTTTTCAAGCTCAGTACGCTGCCCTTTTCTTCCTATAATCACCTTCGCTGTAATCAAAAGATTTCACTGTTTGTGTTTTACAGAAGCAGACCAATGCTTATAAACATAAAGCTACTTGCCAATTCTTTCATTGTTGCATAGCTCTGAGCAACCAAACGCAACAATATAGCCAGGACCTTTCAGAACAACTGCCTAACCTCTCCAGCCTCCATCATTGCTCTGCATGAAGCTATACAAAGATGCTTGCTCAGGCTCGACTCCTGTGCATGGAAGAGGCCCCCTATCTGCCCTGATGGGTAATAGGACTGACTTTTGCAGCATCATTGTAGCCTTTGTGTGTACTTTTATCCCACTTTGTCTTCCTGGTCAATACTCAATACACTGACACCCTTCTCTTTTTACAATTTTATTAAATTTCTTAGATGGTTTGCATTGATGAATGATTTCTGTATTTATTTGAAAACTTATTCACTCTGAGCTCAGTTCAAGTTCCAATACAGATCTTCAAAAACATTCCATGTGTTGCAGAAAGACATGAAGTCTCTCATAGTAGTAAGGTTTAAGTCTTTTGGATTATCCAAAAGTTGAATTGCGTTTATGAAAATCCGATGTGAAAGTACAACTATTTGTACTGCTGATACAAAAGCTGATACAGAATAATATACAGCAGTTACATGAATTAGAATTTACATTAATTCATCTTAACTCATATATCATTTAATTCAAAAGTCCTAACTGTCTGTTTTTGCACTGTTCCCAGAAATGGGAGAGAACACAATCAGCCTTGAGGCAGTAGTGATGAAATTAGTATCTTCCTTAAACAAAATGTATTTCTTAATAGCTTTTACTTTTCAGTGATAAAAAAAAAAGTTAATTTTGACTACATTTCTCAGCCTTATTGCATCCAGCTTACCAATGCCCTGAAATGCCATTTCTGCAGTAAAAAAAAACAACCTTTGTACAGGTAAGAAAAATCTAGCAACACACTGATGCTGTTTGTTGCTATCCATCTTTTCTTCTTTGACCATGTAAATTGTGATGCTATTGCTTTCATTTAGTTTGCTTTAGCCTGTTTCTAAACATTCTAATTTGGCTTTTCCTGTATTTGAGGACAGTCAGGCCACCTTCATTTCCAGATCACAGAGTGATGTTATATGTGGTAAACTTACTGAAGGAACATTGTTCCCTTGAATTTGTAAGCACCGAATGCACACACACTTGCAGTCTTCATGTAACTATATGCCAGGCATTTTACATGCAGCAGATATCAGAACACCTGACTGGTTATTATATTTAGTGTTCTTTGATTTTTTGAAAATTAGGCCTAGGTCCTTCTACTAAAAATGTGTCCATTTTCTACTGCCTCTCATGGCTTCAGTTTTGGATATGTCAAGCAGCTGCAGGACTTTCTGGCAGTGACTGATGGAAGTGCTCAGCCACCTCTGCGTAAGATTATGCACCTATTACTTTTCTGTGTTTTTTGTTACTGTAGAGTGTTTTTATGGCTTTCATCTTTGCACAGCTCACTTCTTCATAGTTTAATGATGCATTTAATATATTTCTCATGAGTGAAGGTTAATCATAGTTATCTATTCCCATATGGTCTTCAAAGCTCATTTGACTATGGGTTCTTCATTATTGGTTTTTCTACATTCATACAAAATACTCTTACAGCTTCTGTAGAAAATACTATAGACCTATAAATAGCAGCAGTTCAACTAGAGGCAATTCAACACAACCTGGTCCAAACAAACAAAAATCCTAGTCAGTTCTCCAAGTGCTAGAAACTTGCCCCCTGCAAGCTCAGGTCCCAGAACTGTCTCCCTCTGCAGCTGGAGAACAAGTAAGAGCTCCCTGAAGGGGAGCTGCACCAACTCTGCCACTCCAAACAGCTTAAACTCTGTTGGTACTGCACCTCCCAGCCAAAGAAAATTCCCTAAATTCCTCTTTCACACTTTCCAGGTAGTTTTGAGAGGTTATATATTTACTGTAATTAAAGATTTGAGAACTGGGGCAATGCTGATCTGAAGAGACCGACAGGAAAGGGCAAGAACAACGACAACAGATAAACGTGCATCAAAACCATAGCACTTCGTTGTTCTCAGTTCATGGTCAAACCGCTCCTGCACTTGCTGTGAAAACTGCAGGGTCTGCCTAGAAGCTGAGCTCCTGCCCTGAAACTATTGAAGACATTTATGCATAGCTCCTCTTTTCTTCCCTCAGTAAAAATGCAGTAACCAATATTATTTCAATTTAGTACAAAGCAACAAGTTATACAAATGCTAAAAAAGTATGAATACCTTTGAGTATTGAAAGTTTTACAAAATTGTTGCACGTCAGACATTATGAACTGAGGTAGAGAAATCAATGACCTTGTTTTTAAGAGATAAAGGGAAGAAGCATTAAACATTGGAGAATCATACAGATGAAAACCAGAAAGGATTTATTGACATGAAACCAGCCACTTTAAACAGGGACATTCCAATTGTATCATGTCCTGAAAACATCAAATTGAATGTAAGGAAGAAATGAGAAAACGACAGCAGCATTTTCAGAGTTTAAATCCAGTTTTTCCACATGAAGTGAAACTAAACTAGGGAAAAAATGAAGTCATGGTTGAAATAGGTATTTTGTAAAGCAAGATTACAACTGGTTTTTATTTAATAAAAACCTAAAATATACAAAATGAAGGAACAAGTTTAATACAGCTGAATACACGTGAAATGACATTTTTATTAAAATTTTAACAATAGATGTTGCAACACAAAGTAATTAAGACCCAGGTACTTTTCCAAGAGTCTGTACTTGGAACAAGTCTTTGTTATTAAGATCTACAACATGATATTGCTGCACCGCTGAAACTGTAAGGTTTAAAAATGATGCAAAGATAGTGATTCTAAAACAAGCTTTCAGTCAGGATGAAGATGACAGTTTCATCAGACAAAACTGTCCAGTGTAATGAAAAGTCCAGAATGTTCACAAAGTTACATGCAGGCTATATATCATAAAAACATTACTATCAGCTCATACAATTTTTTCCAGACCTATTTAGGCCAATTTGAGAGTTGCTATGTTAGCAGCAAGGCACAGAAGAAGTGCATTAGAAGAGTTGTTTCATAAGAATAACTAGGGAGATGTCAGGCAGTATTAACAAAGAAGTCAAAATGCTTCTCAGTGTAGTAGTTAATCCGCAATCCAATTATATGGGTATCAATCAGCAAACCACATAGCTATGCTATAAACAATAATTACTCATTAACCTTTTCAGTAACTTAAAACAACACAGCGGAAGATGCTTTGAAGCACTGCTGATATACTTTGTTTTACAAAATGTTCCTTAATACGTTTTTCAGTTTTTAATAATCAACAGAATGCCTATTGAAGCCAGCAAGGAGAAATTTAGAGTTACCCAGACCCCTGTCCTAGCACTGTAGAAGAAATACATATGATGTAGGAGGTTTCCTTTCCCATAACTTAAGAAAAAACCCTAGACTTCTCTCATTCTATTTGTGCATTAAGAAATTACTAGCTCCACACTTATTTGGGATAGAAAGCTGAGTAACTGATAAGAATTAGATTCACTTCATATTCTTGACACTTCTTCAGTATCTAAGAACATGTAATGAATTCATTATATTATTAAAGTTCATAGAATAATCGATATTAGAGTGATAAAGCAGCAGTTCACATATAAACCAGCCAAATCATCTAGTGTTTTTAGAATTCATTTGATAATGAAAGTGAAACTTCTGAAATATCAGTTGTGCTCCGAATCTGAACAGAAGGCTATATGATAGAACATACAATCCAAAGAGATTAAGCTAACAGCTTTTTACTATGTAACACAAGCTATGCAAATTTATTAAGTTTGAAGTTGTTGCAGAAAAAAAAGGTACCTAGGAAATGCCCTGGAACCTGAGGAGGAAGGACAAAATTAGGATAGGAAAGAGAGAGAAAAAAACCACATGAAATGTCTTTCACTCAAAATTTTAAGTACTTCCTCCCTGATACTATTTTTGGAAGGGGCAAAGATTAGAAGATTAATAACACATCAAAGTGTGCAATTATGCATTCTACATCTAGACAAAGTGCCTGATCTTAACAGCACTTGTGCTGATTAACTTGTATGTGTAATTGAAACTGAGTATCAGTTTTCCTCAGTCAGTGTCAATAAAACAGGTAAGGAAAATGGCAGGCAATTGAGTTAATTAATCTTAGAATCAGACCTGATCATATGCAATCCAAACTGAATAACTTCTCAGTTCTATTTTATACTAGTTCTTATGAAAGCAAATGGAAAAGGAATAGACATGAATTAAACATTTTAATTTCACAGTACTAAACATTCACCTTTGAAGCCCATGGGATGAGGAATGAGCTTCATAAGCAGCAGTGTATGCTTAATAAACAAGTACTAATTATTCAAAATTATGAAGAAATGTAGTACTCAGCACATACCTGCCTCTTCCCCAATATTCAAATTGCATAACAACAGTTGATACAGAAGAGGGCAATTGCAATAAGTATGTAAACTGAACACAGAGAAACAATAGTGGTAGTAGCTGTATCTGTAGGACTGATTACAGTATATTTGCAGGATATTTTTCCAGCTCGGTCTATTTCTTAAACAAAAAACAAAGTTGTGCTTTACAAAAAAAAAAAAAAACACAATAAAATTATTGGTGTTCTATGTAAAATATTTTTAACTTTTTCATGGAAGATTCAAATACACATAAAACCTCTTAAACAATTACCATGTGGAACTACAAAGTGAGCATTTCAAATTATCAATTGTTACAGTCTTACATTATTTCTTCTAATTTCTTAAAAAAAGTATTGTTTCATTACTATATTAGTAACTAATAAGACAGCACAATCCAATAAGTAGCATAACGTCACCCCAACCAGCAAATCCCCCCAGCATGCTATGCACAGGAAATGAGATGCTGAAAACATGAGATGTTTTTATTAGTACTATCTCTTTGAAATAAAATGCTTTAACCACTTAAAATTATTTTAACATAGTGATGTTGTTAACATATCACACCTAATGAAAAAGTCATAGTAGCAAAACAAAATTCCAGAATTTTGCAGAGTGAAATGCATTAACACATTTTCAAAATCTCACAGTATTGCTGATTTAAAGTTTTGGATTGAAGAGAACAGGTTCTGCATTGTATAATATTTTCAAACACTCTAAGATAAACAGGACTGGAAATTAACCATAATTATTGGATACAAGTAAATGCAAGGCTTGGTTTGGACTCAAAATTACTTTGTGTTTGAAACTATTTCACAGATACCCATCGTCAGCAATTTTGTTGGCTGTTGTCTATACTGCCACTCATGATATGTATTTGTTACCACAATAGTAAAAGGACTGTAAAACAAACAAAAAAAACCCAACAAATTTTAAATTTTTGTTTGTTTTTTACTTCGAGGGAAAATGGGCAAGTCAAGCTTTCTGCTACATTGAATACATTTCAAAATTATCACAGAAATTAGTAGGTTTTGGTCTGCAAGTTTTTGTATGCATCACATCCAAGAAATATTACTTTACTACAATGCCTAGCAAAGATCAGTAGGGAAGACATTAAAACACCCCAACCCACATTAGACTGCAAGTGGAGTGAAGCTATCATAAAGAAAAAATATGATATATTTTCACTGTAGCATTAGGGTTAACAGTGAGTATGAACTATGGCCAACCTCATCACACAAGTCCATCTCCTCCATAACCTCCCTTTTTCCTGAGACCCTTTTCTATGCCTTGAACTTGCCTTTCATCACAGCTAATGAAGCAAAAACATTCCTCTATCTGCACTGGAGTGATTTTGTTGACATCAGCCACTCAGTCCTCCTAGGACAGCACCATCATTAATTCCACTCTAATTGCATCTTTTAAACTAAAAATACTGCAATATTTGGAAGGTACTTTTGAATGTAGTTTCAAAGCACTGCAGTTCATGATTTAGAGACATTCTGAAATGAAGCTTCTTATAAAAGCTTTAGAAAACATTTAATATAATATTGCAGTATCTAAGAGGGGACCATGGGTTTTGGAAACAAATATTCTGTAAGCAGAAACACCTATGCGTTTGAGTGTATCATGATGGTATTTTGATGGGGTGGAGGGTAGAAGGATGGGCTGGAGGAAAGTAATGACAAAAAAAGGTAATTGATAAAGGCATAAAAAATGTCAGAGCATTAAAAACTGGTCTGCAGACTCATTAAAATCCAAAGGATAATGTTTCCTACCCCAGATAAACCTATGTAAAAGCAGTTGGCTTTAAAAATAAACCAAAAAACCTCTTCAAACCAGTTATTTCTATTGTTCAGATAAGAGGAAAGCTTGTTGATCCAGGAAAACTTGTTAATGAAAATTCATAGCTTCTATTAGTTTTAAAACAGTGTTCAGACTTCCCCTGTATTGTTTTTTTTCTGGATAATTTCCCACAGTTAGTTTCTAATGTTCCTAATTTAAATATTTAATATTTGTTGATGGCTAATCTGCACCGACAGTGAATAAAGAAAATGTTTTATTTTCAATCAATCTTTCGTAACGTGAATACAGATCATGTATTAATCTAATACTTTTTCCTGTAAGGAATAGTTTTGTCTCCAAGAATTTTCAAAGTAGTGGGACAAAAAAAAAGAATTTAAGTTATTTTTCTCATGTTTTTGTCTTTAAGACGGTAATTTTTTGCAAGTGGAAAGCTTATTCCACTTGTATATACTTGTGCACTAAGTCTCCAGTAGGCAGAAATTAAACAAATAATAACAATAACAAATAATAACAAATAAAACAAAACTCATCTGAAACACTTTACAGTAATTTACAAATTCAGATTCCAGAATATTTTGTTATGACTCGCTTGCAGCATTGATTAGTTACAGTGGGAAGTCCCTCAACCACAAGCCTCTGGAATCTGCTAGTGTTTCCTCTGGAAAGACTGGAAGTGACTCTATGCCTTACTCATCCTGCCTTTTCTCCAAAGATCTGTTGTTGGCACCAGTCAGACTGGATATTAGGCAAAATAGACCCAGTGCAACCCTCGCCATGTTACTAACCGTTCAAAGCTGGTTAGTAACCATCACAATAGCTATTTCCTGAAAAACAGATTGCTATCTGATTTTAGGTATCCTCAGAAAAGCTGTATTCAAACAGCAGTAAATTCTAGCTCTAAATGAAACTATGCATCTCCATTTTCCCCATTTTTACAGCATGAATGTGGGGGTATTGGACTAGATAGCCTTTATAAGTCCCTTCCAACCCAAACTATTTTATGATTCTATGAATGCCACTGTAGCTGAGGGTGTCACTGCACAATCATGCACAGGCAAATGAGACTACTCTCGACTTGATAAATAGCACATCTAACTCGACATTCAATCCTTTTGCAACTCTCATAACTAAAGCACCACAGATCAGGTTTAGTTTACAGTCTATAATATGCACTACTTGACTATATATAACATGGCGAAGTCTATCTATGATTTGAAGAACTGACAATACAGTACCATATCAGAGAGGCTTTTGAGCTATCTCTCAACCATATCGGTTCATCTATACCATTAGAATACTGCAGTTACACCACTGCCAATGCTTGAAGGGGTTTGTTCAGAATTAATTTGACCATGAATATACAATGCTAAATTAGCATTATGAATTAGTGTTAAGGAACTTGTTATGTATTTAAAGACAGAACAAACAGTACCACTTTGTGTATTTTATTTCTGGGCACTGTTACAGTTTGCTCTCTTGAGAAGAATAAAAAACATTGCAAAATAATTCAGATTAGACTGACATTTTTTAAGGTAACAAGCAAATTCTGTTTTTTTTTTTTTCTGCCAGAGATATTAGAAGTGGATTGAAAAGGAAAATTAAATCTGTCAGAAGGACAAGTCTAAAGAAAGTTAACAAAAGGAAAGTTTTCTTAACAATATCTACAGAAAATACATCTCTCACCATAAGATGTCACTGGAAATCTTGCCCAGGAGAAATGTAGTGGCTAACTCATTAGCTAGCTCAAATGACACCCAAGAGATGTAACTATTGAAAATGCTTACATTAGCACATTTTACACCCGCCTTGGTCTCACTGGTGTTTAAAACTCTCAAGGTCCCTGTGGTAATTTTTGAATGGACAAAGCACGGTGTTCAGTACATAGTATTGCCTTGAGCACTTCGACAGTGACTGAATATAGCCCCCTCAGTCCACATAGACTGCTGACAGCAGTTACAGGCAGATAAAAATGGCAGCACATAAATGGAACACTTTCTTCACACGTGACAGCCAACCATGATTTCTCCTGTTCTGTAACACACACTGCTGTTTCCCATATCGTATAATGGTACAGAAATATTTTGTTATTTTCCTTACAATCCTTTTCTATTCCCACTCCCAGGCTTACTTCTATCTGACCAGGAGTTACATTACAATGCCCTCAACATACATAAAAAATACCAAAGATTTATGCAGCAACAAATGCCCAAATACTTGGAAACTTAGTCTTCAGTATTTTAAACACACACACAAAAAAAAAAAAAACAGGCTGGAAATATTTCCAAAGTCACAAGCTGCTGAAATACAATGCTTTCTCATTTAAGGATTTCTTCATATGACTGCTGAGGAGGCTCATCAGACAACAGGTCACACTGTAAATCCTATTGCTCTCAAGAGGACTGGAGCGCTATGACTAGGTATAGATGTCTCTTATACTGATTAAAATCAACATTTAAAATATACGCACAGGGAACATTTTCTGAAAACTAATGGTGAGATTAAGGCTTTGTCTTGGTCTGCATTTCAAAGTTCCACTGATGAAGTTGCATCCGTTCAATTCAAATCACATACTGCTCAGCAGGTTTTGACTTCATCAGAATTTCCAATATAGACAGATTTCCCTACAGAAATGTTATTTCATCTCATTAGTTTATGGTATTTGGGAGTTTCCAATGGCATTTGCTCCATCTACACTAGAGGGTTATCAGGGTTTGGCTGCTGTTGATTTTGCAGCTATATTTGTCTACATAAGACAGTCCAGCCAGTGATCAATGTTGCTCTGGCTGTTACAAGTAATTAAATCACTTCCCAACCCATCTAGAATTTATGCCGAGTTCAAGATTTGTAAATACAGGGCCAGACAATTTAGGTTTAGGAAAACTGCAGTGAAAATTCTGTAACATAGTTTAAAGCCTGCCATGAAGCTTGCAAACAGTGATCCTACATCACAACTACAACATATTCCACCTGTACTTTCAGTAGTGGAGACAGCAGTACCTAAACTGAACTCCTATAGCACGGGACTTGTTCCAGAAGAGGGATGAAGCTGCATTGTAGTAGTCACAAATTCTACTGGCTAAAAAAATTATACAAGTGCTCTGCAACTCATATAGCACAGGTCATAATGAACCTGTTGCTGTCATATCTTCCTCAAATGTCTAGCAAATTCCAAAAAAAACCATACTCCTTAACCTGTCAGATTCTTCACAAGAGACCATACAGTAAGAAAATTACCCAGGATCATTTTATGACTTTAATGTGCCCCCACTGGGAAACAGCAGCATTCTTACTTCATTCAACAGATCAGGAGAGAAGTAGTTGCTCATTTATAGAAAGAAAGAATAAAGCAGCAAACAAATAATAGGAAACAGATACAGATAAAAGCGGAGAGCAAAGCTGGAAATCAAACACTCCTGCTGTGTTTTTCCTTCCCAGTATCCACATCAGGCAGAGAACTGGTTGACAGTTCTGGAATGGGAAAAATTATTTTTATATTTTCTATCCAAATAATTTTATCTAGCTTTCATTAAGCAAAAAAGCATATGTGTTTTGCAACACTTGTGACCTAAAAATACCTTTTCCTTTGTCAAATACTTCAAATTACTATCTTTGGCAGGCTTCTTTGCATTGCCTCATCCTGATCAGCATTACTACAGCTAAAGTAGTGCCTTCTCAAGCTGACCAGCAGACTGCTGATGGTCACAGCAAGTGATCTATGACTAACATGGGGACTGAAGTGCCTATTACAATTGACACAATAGAAGGCTCTGTTGCTGGGGAAAAAAGTCCCAACTCTGCCATAATGAAGAACAGAAGACATAAGGATCCTCCTCTCCAAAGCAGCACAATTTTGTCTTTAAAATAAGAAATAAAAGGAGCTGGAGTGTTGGAGGTTTTATGCAGCCGCTGAGCCTCTTTAACTATTACACTCTTCCCAAAAGGAAAGAAAAAAAGCCAACAGCCAATATAAGTTATGGTTAACTGCCTCACGAACAATTTTATCTGAAAGCAAAACACCCTGTAATAATCTCAGAAGTATGATACATTGGAGACTGAACAGTCTTCCAAGGACAGCAAATGGATGATCCATTCTTGTGTTTATAAGGTACATCTTGAAGTAATCATTAGGAACTTTTTGTTCTATATTGCTAAGAAACCAGTGATTGATGTAAACAGCTCTGCAGAAAGAGCGTTATGTGCCTGCTGAAGTTCTATAGACATGAGAAGGAAAAGGGGATTTTCTTCCATGAAATTAAACTTGCCTTCACTCCCTACAGATGGGAGTGCTTCCAAGAAACTGGGTGTTACACAAACTATTTTCAACTGAGTTGCACTCTTGCCATAATAGCAAAATTAGTTGAAATTTCCCCTTTAAAACAGAACTTCTTGAAACTGGATTCCCCTGTTAATTCACAGAAAGCCAGATTCAAGTTACTGCATGAGATAATGCAGGCGTTCTGGAAAAAAAATATAGTCTGCTCCAAAGAAATTGGCAGGCACTGGATTTTGTATTTAAGGAATAGCACCAAATATTATGGAGACAGCATCTGCCAACACATTGCATAGTGCAGACTGTGTTCCAATACCTATATATCTCATACATTTAGTGTTATGCTTCAGCAGCAGATGGAAAATAAGTTCTCAAAAATTAATTCTGTCTTTCATGTACAGATTTCCCCCAACTCCTAAGTCAGCACATTTGGTAATTTAAACAAAACTTCTATTATTTTGTCAGCATAAAAAGCTTTTTTTAGTAGAGTCAGTGATATGAAGACAGGCAAACATTCCACAAACCTGCAGAGCACTTATGAATATGGTCATGGACCAATGAGTCTACCACACTATTTAACTGAAAGGAGTAAAAGCAACAAGAATACTTAATGAAAGAGACCTGAACTCATTGCAGACACTAAGATGAAAATATTTTCACAAGTTTGGTTTTTTTATTTTCTGATCTTTCTAGTTTTTCTGTTATACAGGATAGAGCTTAAGGAATGTGAAATTAATTCTTTTTAATGACTTAAATCAAATTCAATGAGAGACAGACCTAAAAGTTCAGCTAAACATATAGGCTAAGACAGAACTATCTTTTTTTTTAATAGACTTCAAAATAAAAGTATATTGTCTAGGCACATAAGATGTGATTAGATAGAAGTTAGTATGTTCAGACTGCATGTGTGAATTTGGCTGAGGAAGTCTCCTGTCTCTGTAATCAGAAATGACTGGCACTTAGAATTCTAATGAAGCATTATTTCTTACTTGCAGAGATAAAAAATATTTAAAATAATATTTTCATTTATGATAACTGTTATTAGTGCTGCTTTAAGGCAAAAGAGAGGGAAGCTTATGAAGTGTGACAGAACATCAGATCAATTTGAAGATCACTCTACGTGAAAGAGCAATATAGAACACGCAAAAGACCTTGCTTTTTATTTCCATGGCATCTCACATGTCTCCCTGCAGGGAGATGTCCTCAAGCACGGAAACAAACCCTTTCTTTGTACATAGTTATATATTGCTTTGAAAATGGCAGTTAAGTCATTCTATCTTAATCTATTTTCATCAGCATCATCTTCAAACTATGTGCTGCTTTTATCATAAGTCACTCTGACAATAGAATCACAATGATGAACTTTTTGTTCCATTAACATCTGTAAGTTCTTCCTCTTAGTTTGATCCAGCTCCAAACTACAGACTTTAGTGTCATTACCACAGTAACTCCGAGTCAAATTAAAAGCCTCGCATTTCATGCTGAAGTCCAAATTTGACATGGGTTCTGCAATATCCCCATATATCAAAAAGATTTTCTAAATATTTTCAAGGAAGCAAGTTCATAAGTATTGCATATGCTGTAAGTAACAAGAATTCTTTTTATCCTCCAAAATTCGTGATCTAGAATTACAAGAAACTCAGCATTTTTTTAAAGAGATCTTTATTTCACTATTTTTCCCAAAAATTAATTAGGATAGTAAACTGCATCAGTCACTGTCATGAGGAATTCATATCTCTTTGTTAGGACTTGAATAGCAAGTCAGCTTCTTTTATTTCATACCAGTACCTAGAAATACTGTTGCTGAAATAGTCCTAAGCCTACTTCTTTTTTTTTTAAATTCAGAACAGCTGTACAACTCAGACTCCCATATATTCCAACATAGCTGAGTTAAGTCTGTGGAAAGCAATTCAATGCAAGGAAAAGGAAATATCTAAAGGAACAGCTTGATGAGATACATGTGCAATATAACTTTAGGTTGGTGGGTTTTTTTAAGCTCTAGATAATTTAACCAGTGATCTGAACATCAAGTTAGGTTCCCTTAGTTTATTAATCATTGAGAGATGTAGTAGTTCAGCATTCATCAGGAATGATCACATATAGACTGGGGAGAAGAGGAATAAGTGAAAACAGGAAAAGACAAAATGCAATACCATTTTTTCTATATAAATATTTGTTTTGACCAGTGAGGTATAGGTAGTTATAAAACACTACAAAATGAGACATGTATCAAGCTGCTTTTCACTTTAGAACATCCAAATGCTGTGCACTATGAAGTCTTCCTTTCACAGGCTTTTCTGTAACAGCAGATGCTACTTTGAGACCCTCAAATGGCATTAAGCCTGTAAGTTTCTTCAGAAGAAAACTACTATATGTTCTTGAAAATATTAGCCCAAAGTAACATACATGTCTTCACAAAACCCTGTTTCCCATGCATTTTATCTCACAGGGTCTATCTGCTCATGTTGATCACATTACAGGATGAGCAGTTACATAAAGAGTGAACTGAACAGTGAATAACAACACTGTACAACAGAGAATGAAAAATCAGAGAAAGATACACAAGCTACTCTTCAATTAAGGAAAATTATGTACTGTGTTGACAGGATGTGCCAGGTGCAGAGTATATCATTAGCATCAAAACAATCAAGGACATTATGTCTTCATTCCCAATTGTTCTTGTACTGGATTAGTGTTTTCATAATGAACGTTTTCATTTTATTCAAATAGACGATATCCAAACCTTATACCTCCAAACTCTAGAAATATTTATTTCTGTTAAGAATAATGCGTTAATTTAACAAGCTTTCGCCATGCAGTCATAACTAACATTCACATATGACATTTACTACTAACCACCACTTGAGGCCATTGATGTTATGTAAGCCTATTGCATTTTTGCTCACAAAATTAATCTGTTGTGTAATTTGCTGAGAATCACAAGACCAAAATATTCTGCAAAACGTGTTGTTAGTCCGTACTTGTGGTACAACCAACATGACATACATGCCTGCCATTTCTGCCTTTGTTGCTAGATTTACTTATACAAGATCCTTAAATCTTCTTTAATAACATACTCTAAATGAGCACACATCTCTTCATGGAAACTATTAAAATATAGGAAACAAATCCATGTTCTTAGTCCATAGCATAGACAGAAAACTCAAACAAATAGTACATTATTTTATGAAGCATTTCAGTAGAAAGTCAAAAATCAGTGATGAAAGTATCCCCATAAGATTGCTTTGGTTATTTACAGCAATGTCAATTCTTTGATCTTAAAAAGATGCACTTCCCCTGAGAAGCGATTCATGCACCAAAACACTTATTCAACAGGACTCTATTTGCTTCTTAATACTGAAACATAAATAGTACTATGTTTCCTGTAAGACTACCTGTGAGAAAATCTTCGAGGGATAAAACGGACATGGAGATTAATAGAGTTACTTTGAGCCTTGGTTTGGTGGAAGTTAAATCATAGTCGGAAAAGATTGTCTATGAAACCTCAAATGCAGAGAGGCTTGCTAGATAATTGCCCATTCTTTTGGGTATTCATTGTCCAAATATTTATGGAGGCTTCCTCCCCACAATGTCTCTGATTATGCACTACTAGATGACTATGAAGAGTACCCTATTACGATAGCATTTCCCAGCAAACTTTGAGGGATCAAAATTTCACATAAGATGCTGACACAGGAGCAGCATTTTTCCCCTTTTAATGTAAGTTGCAGGTATACAATAGACCACTTCAGGTTAGATTGTTATTTAGCTTTCTTGAACACCTGCAATTACCACTGTCAACAGCTTTTGACTACACCATATCCATCTACTCCTAAAGAACACTTTTTTTACTTCTTGATTACACAAACTGTTACAATATTTGAGAAAGATAGCCTGTGTTTCTGATCGGGAAAATGTTTAGGACAAAAAAAACCCCAAAAGTAGCCACATAAACATGATGAAAGTTTGAGGTTTAGACATTATCAACTTGGTGACAAAACAAAAAGAGATGGAATACAAGCAAGGGACATCTAAACTCTTCTGGATTTTGCAGACATCAGTGCTGAATACAAATATCTGTTCTGTAAGGTAATGGCACAAATCTAAAATTAACATTTAAAAATATAATCCTGATGTATTAGAATTTTAAACCAAAAGAGTAACCTGCTATTTTTATTGGTATCACATACTTGAAGAAAAAAGAAAAACACCTATTTATATTGGCTAATCCTATTATAGTGAGGAAAGCCTAGATCCTTTGTGGACATACCAGCTCAGAAAAAATATTTAGAAACAGAATGACGTTTGGGTAACAGGGATAAACCAGGCTGTGTTGTGCAGTCTGCATTTCCCGGTTCCTTAAAATGCTCGTGAAAAGACCAGACAGACACAGGTCTAGTCTCACCAAGAACTCCAACTTTCTCACAAATATTGTATTTTCCAGTGGGTCATTTTGTCTAGAAAGTCCATTATGCTAAATCCTTTCACGGACCAGAAATTAGAATAATTTCTATTAAGCCATTAAATTTCCACAAACTGTAGAAATCAGCACATTAACTATAATCCATTTTCCAGCTAACATCTACAGTGTTTTATATAGACATCAGGGTCAACTGCACTCATAAGTGCGGTTTAATTATTTCCATTCCAATATTCACACAAAAATAATCGGGCATTCCAAGTTTTAAGTGTCTTTATCAGATAACAACAAAAAAGAAAGAATAAGCAGTAAGCTGAGGTACTGTTAACTGTAGAAAGGATTTACTTATTCACTAAAAGTAGTTGTCAGATACCTATGGAAAAATAACTGCTTATAGCATTTCTGCCATTAACCAGCAGTATCTGGAAATAAATTCCTCTGTCTACAAGCTTCAGACACAGTTTTCTTTAATGCATCCTCAGACAACTGACTTACCAAACACATGTAAGGTCTCCAAAACAGTTCAGACAAAAGATTAAAAAAAAATCCCATCAGACTACTGAAAAATATCCATCCCATATCTTTCCACCAATAATACAAAAATATGTCAGACAAAAAATGAAAAAAAGTGAAGTACAAAATCTGATCTTTAAATTCCACATTGCCTCAAGCACAGAATGGGTAAAAGCTGTTTTGAATGAAGTGGGAATTCCTATAGCCTAAACTGCTAAGGACAGACCTATAACCAAGGAAGCATGATTTATGTCACCCTCACATACCCATTTTATGGTCCTTGCTATGATCTGACACAGCTACACATCCAAGATATTGCAGTAGTTTACCTCCCATGCCAACAACAAGAGTTGTGGTGGCAGTACCTCAAAAGGTATCTCAGAGCTGAATGTAGGTCTCATAAGAAATCAGCGCAATTCAGTACGTCTCAACCTGTCTACAGTACCAGTTTTAATCTTTTAACTGTTTTAAGCCAACTTCTCCAAAAAGCTAAGACTGTACGTCAAAACTGTATCTCCTGTCAGGTGATCATGAAAAACAAAAATTGCAAGCCTGCAATAGAAAGCCCTCAGTTAACATTGCCTATGAAGATGACAAGGGTCTGATTCATATTTAGATAAAATTAGCTTTTGACAAATTTCTGAAGCATAATGTGAAACAAGGCAGGTCACGAACTACAGATTAAGCCCTGAAACAATTTAAGCATCCTGTGTTTTGTTTTCTGAAGTGCATACAAAGCATAGATTTCAATATCGTTTGCTAAAGCCTGAACAAATTTGAACATCAGATAGCTAGAACTTTAGTGGTAGCAACATAAGCTTATCCTAAGGACTTAAACTTCCAGGTTTTGGGGGGTGTTTTTTTGAATCGAAATCACAGGGCAATGTCTTTAATCCCTAAAACAGAACAGTAAAATAATAGCCCCACCCAAGTTTACAGGAAGTTACATTGGCAGAAATGAAAGCTTATGCTCCTCAAATCTACTTGAAAGACCTGCCACTCCTGGTGCTTTCGGAGGTTTCTTACAATTATATATAATAGCATCCAAATACCGAACATGACAAGTTATTCACCTGAAACCATGCCACATCTTTTTGATGATGTCCCCTGATGATTTTTATTCTAATCACCATATAGAAAACCTGGGATACAAAAGCAAGATTTTCATGTTTCTACTGAGATTTAACTGGCTAAAATGTCTATTTCAAAAGCTATTATAGCTTCAGGATGTAATTTGTGACCCACTCTTTGGGAAAACAAAAACCTGAAGAGTTCTGTTGGGTGAACAAGATTCTGCTATTTTCAACTACATATTTTAATTACCGAGCAACACAAAATGTAGCAAAAGCAGCAAGATCAAGACAAATAATTGTTATATATTAATGTCACAGGAATATAGAATATTGGCTTAATGATTTACTTATTTTGGTCAGACTTGAGGCACATTTACCCCATATGCAAAGAAAGTAAGTCATCTTTATACTACTGAACACAACTGACAGCTTGCTTATGTATCTTCTAATAACAATAGATTTTAAAGTTGCTCCTTAAAATGGGTTAAATTTTTCAAAAAGACTTCTCAACAACATTAAGAGGACAAGGAAAATTACTTTCAGTTAAAAATTAAATACTAGATAGAATAGCTAGTTTCTCAGAAATTAATAAGAATTAGAAGTCCAACATCCTTCCAAATAAACAGTAAAGGACCAAGAATTTATAGTTAGAACAGTAGCAATCTCATTGGGGTTCATCTTTTAGTGGGTTTGTATTTGTAAAATATGCTGAGGTGAGAAAAGCTTGAGCTGTTAACATAATTTGTTACCTTGAAGGTAATTTAGGACTTTCATTGTTCATTATGATGCTTTACAAGACAATGTATTGTATTTAATATGGCTGTTATATGTTTAATGCTGCTACTGTATCCAGTAATTTAAGTAGATAAAGTTAGCTAAACAACTTTAGATAAACCACAAGCAGCAAGTAATAAGCAGTATTAGACCTCAAAAATGCTGAAATTCACAGTCCAAACAGGTTGGTAGCCTTGAAAGCCTATCAAAAAATAAACAAGTTATGGAGTCGTTCAACTAGGGTTTAAGTGTTCACTCTGTTTTTAATATGTTACAAGTTTTGCAGTGTGATACCATGGAAATTCATATTAATAAGTTTCCCTTATCTGGCTGTCCACAAAGCTTGTGATAAAATGCAACCATTTGAGACATATAAGATCTGAACCCGCTGCAGGCAAATTTTAAACTATTCTAGGAATCTATTTGATGATTATCCACCAAGTAGATTGAAAGCAAAAGGAAACGGATTGATACTATATACAGTGAAACATATTATTAGTTTAAGAAAAAATGTCATCTTCAGAATATGTAGAGATTAATTTTTTATTGGAATAGCAGTTATTCCTGTAGATAGAAACCATTACCATCTGTACACTGTTACTCTATTTTCTCATTTAGAGACTTTTTGTTGTCTCCCTACAGCTCAGAGATGAGCTACAGGAGAACTAAGATTCAGATACCATCTAGATACAAAAGACTATATTTCCAAGTCAGACTAATTCCCTGCAGTGGCTTTCTGATGTCTGTGTCCCAAATCATAGCTCAGCATTAAGACAAAGCCCACAACCAACTGCTTTCTTCCTCTACCAGAAGACTTTCTGCTGTCAGTTCTCTATATCTGGATTTGCACCTTATAGACATAGGAATTATTAAGGGAGAAAACTGTTCTGAAACATTACTTTTAATTATAATTTTCCTGCAATTTTTAGCGGAATAAAATTATAACAGGAATTGCCTAAGAGTCAATCTTACAAGCAAACTGCCTATTAGGTTAGCAGGAAAAAACAAGCTCTTTCTCATTCTTGTAAATTATCATTGCAACAGTCGGCAGCATTAAAAGAGGAATTGTGCCAAGTAAGGTGGTGAATACTCTCACAGAATTCAAGAAACTGCAATACTGAAGTAGAGATCAGAGCTTTATTTAAATCAGCTAGAAAGAATAAGCTAAAAAGAAAGATAATCTCCGCCCCCCACCTCCTCCCCTCTACCGCATAACAGTTATTTTGCTCATTTGGGAAGATCTAGCCCTGTAGACGTATGCTCTGTTAAGCAAAGCAGTAGTTGGTCTGAAAATTGCCAATGTGACAGAAGATTAGGCATTATGGGCCTGAATCAGTGTTCATCATTATCTGCTCACCCAGTAATCAGTAATTCATTTTATCTACAGTGCACAACTGTTCATACCAGGAAACTTAACTATACTATGTGTGTCAACAGAAAAGTATAGAAGTATTTTCCAATGAATGCAGTTCCTCTGATCTTACCCATGTTAGTAGCCATAAGTGGACTCGGCTCTCAATATTGATATTATTGAACAGAGGATCAAAACCATGTAGGCATGCAGAAAAAATTAAGGTTTCTTAAGCAGCTGCTTAATCCCTTTTAATTGCAATTGTCTAACAATAACCTCTAAGCCTTAACTCTTTCTAACCTGTATGGCTTTTTCAACTGGTCCAGAGGAATTACCTTAAGTCTCCCACCCAGAATCCCCAAGGCAGATGTACAGCTTTTCTATTTGTCACAAAGATTTTTAAATAAGCATTATGTCAATGTTAACAATGATATTGATGTAAAAATCTGTACACATCTCTTTAGCACACAGGAGCACTTTGCGATATTAGTATTTTGCATGATCAATACTAACAGGGAAAAAGGCAAAAGGCCGAGTTAAGCTGTTCATAGTAGCTACAAAAGCAGTGTTGACAACTCATTTTTATTTTTCACACATCAAATTTGAATCTCATACTTTGAGATTATATTTGTTAGTCAGTAGTCAGACTCCTGTAATCAAAACAACTTTGTTTCAAGCCCAGCAGCCTTCGCAGATTCTGAAGTTAAGAACTAATTCTATCAGATTTAAAACAAACACAATGACACTTAATCATTCGCAAGGAGCACACTAGAAGTTACAAAGGTCAAAGTTTGATAAATTACCTTAACACGTGTAATGTTACACATGCTGCCTCTAGGCACCACAAGAGGATCAAGTCTTAAGAAAGATTTTGAGGGTAAACATTGAGAAGGATTTCTGACTGTTCCACAAAGTACTGAGCACAGCAAGAAAAAACAAACCCAAGTGGCGAAGTAAGTTTGAGAAACTGGTTTTCAAGCTGATGTCACAGGGAAACAGCCAAGTGAAGTAGAATTGTGGTATAGAGAGGTTGAAGTACGCAAAACAATGAAATAAGAAAGTCTAAGAGCACAAACCTTAAATTACTGTCTTTTTAGCAATAATGAAACATAATCCAATTACAAGAATATTCTTGACATTTGATGGAACACTCATTTAATTTCAAAAATTAATGAAGGAAAAATATGTATACATATATAAATATATACTGGATACAGTATACGTTTACGTTTAATTACATAAAGAGGTGACCCTGACAAAGACTTTGGAAAACTTGTTACAAACAGATTTGACAGCTTTCAAAAATTCTTTCAGCTGTTCCTCACAGGAAGATAAACAGGCAAGTTTAGAGTTTTCTTTGTGAAAAATTCTGCAGAAACATTTCTTTGTTAAAATCCAAGCCCTCTGTAGGGATTCAGATTTTTGTCAAGTACTGGAAGCATACAGCTGGTAATTCGTATCAAAGCAATCAGACTCCCTACTTGAACCAATGAATTTTCAGTTGCCATATGTTGAAGGGAAAACATAGGAGACTTTTGAAATACAAGTTTGTACTCTGTTTGGGTGCTAGGATACTGCAATCAGCTTTAAATGCCTAATTCAAGACCTTTTCGAGACTGGAAAAAGCTCATTTTCTACTGTAGGAAATCAACTATGACAAGCAAGAAGCAATATCATGCTGACAAGTTACAATCATTGATTGATTGTAATACTGCTAATTAGCTTCAAAGTATAATATATTCAGTACCAATAAAATAATGCTCCTTTAGACATACTTTTTACAGGCTCTTTACTCAAGGAAATGTTATAAAGAAATTCTATTTGACTCTGTTAATTTTGTCTTTGTTAGTCATTTCTACTGCCTTCTCACTTTTCAAAGAGTCGCCTTATTAACTGTCTTAGTGGGCTCTACTCATTGCTATAAGAAATGAGGTTTAGACTTCATATCTGAGCTATTTAAATGCAGTCCTTGACTGAGTCTGTTAAACCAAGCATCTAGTTTCTTGATCCAGATACAGAATTTTTTCTAAGTATCTCAAAGCCATACACGTACATCAGAATAAGCAGCCACCGGAAACGTACAGCTTAGCAATAGTTCTGTTGCTATAGGTTAAGTTCTACAAAATAACGATTCTCTTTTAATTGAATGTTTACTGCAATTCTAAACTTTAGTTTAGTGAGGTGCAAGAAAGATTCCACTATTTCTATACAGGAAATGAGTACAGATCTTGCACCTAACAAATTTCACTACAGTAGTTTTACAAACAGAAAGTTCCATTTGCCCATTTGTTCAAAAGTAGTCTTCCACAACCCTACAAGGAGTAAGAAATTGAATCAGGATTTAAGAAAAATAATCAGCGGGGCTGGGGAGTGGGGAGAGGGAATCAAGTAAAGAAGCTCCCTGCTCTTCATCCCTACTCTGCTTTAGATCAGATATTTACAGACAGTTTGCTGCATATTAGGAACTTCCACAGCATTGGTATACTTCCACTATAGAAGTATCAAAATGCATTTTAATAAGATAAAATCTACATCCTTAATAATTTCTACATGTTCTTCATCTATCCACAACCTTATCCAAACACTACAATTCATTCTTCAACCATATGTAGAATGCCATTAATAGTTAAATATATACTT
The DNA here is from genome assembly GCA_033628505.1 of Tringa tobata. NCBI lineage: Eukaryota > Metazoa > Chordata > Aves > Charadriiformes > Scolopacidae > Tringa > Tringa tobata. The sequence goes on along the minus strand of JAHREE010000161.1, from coordinate 5,847,248 downwards.
AAAGCATTAAATAAATCAGGATTTATAGGACCAGACACCATTAATCTCTATGGATTAAGTTAAATCACACCATAGACTAGCAATAATATTTGGGACATTGTGTACAAGACTGCACAGTGAAGGGATCAAATAACAGAATTTATACCCAGAAAGAAAAGAATATCTCAATTTATAGTGAAAAATGAAAAAACAAGGTTTAGTCTTAAAAAGAGGGGACATTGCTCTTAGATTGCCCTTATTGCAATTTTAAAACAGAAAGCACAGTAGTACAAGTGTACAGTAATGTATGTGTTCTGTTAAGGAGTTCAATAACAGATGAACATCGAACAGGAGTCATACTTTTGAAACCCTTCTCTAGTTCACAATAAACTGCAAAAAGTAATTATTAATGGCATTAATTCATTGTGATCACACAAAAACAGCTTCAAAAAAGGGATTTAACTGTGTGTGACTGCAGGTTTACAAGGGGCCAATGACAAGGAGAGTCTTAATCTAGCTGGACAAGGCAGTAGCCCAAAATTCTTTTAAAATACCCAAAGCCAAAACGTGATCTTGTCAGAACTGTAACGTTTCAGTCAACCTCAAGTGACTTTCTGGAAAAAATAAATTTCTATTAAAACATACTGATTAAAAACTCCCCAAACTACGAACTGATACATAATAATCCTACGGATATAGCTGATCTGCAGACCCATTATATATTTAGCTCTTGAAAAGAATAATTTTGCATTTTTTCTGTACAAGAATCTTGGTTATTTTAAGACAATTATAAACTTTATCACCAAATTCAAATGATTCTTCATTCATAAAGTAGAATTTCCTGTCAGGAAAAAATCTTTAGTACTTGTTTCAATTTTTATTGTAATAATTGAATTATTCTGGCATTTGTCTACACCAATTTCTCTCTCTGCTGTTTAAACTTACTAAAACAGTAACAGAAAGCCTGCTGTAACCCCTGCTGCAATGCCAGGGTAGGGAGTAACTGCAATCTGAGATCTAACACAGTGCCAAAAATTTAACTTGTTTATAAAATGCCTGACAGATAAATCAGGGCTTGTGCCATTTTAACTTTGATGACAGGAATTTGTGATCATGCAACCTAAGCAAAATATAATGCATTTCATCAGGAATAAATTATTTCCAATAACTGTCATAATCACCAGACCCTGAAACCAATGCTAAAGTTACGCTTTAGTTGATGCTATGTGAAAGCTGATAGAATATCAATGGCATATAAAACAATTTTATTTATCTTCTAGTTAAAATAGAATGGACTCACATATGAGTAATAAGGTTTTAGAGCAGTCGTAAAGTATATCTAAATAAGTGGTAAAAACGGCAAATAACTTAGCTGTTCATATCCAAGCTACCTCTGCAAGATACACTTGACATTTTTCCTTTGCAAAATATCCAGGATTTAAAATTGAATGAATGTACCTTATCTGAGCTAATGTTTTCCTTGCCAGAAAATTCTTATAGCAGCCTAAACATTTTGATTTGTTTTGTTAGACAAGGCACAAGTAAACTCACGTAAGTCCTTCTTTATGGAAGAAAAATAGCACGTTGTCATCTGTGAAATACCATGAACATGAACAGCAGCTTCCTTTGGCATCCAATTGCAATGATACCTCATATTGATTTTAGTCCTCAGTAAATCTAGGCAATGTTTCACTTTAAGTGCCATCTTGTGTGATGTTTTCTTCATGGCAGAATCTTATTACATGTAATCCTCAAACTGCTTCACTCTGTAGCCCTCAGTCTGAAAACCCTTTATATATGAACAGCCTTACTGAAGCCAGAAGGCTACTTTTTCTTTTTGCCATGCTCAGAAAACAATACTGTGGGAAGAGAGATAGTTGTTTGTTTGCTACTTCTGTGTGGGAGTGGTAGGACAGGGAACAGAAATGAGAAATAAAAAGGAAACAATAGAGCTCAGATGAAAAACTAATTCCACCCAGTAGTAGAAGACCAAGTAAATAATGTAGAAGAAAAACATAAGCTAATTTTCTCCTCTGCCAATGTCCGAGAATTTGGGACTGAGGGAACACAAAGCTATGTCATGCTCTTTCCTTTTTTCAGCCACAGTTTAGTCAGAAGTCCTTATGGGCTAACACATTAGGATGAAAGATGCATTATTTAAACAGATGACAATACACGGTACTGCTCGAAGGACCACTGTGCATCCAAGAGGTTTGCTTCATTTTACCACAGTCTGCAGAATACAGACAGCAGCCCAGCAAGCCCATCTGGTATCTGACACATCCTTCTGGCAGCACTCTGCTTTCCCCCACTCCATCCCATACCAGCATGGAAAAGGTGTGGCTGGTTCTCCAGGACATGATCCCAAAGTCTCCCAGTTTAGCCAGCAGAGCTAGTGACAGAGAGCCATCTCCTCACCTAGTGGCCTCCATTTGGGCAGCCACAGGCCTGACCCCTGCATGCAGCACCCCAAGGATGGGTGCTGCTGTCACACTAGCGTATGTTTAGCTGGAAAATAAAAAGCCTGATGCACAAATAGAACAAATACATATTTTCAAAAAAATAATGAGATGTGCAAGCACACTATTAAAATTCAAGTCATATAATACTGACCACTAAATTGTATAAGTATATAAATAACAATCAGCCACAAACAGCAAAGATGAGAGATTGTTCTAACCTGTCATCATCTGCATCCAGAAAAGCTCGTCTCTCACATGCCCTCTGCCATCCATCCACCAGCAGCAATGTACTCTTTGCTCCTCAAACCCACTCCAGAGATATTTGAATTACCTTGCACCATCAAGGTCATGAAGGTGCCCAGATAACTGGTTGATTCAGTCAGTGCAGGCCTCAGCACTAGCATTACCTTTGCTATAACTTGTATATTTGAAAATGAAATCCATTATTTGCCTAAACATGTGTAAAAGATGAATAAGAGCCTTTCAGAGAATTAGGGTAATATTTTATATCCTTTTCACATTTTTTAAGGCATTGGCTGCTGGCAAAGCTAGCCGGGGAGACAGGTGAAATCTAATACTGTAAGAACATTCTTAACTATAAATACATTTTGGAAGCAGTCTTACTGAGGGTATTACTATCTACAGTGCAAGAGGTCAAGCAATAGGCAGTTTCAGAAAGCAGTTCTGGGTGTCTGTTCTCTGAGCATGTATTGGTCTGGTATGCAAGCCCTGAAGTCAATCTGGAATCAGGGCACTGAACAGAGGGATTTTTTGAGTCTAGAAAATGCTGAGAAGATAAGTCTGACATTTTAACAAGCAGGTTCTGTTCTGAACTTACTTGTACTTAGTATTTCTTTGATTTAGTAAACTAGTTTAGAAAGCTAGCCTCAGAGGAAAATTTGATGTGAACAAGTCAGTCTATATGATGCGAAGTCATATGCTTTGCATCACAAATATTAAGCTAAGAAAAATAACACCCGCTTCAGACAAGTTGTTCTTGTCTTCCACGAATGTCATTATATAACAATAAAAGGTATTGTGAAATGAAGTGTAGGCTTTGTAGCCTTTTATTTAATAGCACTTATTTAAATTGTTTAGGAGTGTGCCAGATTAAATTAAAGTATGTTCAACAAATACAATATATGAATAAGCACTATACAACTGCTCATGGCTCACAAGCTTTAAAATTGGTAGGGAGCTATTAATGAAGTGGAGAGATTGCATACAAGAGTTACAATAGAGCAACAGAGTCACATAACTGTAAATGTCATCTTGTAATTCAGTCTAAGGCTTCCCAAAGAAAATTTAGGATCAAAAAGAAAAGAATTTAGAGCAAAAATTTTCAACAATTTTTCAACACTACCCAAGATACCATACCCCCAGTGACACAAAAGGATTCTGAAAATTGTAGCTGCTTGTTCTATTTCACCCTCCCCATTTGTGAACCAGATTACTCAGTTTTTTCCACATGCCCAAAGTTACTTATTTGAATTACTCAGAAATGAAATAACCGCGGTAGGAAGCGTGGCTTGGGAGACTTACTACAGGTTACACGCTATCACTAGAAGACACTACATTAATTTTAAGTAGTTCACAGAATATTGCCAGTTACTCAAAGGGCATGTCAGGATATACAGCAAACAGGTTACAAGGTTAATGCCACAACTCCTATTCATCAAGTAAAATTTGTTATTTTTGAGGTGCTTATTTGTCAGCAGAAGGAAGTTTTTCATCTTCCTAATATCTAATCACAATTTGAAAGTTAAAAATCCAAGCATTTTTAAGTTAATTTACTACAAAAAAAAAAAACATTACTGCATTGACAAAATCAGTCTAAACTGCTCTGAAAGTATTGCCAAACAAACATCCTATGTTTGCAAATATCTGATATTTGGAGTGACTCATGGACATCAGGAGAACTTCAGTCTCCAATAGAGATGTATAGGTGGTTTGTTTATGTCTTTAAGGGCATCATAATACAACAATCTGTAAATAAAGAGTATTAAACTATGGATTTGGAAATAATACTTCTGTTTTATTTAACATAAGACACTTCTATCCCTTTATCATATTGATTCTCACTAAAGTACTATTTTAGAAGCTTTCAAAAAACATTTACGGTAAGCAAATTCTTCAGGTATGTATTTCAGCAAGTACAGTCAGCAATTTTGTAGAAATATTGTAATATACTGGGCAAGGTGTGGCACAGAGGGATAAGAGGAAGAATCCCAGGTGGCAGTCCTTGTGAGTGTATTACAGGCAGTGTTTATTGAATAAAATAATGGTCAGGAAATCATACAAAAGTAAATTGGTAGAAAATAGTAAAAGTTATCATTTACAGTACTGAATATGAGCCAAGTACAATCTTTTGATTTTTCCTTGAAGTATCCTCTCCTACAAATATTTTTTTCAGGGGTGTAATTAATTTTTTCAGGACTGTGAAAAAGAATGTAAAAATTTAAGTGGACAGACTGGTATGGTGTGTTACAGTTTTGTATATAGATCTAAATCACAGATCAGAACTGTACTGATTAGAAGGACAAGACTGGTATAACATTTACTTTTCTGGTTAAGTAAAGTTTGGTTTCTGATTTCTAATCTCTGCTCAGGAAAAACTTATTCTTGGTCATCTGTCAGGATCAATAAGCCATTGTAGTATGGGAGAGAGGAAGGAAAGAAACAAGGTCCAATGTCAGAAAAATTCTCATGATTCACATTTCTAAAAGAACCCTGTTCCAAAACCACATAGTAAATAACTGTAGAGAATCAAAGAAAATTGTTTTCATCTGAAAATAAAAAAAAATTCAGCTGCTTTTTATTGTAACATCATGAAAGCATTTTTAAAAATTACATTTTGCATAAATATACTAGTCAAATTAAACTTGTTACTTTTGTCAACTTCAGTCACTAAAGATCTGAAAAAAACAAATCATAAATTGCAGAACAAGCATTTAATCCAGAAGATATTTTGGCTATTCTTGTCTCACTGAATTACAGGGTATAAAGCTTCTCATATGCCAGCCATCTCTGCTTGTTAGGATGACTGATACTAATGGGATATAGATCATGTTGACAAGTTTCTCTTTTCATGTATAAACCTGAAGGTAAAACATGCTACTGCACAGTAACTCAAAGTGTGGCACTCCAGGAATGAAAATAATCAGCCAGCTCTATTAGTTCCTGTAGCCACTTTCAATGCAGTGCAAGTATGAATAAGGCATACAATATCCAGACTAGTAAGCCTGTCACACCAGAAATCTCTAAATGAGAGATTTAACAAGCTTTTCTTAAATGTGTGATCACTGTACATAGTCCAGAAACTTAAAATTTCAGTATGTCATTGGTTTTTGTAACAAATCTCAAGGGATTAAGGAAAAACTAACATCACAGAGATGGCTATAGCTAGATCTGAAAAGTGCCATTCTTGTAGTCTTATTTATATTTCAAGCTAATCAAAGTTTTTCTGACAGTACATTATCTCCCTCACTGGATTTTGTCACCTACTACAGATACTCTACGCAATCCTAAACTGCTCAACTCCGTTACAACCTGTGTTCAAACATTTATGTTTCCACTGCTTATACAAAGAGCAGAGCCATTCCAGAATCCCTCTCGTGGAGCTCTCCCATTACAAGAGTTCAGTGTTCACTTTAGTTTTAGCCCTGAGTTAACAGCATTAAGGTATTTTGAGATGCTGCAAAGCAGAATCCACAATGATCAGTCTAGGACATCTTGGAACGCAAAAAGACAACATCTAGCTACAGAAGCTAATGCTAGAGAATGAAGCTTACACTGTTGTCCATTCTTGTAGGTACACAAGTGGATGGTGAATGAAATACAACTATTTGGAAGCCAAAAAGATGTTCCAAGTACCCTTTATATTACTGTAATTTTTTACATGAGCACTCATGATTTTCTTCTCCTTTAGCTACTATAACTTAGCTACTATAGTGAAGATAATAAATAGCAATTCTCACCACCTTTAACCTCATCACCTGGTCATAACATTATCACCTGAGCTGGCCGACAACTGAGCCTTTGAAGCTAGTTTGACACAAGAAAGCACTGGTATTGGGGGTTCTCAGTGAGTACATAGCTGTAGATACCCATATGTTCTTAAAATAATTAGCATTTAAAATCTTACATTGAAACACCAGAATTCTGTAGAGATTTTAAGAATACAAAAATTAATAACATGTCATTTTCCATGGGTTGAAGCACTTTTAAGCTTTGTTCACTGGTAATAAAAAAACATAGTGTCTCATGCAAGCCAGGGAAGTATGGCTTGTTCAAGTCAAGATAGTGCACACTATGGCTTCAAGATACCATACTAATCAAATATTAGTTATCTACCTAAAATTCTGTAGGCATCTGACAAAACCACATGAGCATTCTAATGACTTCCTCAGTCTCTGCACATCTATTCAACATTTTGGAGAAAGTGGCAAGTTTCCATTACGGTTTGAAAAAAAATGGAGAAAAATTAAACATCTGCATTCTTAAGAAAAATGCCTTCACCTATGCTAAGAGATTATGAAGAAGGGAAGGGGAACAGTTTTAACAAAGAGACCTGCCAGGATATTCTATTTCGTCTCTCCTTTCAAAATAGGAAAGGAAGAACACTTAGTCAATACACTATGTATTAAGAGACATATACAAATTTGTGGTGTTCTGCAATGCAAGCTTAGGGCTTTATATTCCCAAAGTCAACATCTTCTGGCAGTCTTCTCCTGAGCAACCCTCATGTTTTATTTGGTATAACTTAAAGACTTTGGGGAATTTTGTTTTGCCTGCTTTGGATATACATCAGTTGTGAATAGGAATTTAAGCTAAAATTCTCTCAAATGCTGAACATGAAGAAAAAGGTATGTTAGCGATAAATTGTTACAACAGCAGTTCACAACTTAAAAAATATCTAATATTTTTAATTCTTTCAAGCACCCAGTCCAGGATTGCAAATTTGATGTGGTATTGTATTCAGATCTAGGTTCTGAACTGGATTATTGTGCCACAGATATATAAGTGTTTGGTTCTGAATTTCAGGCTCCAACAGTCACACAAAAAAAACCAAAAGCTGGGGATGGCTTGAAGAAAGAGGCTTTGAAACACTCCCCCCCCAGTTGAATTACAGTAATATTACAAGTACATGCATACATTATTAGCCAGAAAAATATTTTTAAAACCATTGATTTTTATGCACTAATTAGTGTTCTCTAGTTGTGTTCTAAATTGCAGAGAACAACAATGTGTTTGTGGGAAGGGGGGGGATAAGAACAACATTCTCTGTCAAAAGAAATTAGCGGTAATTTCCCAGGAATTAAAGTGCAAAATGTTCAGACCCATTTGTAGTCTGCATTTATAAGAACAATTTGCCTTTGTAAACACAATAAGTTTCCTGATCAAATCAATATTTTAATAGAATTTTACATCATTCACCTGCACATACAGACAAAAAAATGTTACAGCTCAACATAATTTAGAGAGCTTATATGATCCCTTTCAAGATCTTCCTAAATATTAACTTTTTAAAATCACATTTTTGATGAGGACTTTGTACAAAAAACATGCACAGATGCAAGTCTGAAAAGTTAGGGAACAGCATGAATGTTTATGAACTCCCTGCTAGTCTGTCTCTATTACCACCTTCTGCAAAGTAATTTGAAAATTCTCTAGTGAAAGCGGCAGCAATATTGATAAAGTCTTGAAATCCATGAGAAAGGTAATTGTTTCTCTTCAAATACTCTGAGGAGGGCTTGGGTGGTTGTTAAATTTTCCAAGTCAGGAATGCAGTACAAGGGTTGTGAGAGAAAGTGAGAAGATACAGTTGTGAAGTAACATAAGTTATTGGAAGTGGTTTAGAATTTATTAGTTAACTATTTGTAGTCTGTGTATAGTGTCTGATTTCTCCTCCTCCCCCCAATTTGTATATTTATTTTTTTCCAGGTCTTTATACTTAGGAATACTGCATGCAAGTAATTCTTGTGTTTACTGACACTAAACTACTCAAGGATATTTATAAAAAAATATTATAGTCTTACTAACAATCCATTTGTAACCATTTAGGTGTGGTTATAAGTGAGTAAAAATCACTAACAGGAAAAATTTATGGGAACCCACATCACAATACTTCATCATGTTATTTCAAGGGAATTCACAGCAGAACTTCTTTGGTAGGAAGTATTTAACCAGTGACCCAAGTCACTGGTAATCAAGAAAATTTGGACCTTTACCTCTAAGAAGAACAGGAAAGGAAAGATTCATCATACAGGAACTCCCCAGTAATGAAAGAATTACAGCAAAGCTGCATCATGTAATTAGACATACAAGTTGGGCTACATCAATTTCACAGTACTTATTAGTTTCTGTGTGCCCCCCCCATTTTTTTCACTTGAGCTACTTATCAATCTCGGTGACTGTTTTGAGTGGACATACCTAGCAATACCCAAAGTTTTAGAGCTAATAGTCTGACTTGTAGCTGCATTCAAGTTAATCTGGAGAGTGCCATATGGAATTTTTGGAGAGAGACAGAGAGCAGCACTTTGGAAAACACACTGTATGCTTTGATGTCTGTCTCTTTAGTCTCTCAAACAGCATAATTTAAATGTAGGGCTGCTAGTAACCCTCAAATTCTGGAAGTCTTCTCTCAAAAATAAGCCAAGTAAAAAAAAATACAGTCAGAGAATAGCTCCCCCCCCTTGTTCCACATGGGAGGCACATCTTGGGAGTTCAGTACATCAATCTAGAAAGCACAACAAGGGTAATCAGATCTAGTTGCCCAGCAGACAGATACTTTACTAATTATTGACCACTTCACAATGACCTTCAAACAGTACTTCAGAAAGAGATAAGACAGTATGGGCCAGACTAAAGCTATGTAGTCTTCTTCCAAAGAGGTTTTCCTGCTACTATAGGGACACCTATAATGCATATCTATGGTAATAAAACAAAATGAAGTTACATATGGTTTTGAGTTCGCAGTGGACCTGAAGACACAGCAGCTAGTCTTTCAATGTTTTCTCCGGTAAATTAAAAATTTAATCACAAGTATTGACCAGGTTGTTCCATAAATAGCGATTTAGCAACTCTTTCTCCTGAAAATTATGAATGCTTACATGAGCAAGCCAGTTACAAGTAAAAGTGTTTCAAAATAGGAGAAAAGGTTGTAATGTTTTTTGAGAATCAATTAGATGACATTACATGTCCAAGGGACAGGAAACAGGCAAATCTGACAAGCTTAAAAAGCACTGAGAATTAGTCTGTAGAGCTGCAGTAAAAAGAATGCAATAGGCTATTCAATAAAACCACACAGGGAATAATTCAGCTCAGCTTGCAAGTTCTTTATAAACTGCTTTAACAATATCTTAGAAATATTTTTGCCAAGAAAGGTTGGACCAGATGACCCTTGAGGTCCCTTCCAACCTGGTATTCTATGAAATTATAACATAGGGCTACATAGAGCAAGGATAGCATACTTCAACAGGCGTATCCACCTATCAGTAAACTGAAAATATTGCATTCCTTACATCAATAAAATAGTTCAAATCTTTTTCTCAGAGAGCCAACTTTGCTTCTTCAGCCAACATATTTTTAAGGAGGCAGAAAACCTGCATCACCCACTCTAAACACTACCAACTTATTTTCCAGAACAGCAAAACAGAGCTCATTAGACTCTCTTAGATGCCAAGGTAATAAAAATACCAGACTGCATGTTAAAAGCTAGCAATTAAGTTGGTATCTAAACCTTTAAAGCTATTACTCCTATTCTGATCTCTTAATCAGATGCAGTGGCTCAAACCACAGCAAGGATCCAAAAGAACAGGTTTCTTGATACAAAAAAACCTGTATGTTTAAACACAACGTATCATGTTGTAGAAGACTCTCCCACACAACTGAACTTTAGCTTCTAAAATTAGTTATAAATTTTAATACAAAATCATATTCCATTTAATGTTAAACGTCTATCTAAATTTGCAACAAGGATTTCACAAAACAACTATTTTATATTCAAATGTATTTGAAAATCTGAGGGCAAGAACTGTGTCTTTAAAACCACCTACAGTCTTTTAAAAAGAGAGGATGTAACCTATCAGTAGGCTTTCAATTAGTTCCCCAGAAAGATTCTTGAAAAACTCTAGAAGACAGGAATCAGGTTTATTCATAACATAAGCAGTCTTGAGAACATTGAATAAATAGGGCTATTCCAGTTTACATTAATTGAGGCTCTAGTCTTTGATATCTTTCCATCCATGAACAGAAACAATAACATAAGAAACTTTAAGAGCTTCAAATACAAAGTTGTATAAACTCATCTTCAGGAAAATAGCTTCAAAACTACATGTTCCAGTAACAAGGATTGTTTCACAAGTTACTGTCAGAACGTTTGTAACAGAGGAGTAATTTGGTTAGGTGCTTTGAAAGGAATACCCCTATCTGCTTCCCCATATTCAACTCCAAAAGCAGATTTCTCTTTTACATCCCAATTCCAAAAGCCCCAGACTTCCATCCGTGAGTTCCCCACCATCATCCATGTCACAATGCAGTCTTCTGTAAATCAAAAGTTCTTTGGCTTTTATGTTACCCATGACACCATCTCCTATAGCAGAATGAGCACATGCACAGTCATACATACAAATCCTGCATGTTAAACACTTAGAACAGTTTTACAATGCAGTTTATGTTAGTTTTGATCATTTTTTTTAAGCTGCAGAATGGATGTGACTTGAGGTTCTGCTCAAGGCTTCAGAGGAGAGTGCTATTGTAAGTAGACACCTATTTCCAAATTTATAGTTTATAATCCCAGTCCTTTTCTCATCTAATCACTAGGACAAGTGCTCAAGCGGCCCAGTTTGCACCTTTTCTTGTAGAAGCTCAACACTTCATATTTTTCTCCTTGTGTTAATTTAAACATGGCTGTAGCAGACCTGTACAACCAGCCTAAAGCAGATATTCAGCAGGTTAGATCCACCAGGAAACACAACAAGTGATTAGAAGTTTAGCAAAGCTAAACTAGAAAACTAGTAACGAGGACTTACAGTGTTAGCATCAATTAGATCTAGGTCTGCTATGTGGTGGTGTATGACATTCTAGTTAGCGTGTTAGAAAAGGTTTACATTAATTGGAACAATAATGAATCTCCCTATTCAGCCAATCAGCAGATGAACTGTTAGCATAATTTATTCTGTTCCTTGGCTAAGGAATACCTCAGACAGCAATTTAGAAGACATCCATTCCAAACTCTAGTCAATAGTGTTTGCCTACTTCAATAATTGAATAATGAATTATTTGATTATCTATGCCTTCCTATATAAAGACCTAAGAGGTCTTTAACTCCCAAAGCCTTGGTTAATTATATTTAGGGTTTTGGCACTGCTATTAAAACTTGAAGTTTACATGAAAATGACTTTTTGCATGGTAGTTATGGTCTTCTCTTGGCACACAGAAAATCACAGTAGAATCCTATATTCAACACATTTTAATTCATACAGGGAGGGAAGAGGAGGGCAGCAGAATGTTTTATTGCCAAAGAATCAAATTCATACACCATGATAAATTCCATGTTACATATATATAATCCTAACTTGCAGTATAAGTCTTCCAAATGTTCTGTTAATGTAACTCAGAAGTATTAGGTAATATATTCACAGTAGAAATAAAGATTAACCAGATCAGTGTTAAAAAATATTTATGCACAAAGTAATTTCCTGCCATGTGGTCCTATTATTTCAGTTTGTAGGGGATTCATCTGAACACATGCGGATTTGATCCAACAAGATAGTCCTGAATATTAATGCAAATTAGCTGAATCTCTTGAGCCAGCAACACTGGCTTTTAAGTCTCAAGTACAGACTCTCATTAAATTCTAACCTGTGACTGTATATCTAAAACATCTAGGTAAAATCCAGAGGCCAGGATGGTGAATTTCCAGTTCTGGAAATTCACCAATGTCATTATCTCTCAAACACTGAAAAAACATCCAGAATTTGTCTTCCTTTTGAAGTTTGTAAATACGACAACATAATTCAGGTTTAAATTAATTACATGCTGCAAAATAACAGTGTAATACTTAACACAGGAAATTAAGTGTTCCAACATACTGACAGGCTTCTGTTGTCTTTTGTTTGGTTTTCTGGGTTTTTTTGTTGTTGTTGTTTTTTAAGGCATCACTGTAATACTGTTGTCTACTCTGTTTTGATTTCTTTGTATAAGTAAGTTGTCTGGGTTTTGGTGGATTTTTTTTTTTTAAACTGGAATATCAACACTTACCTGAGAAAAATTTAAGAAATTCACCTTCAATATTTCTACTCTGCATATGGAATTCTTAGTAGTAGACAAACAAGATACTCAGTGTAGAAATTAGGGAATTAGAAAGTTATTGAGAATGTGAAACAATTTCTTCACTTACGCACATTTCTAAGAGTCTATGCCTGTTCTTCAACATAAGGGTTTAATGCCTCTGGTCAGTTTCATCAATCACATTGCTTAAAAAAAAAAACAACCTACTCACAGCTTTCATAATACCCAATAACTCTGGAATCTGAGTGGAAAGCTGTAAAAAGAAAGAAAAGGAGCCATGCCTTGAATAGCTTACATATGAAGCCAGCTTTTTGTTACCTTCCTTTTTAGATAAGACACCTCTTTACATATTATATGCACACACTAAGAAGAGAAACAACAAGAAAAACAGAAGTCCATAGTTCTAGCAGGTTGCATTTAGAGTATCACAGCAAATCCTTCAGCCATACAGCATTAGCAGCTATGAAAGTGATGGCTAGAACACATGAAACAAATAGATGCAGCAGACTTTCAGTGAAGCAGTTTCTGACAACATTAGGAATACAGCTCCACTGCAGTTACCACTGCACTCTGAAATAACCAGAACATCTGCAGTGAATAGATGCAGTATTTCTAAAAATCAATTAACTTCCTGGCAAACTGTTCAGAATTAATCAGTGAGGCTTCAGTGCAGAACTACAAGCACAAAGATGTCAATATCATTTGTACTGATAATCTAGTATTGATTATGAGGAGACACTTAAGTCCACTCAAAAATCAAAGGCTCATTATATATGCTGAAAAAATACATATTGTATCTGTAAGACTACCAAGTATCGCACAAACAAAACTATTACATTAATTTATTTGAGGTACTTAATATTTTTGTTTGATTTTTTTTAAAAATCAGATAGCAAGACTGTATCGGTCATATGACTCTATTTTGTGGTAAAAACAGCAGGGAGATTTAGACATATAAGAGAGCTCCCCAACATTCATCCCTTCCAGAAATATGAAGGAAATTTCTGAACTCGAAGGAACTGTCTTTTGATCCCACACACCAGCAGTGAAATGCATTTCTTTATCAGTACAAAGTTCTTCAGTGGTAATCATTCCTCGCTTTGTATAGTTAACCCGCAGAAAGAACAAAATCCTTTAGAATGGCTTTAGTCTCACAGATGCTTTTAGTTATCTGCACTGTCCTATTAAATCAATCCCACCATGAACATGATGCAGTTCATGGGTCTACAAACAAGTGTTTTACTGCAGAGTGGCAGCTGCACAGAAATACAGAAGCCTGGGGACCATCGAAGCTTTATCTACTTCCTTTGTGCTATGACAACACTCCCTCATTTTTTTCATCCCTTCTCTCCTTCCATTCCCACTCTTGCTGTAATTAAGTGTCTTTTGGCATTCTTATTGCCTTTTCCCTCCAGCATCTCTAATGGGGTAGCTATTTACCACAGTGCAGCTAATAAGGTTGCTGTCATTTTGTTACTGTTTTATGTGGTGTATGTACTTCTGAGATTTTTCATTTGCTGGCAGGAAGTCTAACAAATGTGTCCTCAGTGAGGATTCTCTTATTTCCCTCATTGCTTCCTGAAGAAGTTAAGACATGTATAATGATTCACAGATTTTTTGCAGAGTGCTTTGGGCAAATGTGTCACATTGAGTTATTCTGCTCTCTGACAAATATTTGAACCTGAAAAAAAATGTTAAAGCTAAGATAGACAGCTTGAAAGTAATAGATCCTTGAAGGAATGTAGGAGAATAGCAACCTTGAAAAAAAAAATAATTACAGCCTAGGGTAGGCACATTAAAAGTCCAGGCAAATCTTGTCACAAACATTGTAAGCATATCCAGCCTGATCATGAAAGAGATATCTAGCAGTTATTTTGGAGAAAAGGGCAATTTTATCCACCTCAAAATTTGCTTTCCAGTACAAACTACCACAGGAGATTCCACTACGACTCTTGAGCATTCAGACTGCAGGTGCTGTCCTGTGCTTACAACACAAGGGAGATGATTTTTAGTGTGTTGCTCTAAACGGGAAGGGAATAGTGTCCGGTATTTTGTAGGGTTGGTATAGCAATGGGATTTCAGAAGCAGATTTAGGGATCCTCCTGATCGCTTCCTTTCCATAGGACGGTCATGTTGTAGAGTCGCCTTTTCATCCTTAATTTATTAAGGAGAAAGGAAAACTGACACTACTATGAGTTTTGAGACACGATTCAGTCTACAGGAAGTACTATAGCATTGCAGGTTAGCCTAAGCACAGAGATTGTTATAAATTATTAGTTTAATTCCCCATCCTTCCCTTCTTAAACAGCAGTGCTCACAATGAGTTTCTCTTTGCTGAAAGAATTCTGTAGAATATCAGAATAATGAAAAATAATTCCTTATACACCTTTATCAGCATAGCCTTTTTATCTCCTTCAAAGATGTCACTTAAACATTAAGTAGAAAAGGTGCTCGCATAGATTTTTTTCAAGATTCTTCTACTAATAAAGATCTGATTCAGTGCTATTCAAAGTGAGCTGAAATATTGTAGCTAGTAGTACCTCACATTCACCAGTTATATTCAACTGACTGTATTCAACACACAGCTAAAGAGATCGCCACAAACACTTCTTGATTTAACCAGTCAGTTCTACTCACATGTACTGTATTTTGTTTGTATAACATGCATATATACTTTAAAAGTAATTTACTTTGTTGCAATTCCTTACTATTATGACTTCAGTATTGTCTTGTTTATAAATAAACATATAAACCTCAAAAACCCACAGAAGTTTCAGAAAATGCTATTAAACTGGCATGTATTTTTTTTTTACTACTCCTTTTAGCAGAGAGTTTATTCAGGGTATTTAAGGAAGTTAGAGTTACATTCTAGCTTAACCTATGCATTCTGACTAAGCACTAGTGTGCTTTACCTTTACAAATGCTTCAACTGATAAAA